>CM062808.1:686132780-686666268 GCA_031772625.1 Pinus tabuliformis
TGTCTCACTGATATTCATAGTTCAGAAGTTGTTTTATGATAAGAACAGAATAATAATCAAGTGAAAGAAGAAGTTAATTACAATTACATTAAGTTAAGTAAAAGAACATCACATGTAGTTATCAAAGTAAGAGAAATCACCCTAATATAGTTTCCCTTGATTTCTAAACATTTCCTTTGTATCTGATTGTATTGAGCCTACTTCCTACTTGGTTATCATGGAGAAATCTTCTTTCTTCAATCTTGTGATAGAATTCAAGTCATCAATCTTGTACATCAATTTAATCTTGTCATAATCAATGAAGGCTTTATATGGATCCTTTCCAAACATCACGCTGATCATAGCTTCTCCATGAAAGTGATCTCCTTGTTGATTTATGAACTTGGACTTCAAGCTATCTCCTCACACTGCTACCTTTTAATCCCAAGATGAACACATCTTGACTTCATAATTTCCAAATATGTTGAGCTTGCCTCAATATTCTTCATATTTTCCTTCAATATCCTTCCAAGGAGCAAGACAATATGTTAACCAGATAACCAACAAAAATTGTTAATATTAGGGACATCATCATGATTGCCTTCTCATCAAAATATCAACATCCTTATGATCCTTCTCCACACAAATATTCCATCATACATTAGAGTGCCCAAGGATCAAGCTTGATTACCAAGCTGTAATATCTTCCTTGGAGTTGTCATTGTTAACTCCCTTATTTTATTGCAGAGGCTATACTTGATGTTGATCAATATTTTTATATTCATGCAATATGTGAGAGAGTCTTGATCTCATTATGTAATCGCATGGAGGACTTACCAAACACATTCATAACCAATTCTTCCTTCATGATTCCTATAGATATGAACCATGCTCTTGGGAAGAATATCTTCAAATATGCATACCTTTTCTTTCATGTAATCATCTAGTCATCTTGAGATTGCTTCTTATACATGTCAAAGATAAGTTTCCCTTTTGCAAGAAAAGAAATACTTTTATTATAACTTGACCATTAGCATTCCTTCATCCTTTAGATATATTATTTCCAACTAGATGGAATATATATACTAGTCATAATGCTACTTCAAGAATCTTCCATAATGATGATTCCTTATAGGATCTTGATGATCCTTCTTTGCAAAATGACTACCTTCAACATGATGTTAGAATATGCTAGGATGAATAACAATATGCAATGTGGTCTTGTTCTTCTCATTTTATTTAAACTAAATGATCTTTACCAAAGAAAAAGAAACAAGTAGATTCCAATCTTTCTGCTATCAATTGCTTTTATCTATAATGCCATACAAAATCAAGACTCTTCTAGAAAACGCAATGATGCGTGGTTACTATTTTGTTAGTATAAATTCATTTAAGGTCCTTATAGTTGCCTCCTTCCATCATGTTCATCATTGATTTGATTTTTTCTTTCATCCTTCTTATCTTGCTTCCTTTATGTACCTGCAATTTTTTTCCAAACAAGTACAACGAAGCACAAATACAAGAGCATGATGCCAAATTTATCAATCTAAGGTTTCCATGTTGCCTTAGAGGGTGAATTCCTAGGGTTCTTAAATACAAACCCTAAATTTCTTGACCTTATCCTTGATAAGGGTTCTTACTTTCAATGGAAACATTAGCCCTAGGGTTTGATGTCGTATCCTAAGAATTATCCAGTTTAGCCCTCACTCTGCATACAACCATATTATTTGCATACCCTATATGTCAAGAGCTAGGGTTTTCCTATAGAGGGGATAACTAAGATAGGGTTAGGGGTTTTCATATTTTCTAGGCTTTTTTAATCCAAATGCCATCTAGGCTTTGAAAACCATAGATATCAAAAAGTAAGATTCATGAATCCTAGAATTCCATAATATGCTTGCAAGAACCCTAACAACTATTTAGGCCCTTAAAAGAACAAATTAAACATACCTCAAAAACTACATACTTTGGTCTTTAAAGCATTTTGTCCTTCACTTATTTGCAAGGATTCAATTTTTCCTTAATTGTTAAGGGTCACTCAATCTTCAACATAGGTGATCCATCTTTGGGTTTCCTTATTTTGTCATAGCACGGTGACTCAAACCTTTTTCCTTGTTGTGATTACATGGGACCATATATTTGTGATTCAAAGTCACTTATGACTTTGGTAGATTCTCATCATAGGCGTTACCAGACCCAAAGAGAAATGCTCTTCTAGCTATCTTCAATGTCATCGATGCTCTTAGTGCCATCATTCTAAATGAGCATCGATCTGTTGATTTCATTATTTGCCTAATAATAATAATCAACTCTAATACTTAACCATGTATCATCTAATATAGCCTTATATTTATAAGCTCCCTAATAAACATTCACCTCTTTGATATTACCTTGGTATTATTAATCATTTTTATTTAAGATAGGTTATCACTTACATATCATGGTTACTCTAAAAGAATTCCTTTAAAACCATATAGTCTAATACAAGAAATTTTTGGAAATTCAAACCAATGAATGATGGGATTTACAATAATTCTAACCATTTTTTTAACCCATAATCTGTGATAATTGAAAAGAAAAATGTTTTTTCTTGCAAAATGTCCCAATTGTATTATCATCACACTAACATCATCTTGTGCTTTTCTTATTACTGCCTACTCTACAAGCCTTTTGCAAGTAGCTATACGGTTGGATAATAACAATTTCAAATTAGGTTGCTTCTCAACTCAAAAAAGTTTGGTGAATCCATTATTTCTTGATAACTCACTATATCCTATAGCCTATTTGATGCCAAAATTAAAAAACTTTCAATTTGACGTTATTTTTATCTTTCTAGTCTCTACTTAAGCAATTGTCCATTCTTTCATGTGAGAATTGCCTATTTCCCTTGATACAGTTAGGAAGGTCCACAATTCCACCCAAGTTCTCTCTCTGTTGTCACTCATCCTCCCTGCTAGCTAGATGGGCACATGTAAAGGCTTCAGAAGCACCATTTCTGTTAATAATTGCTTGACAATCCCCAACATCGAAAAACACTAAGTTACCATCTAAATCAAAGCATGTACACAAGCAACGCCACTACCAAATTCCTTCTTCAAAAACTCTACATATGTTTTTAAATACCCATCTCTAACAATTTGTTAAAAAATGTTCCCTATTTCATCTACATTTAAAAACGTACCTTGTTTTAGATTAAAAAATTTAAATCATTATCTACATGGATGACCTTGGTGAGATTATATTAGAATCACTTGGAAGCCTTTTTGATATCAAATAATTTAGAATGTATCTTAAGAATACTTTCTCAAAGGCACTTCAGAAGAGTTATAGAGTCATTGAGCAACTATTATAAGAACAATAAAGGCTTCAACTACTACACATGAAAAATAATTTGGAAAATGGAAAAATTCTGAGATATTATTTGCCCAAAAAAATCATTGAAACATGATATATTTGGTGCTCCCCGACTAATAACCTTGGATAAGACACCTATCACGAACATTGAACAATATTATCGCGAACCCTTTGACGCGAAGTCCGCACCTACCAACCCCATACTTCACCCATCATTGTTATTCATGTAACTCCTAAAGATAAAACGACAATCTTTGTTCTTGAGTTGGATGATGTTTTTTTACCTTGTTGGCTTCCTTCCTGGCTACTTAGAGGTGTGACAGAGTCTAAGTGTGAGCTAGAGTAGGTAGTAGGGCACAGGCAAAAGTTACCCTTTCTGTCAGTCTTTGTTCTTGAGTTGGATGATGTTTTCTTACATTGTTGGCTTCTATATTGGCTACTCAGAGGTGTGGCAGAGTCTAACTAAGGTCTATGACACCTTGTGATAAACGTACTATGTGTAGGGGAGTCCAACTTTTCAAGGGTGAAAATGATATCTTCCGAAAATGCGATCAGAAACAACAGTCACACGAGGCACCAAAAAGTCACCATCTTATACTATTTCTAATCATACTTAAAAAAAATTCATTTTATCTTAAAAGATTTTTGTTATCCAAAATTAATTAACTTTGTAGTAATTTTAATTTTATTGAGAAAAATCAATTATAATATTTTTTTATTATAACCAAACATTAATTAAATTATTGAATTAATATATGAAACTGATTCATTCTAACTCTCAAATTTAAATTTAAATTTATCATGTTAAAATAAATCTATACTAGTTGGATCAAGAAAAATCAATTTTAATATTTTTTTTTATTAATTTAATTTCAATTAAATTATTGAATTAATAATACACTATTGATTGAATAAAATTTTCATGTTAGCCATGTTAGGTTGACATTTTAATTCATCTTATACAATTTCCAATCACACTTCAAGTTTTTCATTTTATCTTAAAAGATTTTCGTTATCCAAAATTAAATAACTTTGTAGTAATTTTAAATTTATTGAGAAAAAACAATTATAATATTTTTTTATTATAACCAAACATTAATTAAATTATTGAATTAATATATGAATTTGATTCACTCTTACTCTCAAATTTAAATTTAAATTTATCACGTTAAAATAAATCTATATTGGTTAGATCAAGAAAAATCTATTTTAATATTTTTTCAATAATTTAATTTCAATTAAATTATTGAATTAGTAATACACTATTGATTGAGTAAAATTTTCATGTTGTCTATGTTAGGTTGGACTTTTAATTCTCTAATTAATTTTCCAAAAAAGTTAATGAATTATTTGAAAAACATTAAGTCATTCTTAATCATCTTTCCCTTACCTTGATGGTACAAAATCTTGCTTCTCAAGAGAGGAAAGGATGCAAGGACCTGTGTTGACATCATGTATTTTCTATGTGTTTATCTAAACATTATAGGTTTTAGAGTTTTTTTATTGGAATTTGGCCAATAAATTATAAGGAGTTCAAAAATCAAACTTGTAATTTAACAAATCCTCATCAAATTCTAGGCAAAAACCCTCCGAAATGTATAACAAATAAATTATGGCATTTTCCATGCTTAAAAAGAAGAGAGACTATGAAGTGTACTATAAACCTGGAAAGACTCTGAAGTGTACTATAAACCTGGATCACTGCATTTTCCATAACATGAAAAGAGTGCACTCACTCCACATTTTCCATTAAAGACTTGGATCACTAGCCTGTGACGTGTTCAAATTTGAACACTGGTCACTACAATTTCCACAACATGCAAAGAGTCCAGTCACTCTGCATTTTACGTCTACCACACACCTCTGCGCACATGCATTGTACCACATTCACAATAAAAGAATTATAACAATGCACTGACAGTCCTTTTCGCAGGTTGGAAATCCAGTGTTGAAACTTGTACAGTTCCCATATCGCTCACAATATCAACACCTGTACAATTTACAGAATCCACCTGTACAATTTTCAGATTCTGTAAGTTTTCATGATCTCCCTGATATCTGCATACCATTACCAAGCATGTGGGCACTTTTTTAATATTATGGCCTCATCAATGCCACTATGAAAAGTATCCGTGTGTGTCTAGATAAATAAAGTTAGTGTTGCCTTTTGATCTGGCATGCTCGGTTATGTCCATGAAAATATTTATGAATGGGTTTCATAACAAGCCAGCCGAGTCAGTGAGCCGAGTCAGTGTTTCATAACAATAATTATTTTAAAAAAATTATTGTGAATATAAAATTTTATATGTTTATTTATTTAATTTAATATGAAATTTTGATAGTTATAAACATGAATTATTATTATTTAAATTGATTTTAATGTAATTTGTATATTATATTTTTTTAAAATAAATATTTATAATTTATCAATAAAAACAAAGTTACAGCATAACAAATTAAATTGATTGATTTATTATTATTTATTAATTTTTAAATTAAATTAATATTATATTTTATTATTATTATTATTATATTTAATATTTTATTTTACAAATACTATAACATTTTTTCCATATTGAATCAATTATAAACGTTATAACATCTCCCACACTAAATTGTAAAACAACCAATACGAACATTAAAAAAAATAAAATCACTAAATATATATAATCTCAATCTCAATCTAGAAAAAATAAAATTACTAAATATATAATCTTTCATGGCAAAACTTCTCAATAACACAAACTATTTTCCAGATTTGCCAGCATAACTTGAGATCTCAATTGCACTACAAAGATTTGCCGCGTACCTTGAGAGGTCCGTTGTAGCCGCATATATTCATAACTTTGCATAAATATATTTATGTTCTACCATTATGGTTTCATTATTTTGGTTTATATAAAAAATTACGAGTAGCTTTATGTTATATTTACTTGTCGTTTGTTTATGTAAACCTTTTTGATTTTGAGAGGCTTTGTGATGATTACATCTGAGAGGAGACTCAAAATGGAGTTAAAGGCCAGTAAGAAATATGGTGAAGACAACTTAGCTTTTATTTGGTTAAAGGCCAGTAAGAAATATGGTGAAGACAATTTAGCTTTATTTGGTTAGTCAAATAATTATAAAGGTAAAAAACTTGAAAATGGCACGTGAACAAGTGAGGACTTGACCTCATATCTGGGAAAGAAGAACTTGAATAAAATCAATTGTTTTATTTGTCATAAGCATAGTTATTATGCATCACCACGTCAAGAGAATAATAAGGATAAAGGGGAGCAATAGTAGAAGAAGGTAGTAGTCTCTACGAAAATATAGTTGAATGAGTTAAATGAGTTAATGTTGTTCAAGAAGGATTTTTTTTGATGATATAGTTCCTTTATACCAACACAATTCTAAGGGATGCATGGTATGTGGATGGTGAGGCATCTTGACATATGACATTAGCCAATCAATTATTTCATAGTTTGATGAATCCAGATTCAGAAGAATAGGTTGATCTTGGTGATGGTGCCAAGCACCTAATAGTAGGAATTGGTACTATTCCCTTCCATCTTAAGTCAAGAAATTCTTTAGATTTTGATGATGCCTTGTTTGTACCATTACTTGGGAAGAATTTTCCTTCAATCATCATCGTGGAGGACAAGGGATTTATAGTTGAGATTAGAAACTAACTTTTTCTCATTGGGATAAACGATTCTAACCTAGATATTCAAGTAATAGAGGTTAGATAAGGTAATTCATATAGGTTGTAGGGTGAACCTATTTGAGCCTTGGTGCATAGCAGTGACAAGTTGTGGCATAAGAGGATGGGGTAGTTGCATCATAGGGCATTTCTTATTTCGAGGGAGATAACCACGAGTCTTCTATAGTTCAATATTGAGCAACAGATTATATGCAAAAGGTGCACACTTTGCAAGCATGCCAAGGTTACTTTCCCAAGTCATGATCATAGGTCCAAGGAGATTCTAGACCTAGCGATGGAGAATGAAGAGCAAGAATCTCCAAAGTTTGATCTTATATCACAAATGATAGCTAGAGCAATATAATAGCCTTTAGTGAAGAGGGGGAGATATTAGCCCCTTCCACTTTTGTTAATATACCTTGATGTCTCATTCAAACATTGAAGGATGCTCAAGAGTATGTTCAAGCATGGTAAAAATTGCAACATTGAGTATCCAAATTGGGGTTTGGGGTGACAAGGTTATCTTAGAGAGAGGGAGTGGACTATAATGATAAATTCTATAGCATATCCAGCCCCTTAATACATGATTAAGGTTGTGGGGCATCCAAACTTGATCTCCTACATCACCTTAAGGAGATGAAAGTATCAATTTTCCTCTTCTTTAAATCACCCAAAAACTCATTTATGAGATCAACATTATCTTCTGCTTATTGAGACCTTTCCAATGATATAAAATTTACTAAAAATTGAGCTCTAGGAAAGAAGTTATTCCCATTTAAAAAAAATTCCTTTCAAAGGCCACATCAACATTGTACCACTTCATGTCCACCTTATTTGACCATGCTACTAGGTGTAACACTCCCTCTCACCCCTTGTACTTTCTTAGGTTGTTAGAGATGTTACTTGGTGAACTACCTAATCCCTAGGTTTCATTATGAAGATATGGTTACAAAAATCCTTCTCTTCCAAAGGTTACAGAATTAACTTCTAATATCACTATTGCATTTGGTTCATCAAGAATTTTTCAGCGATACCAAATTTACCTTGATTCAATTCCTGGATATAAAAAAATTACACTCATTTAAAATTCATCCTATCAAGAGAGGCCATGTAACAACTTGACCATGTGGCACTCATGTAGCCTCCATGTATCTCTAACAAGTTATTTTGTTGGGTCTTACAATTAGGCCCATGTCATACCATTGTGGTCATCACCACCCATGACATTCATTATCAAATAAGGAGAGGGTAGCAGTGAGCAGTAAAGGGTTCCCACAAGGGAACCAAGTCTAGTCAACCCCACTCCACTGGTGTGCTCAAATTATAATCTCCTCACATCACTCCTGATGGTAGGCGGTGTGTGGCAACAAGTTTTTGTGGCAGAATTGTGGTTGGATTGGCCCAACATTTCTTGGAACACCTACTCCAAGTTACGATGGGCATTGGTTATGGTGGAAAGTGGTGGTGATGATAACGTTCTACTACTCCTAGTTCCACCCCATAAAATTTCTATGGAGCAGGGTGGTCTAGGATCAAAATTCAGGGAATAAGTTTGCCTCTAAGTTAAGGGATGGACTCCTACATGATGTCGAGTATACAATAGAGTAAAACATCATATGCTTAGTCCCTGAGCCCACGCTCAGGGACAAGACTTTTCAAAGGATTCCCACATTTATAGTCAGGTCAAAGAGAGGTTCTATGGGGAGGGCGTTGAAGGTGTTATGCCAAGTAATTAGATAGAGTGTATGACTTTGTTGATAGGAAAAATCAATGCATGATATTTCAATGAGTTTATTATAGGACTTTCCTAATCTACATCCAAAATTTGAGAATGTACTTGTGGACCTTATAGTATCTTTGCCATAGGTGTGAGGTTGTGGTTACATTGATATAATATTTGACTAGGTGACTGAGTTTGCATGTCCTTTCATGATCACATCAGAGTAAAGGTCAACCTAGGGGGAAGGATTGTTTGGTAAGGAAGTGTGCAGGTCTCTTGAGGTGTCTAGGCATATACTCAATGACCAAGATAACAAGATCTCTACTATGCATTGGAAATATATTTTCAAGTGGGATCACACTAGAATGGCATAATGTCGATCATGGTATGGGGATGATGCTCTCCATTTGGTACATTTAGTTCTAGGGGAGAAAATGATTAGTGTAGCAATGACACCCCCACTGGCACATGAGGAGATATCCCCTTCATATTTATTGGGGATGGTTCATATTACTGTGGATCCACTTGTGGACGAATCATATAGTGGTATATTTTGGAACCAAGTATCAAAGGATTTATTAATGGTTGGATAGTACAATGGTATGGAGTGACATAGTGGCACATTTGGGACCTAGGTATTCATATTCAAGTTATGTAATTGCCTAAGGACAAGCAATCTTGAGGATGGAGGACTACCATGTCCCTTTTCTAAGTGATCATTATAGGGGGAATGGTTGATTTAATTAGATTAAAATGTGGTCAAGAGAATGAGGGGAAACTTTATAAAGTCACATTATTAGGTATTTTCTATCCCATGGTATTGGTGGCCATGGATTACTTGCCCATGGTATTTGTATCCATGGAATACTCACCCAGGGTTTTGGGACTGACAAATATTATAAATGGGAGCTCGAAATCATTCTTTAGGAATGTATAGATATTTGATGGATTGTTTACTTTGGTTCTTGGAGCTTGCTTGAGGGTTTATAATACTAAGCATTATCTTCTTTAGTGGAGTAATCACTCACCCCAATTTATTAAAATAATTAGTCTTAGGTGGTGAGAGACTCCACCCTAGATAGTCTTGAAGGGGGAATCACTCAGATTCCTCACTGGGTCAATTTGTGGATTTAATCTAACTGCTCTAAGGAGAAGCCATCCAGGTTTCTCATTAGGGCGTCAACAAATTCAATGGAGAGGTCATTGCCATCCATTTATATATGCATCCATTTGTTCCATCTTGATGGTGTCTTAACAAGTTCTCATGTATATTCATATTCATATTTAATATAATAAGGTTGGGTTTGTTGCTTTTTCTTTTTGTTAAACGAGGGTTTCATGTTAAAATGTATGCAATATGTTTGTCAAAATGTCCTTACATCAATAATTAGTAGAAAAACATTGGTAATGTCATTTTTGTAAAGTTTTGGTTAAAAATGTCCTGGTGGTAATTATGAAGATTATTGAAAAATATACTATGAGACACTACATAAACCCTTCTATATATCTACCTGGGAGTTGTTTGAGTTGTGTTCTTTTGTTTGTATGTCAAATTAAATTCATGATTTAAACCTAAAACTAATTTTTTTTCTAACATGCATGTAATATGTCCATGATAATACATAAAATTCAAGTGAGAATGGACATTGCAAGAGAGTTGTAATATCCATCTTATCTTGAGAGTAATTGTACGCACAGATTCCCAAGAATTGGAGCATTTCAATGCAATGATAAGGTATAGAAAAAAGTTTTTTTAATAAATTACTTTCGAGAGAGTAGAGTTTCATCTTACCTTTTATATATATATGCATATGCATAACTTTTGTATATGCATATGTATAGCTGCTATATATATACATATATAGTTGTTATTTTTTTTAATCCATTTAATCCATTCAGGTCAATGCCCCTTATTAACTAGTTTGGATTTCCTCGTATTATAGTATATTGTCTCTAACCTTAAATTCACAGTTGAAGTTGTTGGCAACAGGGAATGGGGTAATGGGGGCCCAAACGACGCAGGAAATTACATAACTAGCTTGTGGACACCATTTTATGAAGAGATTATGGTTGGAATAGTCCTTATGGTGAGTTTTTTCTTAAGTCGTATATAGTTATGCCTCTTAATAATGGGGAGAGAATCCTATTCCTTTAAATAGTTAGTCTTTAGTGATTTGATTATAGCATAAGTTCCTTCTCA
Organism: Pinus tabuliformis; assembly: GCA_031772625.1. NCBI lineage: Eukaryota > Viridiplantae > Streptophyta > Pinopsida > Pinales > Pinaceae > Pinus > Pinus tabuliformis. Next base: position 686,143,716 of record CM062808.1, read on the forward strand.
ATTTTGAGGCTTTTTGCCCATGAAAGAAACTTTTCACTGACCATTATTTTTTTAGCATGAAAAGAGTAAGTCATTTACTTATGTCTGGCATGAAATATACATATTTATGTTCATCTTTAAGTGACACTTATTGTAAAAGTTTGAGCCTTACTCTATTCCTCCGTAAAGAGACTTGAGTAAATCTTACACAATCCTTTGAAGACTAATTTTTTGTCATGAGATGTGAAATGAATTTCTAATATCTATTCTGAAAGGTTTTGCATTTGTAGTTAGAAAGCATGCTCTTTGAAGACTAATTTTGGTCATGAAATGTGAAATGAATTTACAATATCTACCATGAAATGTTTTTCATTTATAGGTGTCAAGAATTATATTTTTGGACTCTTTGGGACATGATTTTCATACTCCAATACAATAGAAGGCTGTAATTTGAGATGTTAAGACAATTTTGAATGTATATGCTTTCCTCATAAAATTCGTACATAATTAAGGTCCTACACTCCAATTCTATCACACACATATTTGAATTGCTTGTTTCAGATTATGGAGACTTATTTAAAACTTAATAAGGTTTATTAATCTCTACTAAAGTGGTTAGAGGAATATTTCGTGCTTATATCCAATCTGATGTACATAGTGTGAGAGTCTTATGTTGGTGTATTTGATCCAATGGTGGCACACAAAATAGTTTTAATATCTACAATGAAAGGTTTTTCATTTATAGCTGGTAAGAATTATCTTTAAACACTGTGTTTGGTTATGAGATGTGAAATGAATTTACCATATCTACCTTGAAATGTTCTACAGTTGCAAGTGTCTAGCATTATCTTTCCCAACTCTCTCTTTAGGACAATATTTTCATACTCCAATACAAAAGAATACTATGTAACTGGAGATGTGAACATTATTTCAAAAGCATACACTTTACTCATAAAGTTCTTACAGTCCGAATCTATCACAGACATATTTGAATTTCTTATTTTAGAATATGAAGACTTCTCTACAACTTGATAAAGTTTATTAATTTCTCCCACATTGGTTAGAGGAATATCATAAGTTTCTACCCAATCTTATGTACATAGCAGGACATTCTTATGTTGGTATACTTGCTCCAATGATGGCACAAAAAATAGTCAATGTTATAACATAGAGGATGGTCATTTTTGTTGTTTCATTTAACATATTTTATGTTATGGTCAAGTAGTTTTGATAATAGTAGTACTCAAAACTCAACAATCGTTTTTGGTTAAGTGCATATTTGATTTGACTAGAAAAAATGATGCTATAAAATGGCCTTATTATGTAGTGAATGGAACCATATTGAAGGTATTACGACAAAGTGTCGAACTGTATTACATGAACTCGAGTAAGGCCTTTCAGAATTAATTGATGAATTTAATCTTATTTCCTTTTATTCAGGATAAACTATACAATTTTTGGGAATGAAACATAACACCTTTAATTTGGTCATATTTATTCATTGACTTGTGAGGTTGCTTAATGATTTTGAATTGGAAGGAAACATTATAAAAGGTGGTTAGATAAATTCCTGAAATGTGTTACTTGAACTCAAGTAAGGCATTTCAAGTTTTGAAATGTGTTACTTGAACTCAATTAAGGCCATTCTGGTCCTGAAATGTCTTACTTGAACTTGAGTAAAACCTTTCACAACTAATCCAGTGAGATTTATCTTGATTCCTTTCAATTAGGATAAACCATGCAATTTTTAGGAATGAAACAAAATGCCTTTGATTTGTTCATATTTATTCATTGTCTTGAGGCTACTTTCTAATTTCAAATTGGAACATTTCATCCCTATTTATGGTGGTAACATGATTTTAGCCAATTGTGAAAAAGGGAATTTGAGATGTTTTATTTAATGTTAAAAGTCTTATTTTGATGTATGCATATCACATTGTGCCTTCCATTTTTTAAATAGGAAATGAAGCAGGGATGAAACACATGAATCTGAAGATCATAAAAGTTTTCTACCCAACTTGAAACTAGCATTTTTGAAAAGTTGGTCCCAAAATTCAAATGTGTGGGAGCTATAACTTAGGAAAATGCAATTGTTGTCTATCTTTTTGTTGAAGGCTATATAAATGTATATGATCCATAAAGTTTTTTTGGAAAGCAATGAAATCGATAGAGTAAAGTTAATTAGGTCAAAAGCATAAGCGTATTCTACTAAGGATAGGGAGGAAAGGAAGCCACAACAGCAAGGGATGTTGGTCAAGATTGTGGTGCTTAAACCTTCCACTGATACTACTGTATCAAATGTTGCAAGAAGTACTGAGAATTTGATACATCAAGCTACATTTCTTGATCTATGCTTCTGAGACCAAGAATTTGATTATTAGTACAGATGGTCACGATTCTCTTTGCTTTCGGTAGCCAATGTAGAAGTTTGCATCATTTCGTTGGGGGCCATTTCTTGTTCTATCAAAGGTGAGGGTGATAGATCAATGTAAATTGGAGCCAATCTAAATGAAGTGCGTGCTTTCATTAATACACAGGGATTTCTCCACTCACACTTGAAAGCTAGGGTTGAAGGGTAGGCCTTATTCTCTAAGTGTTCCAAATGCTAACCTCTAGCTGAAAATGGATAGGGAATAATATATTTTCCTATTTATTGTCATATATGATGCAAGTTATAATTAGCATATGTATATGATTCAAGTGCTAGGTGCATGTATAATAACTAATCAACACATACATGTTTTCAACATCATGTATCCAATCTAAATTCCTATACTAATGGAAAAGAAAAGCCATTGGTACTTCACTAGACTTTGTAGTAGCAGACTATCATATATTTCCAATATTTATCATGGCTCCTCTTAAGATATAAATTTATTGTTCAATATGAGTCTAGATATCTTCTTGTTGACGATGCTGGAAATCTGTCAACCAATGGGATCTACCCAATATGAAGTCCCAATCAGACCTCACACCATTTGGTGTAGGAGTCCCATTCGGTATAAAGGCCCGATTTCCAAATCCTCAAAGATTTTCCTTGGTTCTAGCTGTCAGCACAGGAGAGTGATGCAATGGTGTCCTTGAACAACAAGGCGAGTGTGCAGAGAATCTCTGTCTAGGTTCTCTTACTGCAAAAGGGGGGAGAAAAGTGAGCCTCTAAGTGACAGGTAATAGTACCACCTAGGAAGAGATACACATGAACTAGAAGGACCTGTATAACATCCAATGAAATAGTCCACAGTGGATGTGACAGTTGTTACAACCAATGAACAAGGGAAGATCTGTCTAACATCCAGCAGAATAGTCGACAATAGATGTGATGGTCATTATAACCGATAAGAAAGGAAAGGCCTGTCTAGTATCCCATGGAATAGTCCACAAGGATGAGACAACAATAACAACCATTACAACACATTCTCAACAAGATAAGAACTAAAATAACCGAAATAGTTCAACTATCTCAGTACATGTGAAAGAAAACATGAAATACAAACATCCACATAATAGTCTTACAAACATTCATAAGTCATGCATGAATGACGTGCTAGCCTTAAAAGGCTTCTATTATTAAGAAAAAGTTCCAAGAAACACATTTACATTGTACATTACTAACCCCAGTAGTGGGACATTGAAGCCACTCCTTGCTCCTCAAAGAACTACCTGGTATCTATAATGCCTTGTGGGAGGAGCCAAGGTGAAAAGTCCTTTGCTCATACAATGAGGGGATATATATAAGCAAGGGGTGATGCATGCCCCTTGTGACTCTTTGACTACCCTCATGATTGTTCAACTTCCTATGACTTTTCAACTTACATGACTCTTCATATTCATGTGTGTCCATTGGACTTCCACTTTACAATACATTCGATTTACAATATACATGGCCCACAATAGTTATGTGGCATATGAAAACTCATGACACAACTTGACATGACACTACTCACATGGACTAGATTGATGATGTGGCAATGTCAAGTTGATATTGTTGCTAAGGGATAGATGTGTTCTTGGATATACTTTCTCTTCTTCTCTACATGGCTTAATGATGCACAATCTTCAATTATATTCAGTCTTGGAAGGTGGTTGCAAAATTGTGTTCCTTTTGCTTGTTCCTTTAGCTACAAGTGAGTCTTTAGGCATGCTTCCCTCCTCCTTCTCCTTCTTCATCATCTCGCCATGACTTGACAGTGCAATACACTCATGATGGGACGACATCAATCTGAAAACTCCCTATCCTAAGATAATGCATTATTATCCATGAATTGAGCCTGGGACAAGTGACAAGTTGGGAGAGAGGGCCCAGAAATTTCACATTGTGTAGTTCTAGGTGACAGGGAGAGGGCATGATCATTGAGACTATGCAAAGTGTAGCTAAGGCTTGACTAAGGAAATTTTCAAAATAGTCCCCGGTGGGGAGAGAAACTGTATAGTGACCATCGAGAGTCAGGATTACGTAGTTCAAGCCAGCAGTGGATGATGCAGGACGAGGCCTTCGGAGGTTAATTCTGAATAATTTTCAGAGGCAAGGAGGACTGGGTAGTAGAGAGTTCTGGAGAACAAATCTGCGCAGTTCTTGAGATCAGTGAGCTTCGGCTGAGGGAGGGAACTGGAGGACACATATGCACAATTATGGAGGCCAAGGGAGGCTAGGATCTCTGTGCATTACGGGGTTCCAGTAGGAAAGGGGAAAACATTGATGACTAAAACTGCGAAGTGCACAATTCAATTCAGACTGGGAGAAACAACTGCACAATTATGGGGGTCAAGGAAGGCTGTTAGGCTTTGGAATTTCACAGTACAACTACCTTGGAGGACAATGACTATACACTACATATTTCCAAGAAGAAAGGTCACGTCACTGAGGGTTGACACTATGTGGTTCACAGTTCAGTCGTGGCCCCGTAAAGATAAGTTTCCCTGTTGGGAAGATTTTCCAAAAATGGCTAACTGCAGGAGGTCAAAGATAGACTTGTGGTGAAATTGAACTATGATCACACACTTCGCATACTTCGATGACACAAAGAAATAGACTACCAGAGAAACAAACAAAGCATTCCATATGTCTAACTGTCTCATGACAAGAAGCGACAAGTGAGACACTTAAGATAGAATTTAGGACGACCATGACAACAAATGTGTGACAATACTCAAGACTTTTTCTATGATTGCGACAAGTGTTTATATGGCTAGGAAAACTTGTATACACAAAGAAAAACGTGTGAAACCACCAGAAAAGGTTTGCAAACATGGAAAAATAGTTAAACATGGCAAAATACGAAAATTAATGCAACAAGCAAAAGGTTTCAAAGAACTTTGGGAAAGCTTGTTAAATGAGCTTAAGTGTTTGAAACAATCAAGGGAAATACCAAGGAAGGCTCTGAGATTTGAGTGCAAGCCAAAATTTTGGAGGGTGTTGCAACTGCTACAACACTTGGAAACACATAGGTTGAATTCCAACTTCTCTGTCTTGGTTATTTTCTTTCATATAGGGCCTTGGTCCTTCAGGGAGTATTGATTCATCATGCAGATTACATTGGCTTCCTCACTTACCCCATGGGAAGAAATGGTCTCTTCTATACCTTCTCAATTGAACACAAGATAATATTAAACATAATCACAATGTTTCGAGGTGGGAAGAGCAGTTTAGCTCACGAACTTAATATTTTTAGAGTATATTTTTTCGTCTCTGGTGTTTCTCCATCGCTGGCAGACCTGGACAGTATCTCGACAGAGTCATGCAAGAACACAAACATTGCTCCACTTCCAGCGAGCCTGGAAAGTACCCTAGCATAGTTGCTTGCTTCACCTCTTTGCATAAGAAGCCTTTCTCATCTTTCACCTTTATTTATTTATAGAGAACTGTTCATAAACACTTATTTATTTTGGGGTGGAAGAGGGATCTCGACTTATTGAGAGCAGAAGAGGTTGTTCCTTTAGAGAAGCATATGAAGACCTCTAATTTAGGTTTTCTAGTTTAGATTTTCCCCCTTCTCCATTTCTACTAGTTGGATAAGCTTGAACACACAAAAGCAGAAAATTGAGTATAGGCATGAAGTTTCTAGACTAGACATGGGTTCATGGTTGGACTAAAACTCTCCTTACGAATGGATCGTATTTTCTATCATAACTTCATCAGACAAAAGATGCAACCAAAACAAGGAAGACAAACATAAGGCTATCCAAGCACTACAGTGTCACAAGGGTCTTTGAACTTCAGTCACACACATACTAAGAATCCAAAATAGGTCCAAGCTCAGCACTTATTCGCATGATGAATAGGAGAGGAGAAACTGAACAAGAAAGAAAATAAGATGAAAATAAAGAAAACAAACAACAAGGAAACAAAACTAGAAGACAAGAAAACAAAATGGCTAAAGAAAACATGATGTAGAAGTAAAATAAGGAAACATGGATAGATTACAGGGAATGCATGCAAGAGAGGGAAAACTAGGATGTAACTAATCCTACTTCTAACCTAATAGCTAGAAGGTCGGGGTCACGTTTAATGAAATTTCTAGTGAAGACATTGTATTTTTTCCCAACCTACATTCACACAGATACAAAAAGCTAAAATAAATATAAAGAAATGCGCAACAGAAAAGATAAGAACTTGAATAACTTGCACAAGAAAAGGAAGGTCTTTCCTGTGGGAAGAAAGATATGTCACAATTGCTACTTTCATCCAATTTTCATTCTTACATTTCTTATGCATACCATCTTTCAAAAAACCTTGGAAGCTTCTCGTTGATGTGTCCCCATCTACAATGAACTCTTTAGCAATTACGAGGGAAGATCACAACTTTTTGTTTGCGACAAAACTTGCCAGGTAAGATTGCTCCAACCATTCAATGATTGGATCGTACAATTCGTGACAAACCTCCTAAATTTTCTGAAAAGACGAGTTTTCAATTAGAAGCATGGGATTATGATGAAAATCTTGTAGGTGAAAATAGATCTGATCATTTTCAATAGTCATGTCGAGAGAATGAGGACTCGACATAACTATCAATGAAGGTTGTAGTGTTTCAACTACTCGACGCAAATTTGAACAATGAAATATTGAATGATGAAGGTCAAGAGATGTAAAACCATTGTCCCTGGATGTGTTGATGGGAAAATGATAAGTTAAATGACAATCATCAGGGACATAAGAATGATCATATGTGTTGATTGAAGCATCAAATTCCCAGCTTGTGATCAACAAAGATAAATTAATTTGAACAGTTTCACGAATGTTTTGAATAATAGAATCATCTTCTTCATGTGATGAATGTGAAAATCCATTTATTTGTAACTTGTGACACACTGTACTAGCATCATAATCACTAGGAGAAGTGGGAAGGAATGTGATCTGAAATGGGGTTTTGACACCTTGTTATGCTTACAAGAACCTCCCACTCAAAGCTTAACAAATAAATGATCTAGCTTATATATGACATTTGAGGAATTAAATACTTGAAATAGGTGTATGTTGTTTGTTTTTAATTGTCTTAAGTGCTTTAATTCCATTTGTTTCTGTTGATGTTAAACACATATAACAGTCATATAATGCAGAAAATAAAAAACCACACATAATAACAAATTTAATCTAGGAGTTCACCCGAATATCGTGGGCTACGTCTCCTTGAGCTTTTGTCATCTTGACTTGCCTCTTTGGGATTATGGAAAAGTTTCTTTTACAAGTTCTACACTTAACTCCAAAGGTTACTGAACTAAACCAATGGGCTTAGAATACCATCTATATCCTTGCCATGGCTGTCATCACTCTGCAAATGGATCTAAGTTTCCTTAGACTTGATTCCTTCAATCAGTGCCCTGAGCTACCCTGAGCTTCTTGATGGCACTAACTCCTTTAAAATTCTTTAACTATCAATGAAACTTCTTCTACTATCTCCAACACATATCAGACACCAACAATATACTGATCATTCGATTGTTTGCTGCCTAAAACTTCTCTGTAGCATCTTGGCCTTTAGAAGTCACCAAATGCTTCTACAAATCCCTGCAATGGATTCAGAAGGTTCATTACAGTCAAAAATGACTGTTGGTTCGCTGAGAATGAGTACTGGTAGCTCCTATAACTGCCTCCAACCTCTGCTGGCCCCTCAACTCCAAAATCAACCTTCCTAGATGAAATTCTCCATGAAGATGACTTCCTCAGCTTCTTTGGACTATTCCATTGGCTTCAAAAGGCTACAATTAGCCTATCTAGCCTCTTGGTTTACTCTCTCTGAGTTTCTCTGTCTCTTTGGCTCTACTTTTCCCCTCTAGAAAATTACTCTTGGACTGCCTTTATACAATATCCTCTACGGATACTCCACAAAAATTGGTTAACCACACTTATCTTCAGTTAAACTTAACATATCTGCCTAAGTTTAGCCACTTTGACAGGCTGACCATTGGAGGTAAAGGTTAACATTACCATAATTGTTGGGCACACATATGTGCGGTATAGTTCCGACAGTTAGGGAAAATCCTCCATAGAGCTTGTGATTAGGTTAATTCTCAATCGTTTATCTATCCCATCCAATCCAATGGCTATCGCGTTGTCCATTCACTAACTAACCCGGATGATCTCTAGTGTTGATCTGACCCGCTTGTTCTAATGGACATCGTGCAATATCACGTGAAATCTTGCATGACCGATATCAAATCGAGAGCGCGCGAGAAAATCAGTTTTCCCCTGCTACGTGTTGCCTGCTAAGGGTAGTCGTGTGAAATTTTAGAATACCTCTTCCAACCTTTTGTTCACGTCAGATATTGTTTATCATATTTCCAAGACCACCCACGTGCTTAATACATATTTTAAGAATGGTGCTTAAGGAAAGGTTTTAGCGCTTAAAGCTAATATTAACCTTTCAAAGATAATACACATAGAACTAGCAGTCATGTTAACTGCAACCACATGTACATTGTTTGCAACCGCGGTTAAGTTCGGACATGTGACTATTATTAAGGTCCTTGATCAATATCTGATCAAAATGTTAATACAACAAGCACATGACACCAATTAGGATGGAATGAACACAAATGAGATCGATTCACACAATAACTCGTGCATACATGCATACTCAAGAGGGTTTCAAGTGCAATGAAGGACAAGATTCGAAATATGATATTCACAAGGAAAGGTAGGAGCTTCTCATCTTGAAATACATACGATAGATATGATTCTTTCAGCCAAATATGGTCTTTGGAATGATCAACTTCCATGAGAGGTACACATTCCAAACCCAAGTTTGTTGCAAGAGATTTGCATGAAGATGAATGAACCGAAAAATATTCTTGAGTTCGGTCAGAAGTAAAATCTTGAGAGTTTGAAAGATTACATCCGAAATACCAAACATCTTTGAGAAAGAGATTTACATTGAATGAAACCATGCAAAAAGAAGGATTGTGTGAGAGAAACCAGATTTGACTTAGTTTGGGGGGCTTACCAGAGTCGCGAGATCCTGACATAACCATCAACGGAAGTTGAAGTGCCTCGACTCCCTGGCAAGTCCCAAAACTTCCTAGGATTGTAGAATCACATTTTTAAGCTTGAACTAGATCATGCATGGTTTGAGGATAGCTATTGTTGCTGGTTTCAATATTGCTCACTAGATGGCAACCATCTTTGTCACAGGTTTCACCAGATTTTTCAAATTCAACAATCATATTACTCAAATGAAAAGGTTATTTTTTTGTTTGTTTGTTGTGCTTGTCAAGAATCTCTCATTTTCGATTTTACATGTCCGTTATTCACCCCGCAATGGGGGGAGGGTAATACAAGATTCAAACCCAAGATCTCTGGTTCGGTGAGACTTCATTCATTGCCATCGGCACTTTAGCTACCCTAGGCAGACAAATGGAAAGGCTCTTTTGATAGCAAATTCAAAGATAAATAAATCAAGGAAATTTCATGAGCAAGCTGATTTGAAGAGTTGCCTTCATGCAAGAAAAGAGATGATGAGGGATGGGAAGGGTACTCTATGTTTTGACTATTTTCAATCTCATCATGGACAACCTCACCTCCTTGTGATAACTCATTATATGAAGAAACTTAAGAGAATGGAGTATCTCCGTCACAGGTAGATGCATTGAAAACCATATGACACAAGGGATAGTGAGGTGAAGAGGAAGTTTCAATATGAACATCTTCTTTGACCGAATCAAATTTTGGATCAAAGGTAAGATCTTCATGAGAAATTGAAATATCAGATGATGCACTTGGGCATTTGTTACCACGTACACCAACAAAATTATCTTCATCAGAATGATTGTTGCCCAAGGCTACAAATTGATCAAAATAATTGATTACATTTGATTCACTACCAAGATTGGCAGATTGACAATCATCCAAGAATGGAAGCGCATCATCTTGACATGAAGGATCTTGAAAAACATAAGAAATATTGAAAGAACCTTCACCTTCCTACTCCTCTACCTGTGTAGAGTGACTGCCTTGTACCTGATCGCAATTTGAACCAGCAAGTGGAAGACTAGCTGGTGGAATAGATTGCTCAAGTGGATCATGTACAAAGAGTCATGGCTTGCAGATGATGGAGGATGGCAGAAATCCATATCAAATTCGAGACTCGAGTTATGAATAGTGATATCATCTTGCAGAGTGGAGGAGTTAGTCTTCGGCATAGGACTCATAAACCATTATGGAATTTCCTCCATTGAATCTGAGTCATGAAAGGTAGGAGAAGAATGAGAAAATGAATTGGGAATTTGATTTGTGGACTTTTCAACTTTGTCACCATTGTAGAGAGGCACCCCTATTAGAACTGGAAAATGAGGAGGAAAAATAAAAAAGGGACAGTAAATTCCTCCTTTGAAATTAGAGGTGTCTCATGATTCACAAGAGTTGGGGAAGCAGAAAAATCTGGGGGTTCAGGTTCACCGTGTGAAGTGATAAGAACCAAGCGCTCAAACTCTTGTTTCAAGAATTCCAAATTCAAATCTTCTTCCGAAATTTCATAGCAAAGGTGAAGGAATTGATCAGAAAAATTCTCAAATAATTCATTAGGCTCCATTATTAAGATATTGATTCTTTTACAAACATTTCGGTAATTATACCCACCGAAGGCTTGATGAAGCTCCCCAAGGAAGTGATGAAGGGAATGAATGGAAGCAAGTGGCAAGGTATGGCACCATTGATTAGCACAACCTTCAAGGGTGAGGAAGAAAAGCACATAAGCCAACTCTTCATCATCGATTTTGTAAGATTCACAAAATTTAAGAAGATTAGAAATGTGCTTGGTTATGGATGTTCCATCCTTGCCATCAAACTTTAACTAGGAAAAGTGATCTAGAGGCTCATCGTTGAAAATTTTTGAAGGGAAAAATTGGAGAAACACCCTAGGAGTATGATTTATGTATGAGCCATTTTAGATAAGAGATTCAAAGCATATGAAATGGGCTCAACTTGTCATTTGGCCCTCCTTCTAGCTCCATTGATGATGTTGGAAATCCATCAACCAAGGGGATCTCCCTGATATGAAGTCCCAATCAAATCTCACTATTGGGATGGGGTCCCCTGGGTTAGTTTGGGTGCAAAAGCCCAAGTTTTGATGTAAAGTATGATAAAAATATGTAAAGTCTCCATGAATTGTAGATGCGGAGAGCGTAGTTAGTTAGAAGTCAAAAAGGGTTTTTACCCTCGTTTATGTAAAGTTGAGTCAGTTCTTGAGATCTACCCATGGTCCGCAGACCATAAGATTGTATAAATAGGTGTGTCTTAGAGTGTCTAAGGTAGATATATGTCTTTGTCTATGGGTACGACGGAAGGAGTTTAGAGAGTTAGCACAGGGAAGTAAGTCTTAGAGGGGGAAAAGGCTTTGCAGTTGAGTGCTCAAAGGCCTAGAGTAGTGATCATAGCTGAGTGTGCAAACCCTTGCAACTGAGTGTGCAGGGAAGTTTTGAGTCTGTAAACTTATAATGAAGATCAATAAAAAGGGTTGTTGTAGAAATTATTGTGTTTTATCTCCATACTTCTGTTATTTATGATTGTGATATATCTTGTAATGAATAATGTCCTTAGGGAATAATGATGTATTGATATGCGAATTTACTGGATCCGTCTTATTAACTGAACGAAATTAATGTTAAGTGATTAAGCGAAGATCATAACACTTTCTATTAGTTTTATTGAACACTTGGGTAGATCTGAGCACATATTGACCTAAGAGTATTCTAAGGTGTGTGTAAGTAGCTAATTTGTTTGTTCAGGGTCCGCAAAAGCCAGTCGTAGGCCTTCAAAAAGGTATAAAGGCCATTCGAAGGGAATTGTATTACCAAGCCCTAAGGGCTTGTAGATCTATGAGGAGTAGATCTAGGGCATAAAAGGACATCACACTGATCTCTCGATGCAGAATCTTGGTTCCAACATCCCCCCATACTACTTCGGGTGAGACTTCAGTCCACGCTACGTGGATTGATGCCAAAAGGGCCAATAGTGTAGGGTTTTGTTTGGTGCAACTAACTCTGAACCTGGGCTAGGACCCATTAAGCCAACACTCACATTATTTGGTGTAGGAGTCCCATCCAGTATAAAGGCTTGGTTTCCAAATCCTCAAAGATCTTCCTTGGCTCTAACTGTTAGCACAGGAGAGTGACGCAATGGTGTCTTTGAACAATAAGGTGAGTGTGCCTAGTGAGTGTGTAGCGCTACTGTGTTTAGGTTCTCTTACTACAAAAGGGGGGAGAAAAGTGAGCCTCTAAGTGAGAGGTAATAGTACCACCTTGGAAGAGACAAACTTCAACCAGAAGGACCTATATAACATCCAACAGAATAGTCCATAGTGAATGCAACAATCGTTATAACCAATGAACAAGGGAAGATCTGTCTAACATACAACATAATAGTCCACAACGGATGTGATAGTCATTATAATCGATACGCAAGGAAAGGTATGTCTAGTATCCTATAGAATAGTTCACAAGGATGAGACAACAATAACAACCATTACAACACATTCTCAACAAGATAAGCAATTAAATAATCGAAATAGTTCAACTATCTTAGTACATGTGAAAGCAAACATGAAATACAAACATCCACAGAATAGTATTATAAACATTCATAAGTCATGCATGAAGAATTTCCTAGCCTTAAAAGGCTTCTGTTATTAAGAAAAAATTCCAAGACACATGTTTACATTGTACATCACTAGCCCCAGTAGAGAGACATTGTAGCCACTCCTTGCACCTCAAAGAATTAGCTGGTCTCTCTAATGCCTTGCAGGAGGAGCCAAGGTGAAAAGTCCTTTTTTCATACAATGAGGGGGTATATATAACGAAGGGGTGATGCTTGCCCCTTGTGACTCTTTGACTGCCCTCATAACTATTCAACTTGCTATGACTTTTCAACTTACATGACTCTTCATATTCATGTGTGTCCATTGGACTTCAACTTTACAATACATTTCATTTTCAATATACATGGCCCACAATAGTGATGTGGCATATGACAAATCATGACATGACTTGACATGACACTGCTGATATTGACTGGATTGATGATGTGGCAATATCAAGCTGCTATTGTTGTTGAGGGATACATGTGTTCTTGGATATGCTTTCTCTTATTCTCCACATAGATTGATGATGCAGGGTCTTTAATGATCTTCGGTCTTGGAAGGTGGTTGCACACTTGTGTTCATTTTTTTTTCTCTTGGTAGGTCCACTCGTCTGTTCAGCAACAAGTGAGTGTTTAGGCATGCTTCCCTCCTCCTTCTCCTTCTTCATCTTCTTGCCATGACTTGAAAGTGTACCTGTTCCGAAAATTCACTCATGACAATATGACATCAATTCAAAAACTCCCTTTCCTAAGATGATGCATTATTATCTATGACCTGAGCCCAGGACAAATGACAAGCTAGGAGAGAGGGCCCAGTAACTGTACATTGTGCAGTTCCATGTGAAAGGGAGAGGGCTTGATCACTGAGACTGTGCAGAGTGCAACTCAGGCTTGATTGAGGAACTTTTTAGCACAATTTCTGTTGGGGAGAGAAATTTCATAGTGGCCACTGAGATTCAGGATTTCGCAGTTCAAGCCAACAATTGGTGATGTGGGATGAGGCCTTGGGAGGTCAGTTCTGTGTAATTTTCAGAGGAAAGAGGGACTGCGTAGGAGAGAGGTCTAGAGGACAAATATGAATAATTCTTGATATCGGTGAGCTCCAACTGAGTGTTAGGGTCCCACCCTAACCCCCTTATTTATGTCTTGGGATCACGTCATAGTCAAAGAGTCAATAAAGCCCATATATTTTGTAAGTGGTTAACTCGAAATTAATGACGGGACCACAGTTAGTTGCAAATGGGCCGTAGCCATAGTATTAGATAGATGGTATTAATAAAACTCACGGTATTGACCCGTGGTATTGCATGTATGAGTCATATATAAAGGATAGAGACTCCCTGAGAGGAGCATCGTGTCTTATTTTGTAATCGAGCTCTGCTCTATTGGAGGTTGCCCCCTCGAAGAGGCATGTGAACATTGCTCTTTGAATAATAAAATCATTGCTATTCTGTGTTATGGGTATCATTTCTTCGCATATTCTGTGTTCTGGGTATCTTTTCTTCGCATATTCTGTATCTGGGCATTATTTTGCAGGTCAAGAGCATAACAAGTGGTATCAGAGCACTTTCCAGGGCTCGGTGGGATCTCCAATTTTTAGCAAAATTTTTTTTGGCTAGAGACGTGCTCTGGCGTCTTTAAACCACGGGATCTGTCGTTGAGCGCATAAACCTGCGGATTTGGGGAGGCATGCAGACAGGAAATAAAAGAGGTGGTCACGTCTGTTGGACTCCCTTGTAACCCCTGTGGGTACCCCTTCGAGTAGTAGCGCATTAGACAGAACCGCGCACGGACTGTCTTCCACGTACCCTCTGGGTATATAGGAAGCCCCCTAGGCTCCCTTGAAACCTCGCCATAGATAAACCTTCGGCCTTCTTGTGGCTACAGTACACCGAGAACAACACTAAGAGAGATTACTCGCCCGTACGATAGGGTAGTCGGGTTGTACGGCTAAGGGGTACGGTCGATCCTCCTTAGTTAGAGCCCTGAAACATTGGGCCGAGTACTACTGTCAGACCCTTATGTATATGGCGATCTGTAGCACCTGACACTCCTCAAGACCATAGTTCCCTTTCTATCGGGGGATCACACATCATCTATTCCAGATCAGCAAGTGCAGCAGCAGTAGACATCAGTCCCGCAGCTCCCTCAGATCAACAGCAGCAGTTGTTCCACCATTCAGATCTCTCAGATCCACCAGATCGGAGTAGTTGTGAAGGGTTCCTGTACCTGGATATACTTTTCGCAGGACTCTTGGCGGCATTGACATTTTGAGGATTTGGCGACTGCAGTATTGATCAAGAAGGAGTAAAACTCCTTTAGGAGTTTTCCAAAAAAAAAAAAAAGTCTGAGATCTCCCGAGGCGCTTATTGGTGATCTAGCCCATCAGCATCAGGACGACGAGAGGAGCAAGGTGATACCATTCAATTTATTAGTACAAATTTTTTGGCGGTCCCAATTTTTCATCCAGTTGGTGTATGGTAGAAACTAGAGCTCAAGCGATGGCCAATGAAAGGATAGACAAAATTGAAGCAAATCTGAAATCCCTCCAAAGTATGATTGAAGGCCTATCTGACCAGGTACAGCACGTACTCGATAAGGGCAAGGAGCCAGCCCACGAGGAAGCGTATGAGGGCCATGAACACCATGAGGGTGAGTCTAGCCACTCTCCTCGCGTCTGGCACACCAATCCACCACCCAGTCAGCGACCTCCCAAGCTGGATATGCATAAATTTGACGGTTCTCACCCGTCCGCATGGCTAGCACAAATGGAGCAGTATTTCAGACTGAATCGTATCCTAGATGATTGGACTAAGCTTACGGTAGGGACCATGTACTTGGACAATGAACGATGGCAATGGGCAGAATGGCATCAGCGTTGCAATGCACCTTTTCAATCTTGGGCCCAATTTACCAAAGCTCTTCGAGCTCGCTTTGAACAGGAAGACTCTTTTTTGGGGCGTCTCACTAAGCTTAGACAGATGGGTACAGTGGATGAATATATTACCGCTTTTGAAGCCTTAGCCTTCCGCACTAAGAGTCTCACAGATGAGTTCTACACGGAATGTTTTATCAGCGGTCTTAAAGAAGCCATCAAAGCTCAAGTCCTACTCCACCACCCTCCCACGTGGACGGAAGCTTGCCAGGTAGCTCGTAAGGTGGAACGTGCATTAGCAGCCCAATACAGCCGCCCCAGTTTCCCCACTAAAGGTCGTCCCCCACAAGCTCACAATACGACTCAGACACTTAAGATCCAAAAGGTGTCACCTACGGAAATGGCTGAAAGAAGGAAGCAAGGACTATGTTACTATTGTGATGAAAAATATTCCCCTGGTCATAAATGCAATGAGCCCAAGTTTTTTCAAATAGACGCCACTGAATACAGCTCAACAAAGGAAGATCCCCCACTCGAGGAACCTGAGGCGAGAGAAGAAGACAACCAAAAGGAGATTGAATCTGATGAACCAGTTATTTCGCTAAATGCATTGGCCAGAATTTCTTCCCCTCAAACTCTCAAAATCCAGGGTTTTATTAAACATCGCCTAGTAGTACTCTTGATTGATAGTGGAAGTACCCATAATTTCATCCATCAAAAAGTCGCCGACGCAGTGCATTGTTTTGTACACGCAGTTTCTAACTTCCAAGTCCAAATCGCGGATGGGGGCACAATGAAATGTGAAGGCCACTGTGAAAATGTCAAACTTCAAATGGGGGATTATCAGTTGAAAACACACATGTTTTCCATCCATATGGGGGGATGCGACATTGTCCTAGGCGTTGAATGGCTCCGCACTCTTGGGCCAATCACAATGGATTTCCAGGAGTTATATATGAGTTTTAAGCAAAACAACTACACACATACCCTCTGCGGACTCCAGGCGGGACCCCCCTCGATCATCAGCTCGCATAGGATGGAAAAATTGTTAAAAAAGGGCAATCATGGAGTGGTAGCTCAATTTAATGCCATCCAGGTCGTTGAAACCCAGTCCCCGCAAATTCATCCTGAGATGCAACAAATTTTAAATAAACATAGGCAGGTCTTTGACAAGCCTAAGGAGCTTCCGCCATCACGAGGGGAACATGATCATAGCATCACATTGGTTCCAGGGGCCCAACCCCCAAATGTGTGGCCATACAGATATCCATTCACCCACAAGAATGAAATAGAAAAGATAATCAAGGAACTTCTGGAAGTAGGTGTCATTCGTCCCAACATTAGTCCTTATTCATCCCCAGTGGTCATGGTGCTCAAGAAAGACGGAGAGTGGCGGATGTGTCCAGACTTCAGGGCCCTCAATAAGTTGACAGTCAAAGATAAATTTCCCATCCCGGTGGTTGACGATTTACTGGACGAACTCAATGGGGCTCAATTCTTCACTAAGTTGGATCTTCGCTCAGGCTACCACCAAATTCGCATGAAGGAAGTCAACATTCCCAAGACGGCATTCTGAACTCATGAAGGCCATTATGAGTTCCTGGTCATGCCATTTGGTCTTTGTAATGCCCCTTCTACTTTTTAGAGCCTTATGAATCACCTTCTTAAGCCATATCTCAGGAAATTTGTCCTGGTCTTCTTCGATGACATCCTCATCTATAGTGGCACTTGGGCTGCACATCTTCACCATGTAGATCTACTCTTGCAACTGCTCCACCAACATCAATTATTTGTCAAATTGTCAAAGTGTTCGTTTGGCATGGAAGAAGTTGAGTGTTTGGGCCACATTGTGGGGCGGGAAGGTGTCAAGGTGGACCCCAAAAAGATCCAGGCAATGCAAGAATGGCCTCAACCTAAGACCTTAAAGAGCTTGAGAGGATTTATGGGACTCACCGGCTATTATCGCAAATTTGTCCGCAACTATGGCCGCATAGTGAAGCCCCTCACTCAACTCCTAAAGAAAAATTCCTTCTTTTGGAATGAGGAAGCCCAACAGGCATTTACAGCACTCAAACATGCCATGTGTTCCACTCCAGTCTTAGCACTACTGGACTTCAACAAATCTTTTGTCATTGAATGTGATGCTTCAGGGACAGGTATTGGGGCAGTCTTAATACAGGAAGGGCGACCCTTGGCTTTCACAAGCCAACAACTAAGTGGGAAGAATCTGGGCCAATCTACCTATGAAAAAGAAATGATGGCCATCTTACATGTACTTGACACCTGGCGCCCTTACTTATTGGGGCGACGTTTCCAAATCCGCACAGATCATCACAGTCTTAAATATTTTCTGGAGCAACGCCTATCCTCCCCACAACAAAATAAATGGCTAGCTAAAATGCTGGGATATGATTATGAGATCATTTACAAGAAAGGGAAAGACAATAGGGTCGCAGATGCATTATCTCGCCAATTTGAGGAAGAAAGTACTCTACTAGCAATTTCCCTCCCCATTCCAGAATGGATTGAAGAAGCTCGCAGAGAATGGTTTTTACACCCAGGACTATCCCAACTCATTTCTCAATTGCAGGTCGATCCAAATTCCATCAAGGGCTACTCCTGGCAGGATGATATTCTTCGCTACCGGGACAGAGTAGTAATATCACCAATATCAACCCTCAAAAGTCGCATATTGGTCGAATTGCACTCATCCCCCATTGCAGGACATTCGGGCTTTTAGAAAACTTATGCTCACACCAGAAGATCATTTTTTTGGACCGTCATGAAAAAGGACATCCTTACTTTTGTCGCAGAATGTGATGTCTGTCAACGCCACAAAGGAGAAACCGTCAACACACCAGGCACATTACAACCATTGCCCATTCCGACATCAATTTGGACGGAGGTTTCCATGGATTTCATTATAGGTCTTCCAAAATTAGGGAACAAGTCAGTCATCATGGTGGTGGTGGACCGCTTGTCAAAGTATGCTCATTTTTGTGCCCTACCCCACCCGTTTACACCAACTTTGGTTGCGCAAACTTTCCTGGATCAGATATTCAAACTACATGGCATGCCCACTTCTATTGTGTCTGATCGCGACCCGATCTTCACCAGTAATTTTTGGCAAGAACTCTTCAGGCTACAGGGCACTCAACTAAAACTTAGCACTTCCTATCATCTGCAAACGGATGGTCAAACCGAAGCAGTCAACAAATGTCTAGAAACCTACCTCAGGTGTTTCACTTCAGAAAAGCAACACCTTTGGGTACAGTGGTTACCTCTGGCGGAATGGTGGTATAACACCAACTATCATGCCTCTACTAAAATGACTCCTTATGAAGCAGTATATGGTCAACTTCCGCCTTCCCCTATTTCTTATCTCCAGGGATGCTCCAAAGTACAAGCAGTGGATCAACTCCTACAACACCGCGCCACCATGCTCGCCCATTTTAGAGAGAATCTTCATCAAGCTCAGAACCGCATGAAGCAACAGGTTGACCAGCATCACTCAGAGCGCCAGTTTCAAGAAGGGGACCAAGTCTTTTTGAAGCTACAACCATATAAGCAAACATCACTCAAAGACAAGGGGTGTCAGAAGCTATCTCCAAAATTCTACGGACCCTACCAAGTACTTCAGCGCATTGGAGAAGTGGCTTACAAGTTGGCTTTGCCACCTACTACAAAACTCCATCCAGTTTTCCATGTATCATGCCTCAAAAAAGTAATTGGGAACAATTGCCGAGTTGAAACCAGTCTACCTGAACTGGACGATGAAGGGTCAATTTGGCTTCAACCCGAATAGGTCCTCGCCACAAGAGACAAGCACCTGCGCGGCCGCATGATTAAGGAAGTCCTCGTCAAATGGAAAGACACCTCTCTGGAAGATGCAACTTGGGAACCAGCTACTATTCTTCAACAGTTTCCGCAGCTTCAGCCTTGAGGACAAGGCTAGTCTTAAGGGGGAGGGCATGTTAGGGTCCCACCCTAACCCCCTTATTTATGTCTTGGGATCACGTCATAGTCAAAGAGTCAATAAAGCCCATATATTTTTTAAGTGGTTAACCCGAAATTAATGACGAGACCACAGTTAGTTGCAAATGGGCCGTAGCCGTAGTATTAGATATATGGTATTAATAAAACTCACGGTATTGACCCGTGGTATTGCATGTATGAGTCATATATAAAGGATAGAGACTCCCTGTGAGGAGCATCGTGTCTTATTTTTTAATCGAGCTCTGCTCTATTGGAGGTTGCCCCCTCGAAGAGGCATGTGAACATTGCTCTTTGAATAATAAAATCATTGCTATTCTGTGTTCTGGGTATCATTTCTTCGCATATTCTGTGTTCTGGGTATCTTTTCTTCGCATATTCTGTATCTGGGCATTATTTTGCAGGTCAAGAGCATAACAGAAACATATACAATGGAAATAAGATAACGACGCATGAAAACTTTACAAAAATGAAAAACAAAACCTCAGCTAGGAGGGGCCCTCTGCATCGCCTTTGGTTAATACGCTGTCAAGCCAAAATTATGCTCAAACAATCATAAGAAACAGAGTCTTTATAAGCCAGCCCACAAGGAAGCGTATGAGGGCCATGAACACCATGAGGGTGAGTCTAGCCACTCTCCTCGCGTCTGGCACACCAATCCACCACCCAGTCAGCGACCTCCCAAGCTGGATATGCATAAATTTGACAGTTCTCACCAGTCCGTATGGCTAGCACAAATGGAGCAGTATTTCAGACTGAATCGTATCCTAGATGATTGGACTAAGCTTACGGTAGGGAACATGTACTTTGACAATGAACGATGGCAATGGGCGGAATGGCATCAGCGTTGCAATGCACCTTTTCAATCTTGGGCCCAATTTACCAAAGCTCTTCGAGCTCGCTTTGAACAGGAAGACTCTTTTTTGGGGCGTCTCACTAAGCTTAGATAGACGGGTACAGTGGATGAATATATTACCGCTTTTGAAGCCTTAGCCTTTCGCACTAAGAGTCTCACAGATGAGTTCTACACGGAATGTTTTATCAGCGGTCTTAAAGAAGCCATCAAAGCTCAAGTCCTACTCCACCACCCTCCCACGTGGACGGAAGCTTGCCAGGTAGCTCGTAAGGTGGAACGTGCATTAGCAGCCCAATACAGCCGCCCTAGTTTCCCCACTAAAGGTCGTCCTGTTATAGACATTTTTGTGCCTTACAGCATGAAGCATGAAATGTCAATAATATAAGGGATCCAAAGTCCCTAAAAATGTTGTTCCTACCCCTAGAGGAACAAGGTCAGCAAACCACAACAATCCAAATAAGTTCTCCACTGAAAATTACTCAAAAACAAGGCAATTTTGGATCATGTCAGCTACTCCACTGAGCATCTGTGCTGAATGTCAACTGCTCCATGGACTACCTGCGTTGAATGTCAACTCCAACAAAGGCTACCTATGCTGAGCGAGATTTGACAAGTGGAAGTCTCATTCCTCAATGTGTCAGTGCCCAGGAAGCTTCCAAAATGACACTTGGATCAAGGAATTCGACTGGTGATGAGTAAGAGGTTCTAAAACTCCAAGTGGAAGCAAGAATCTCCAAGTGGACTCAAGAACTGAAGAAGAACTGGAGTGGGAGAGGACACTAGTCACATCTCAGGCTGACTCATCCTCTCTCCAAACTCCTATATATGGATCTCTCTCCCATGAGATCTAGAGGCTGGAATTTTGGTGAATGCAAAGAATTGCTGTTGGTTTGAGTTTAGAACTATTGGGTGATTTGCTTTGAAGGAGGTGAAGAGGAGATTTCTTTCTGCTGGGAAGGTGATGCTGGATTGGGCCTCTTATAGTTGTATCACTTCCTGAACCTTACTTCTTCCATTAATAAAGCATTTGAGGTTCTTCTATATGCATGTGTCTCAATGATGTATTGTTATACTTGTGTATTTGATTTATTCTAATCCTTCAATCAATTATGAATGTATGCTTCTTGTAGTTTCCCTCTCTTGTTATTTTGCAGGATCTTGGTGTAGCTGGGCCAGTGAAAGAGCAAGGAGCTGGGAGCAAGCAGCAAGGAGAGAAGATTGGATCAACCATTAGCGAAAGACATCGGTTAGTGGATCTCTTTCTCCCCTCTTTTACATCTCATAAAGAAGAAATCTTAGATAGCTTTGCTTCGATTGTTGCTAAGGAACTATCACCCTTAGAGTGGGATAGAGTCTTTCCATATTGGATACTTTTCCCAACAACAAATTGGCGACTCCACTGGGGATCGTATCTTGTTGGTTGTTTGTGTTTTTGCTATTCATTTCCTAAACACAGGGAGTACTGAATCGAACTGCATTTGGATCTTTCAAATGCAAAGTAGAGGGCAGCTACTCTAGCTCAGTTTCTGGGCATGTTTATGATTTGAAGAGCTGATCCACAAGGACTCTAAACAGCTCTTAGTGATAGCTTTTCATCCTCCTTTGAATCATCCTCTAGTGTGTACTTGATTGATAGCTTTGATTTGGCCAAAAACTGTTGATTTTTGAGCAATTTGTGACCCAGAACCCAGGGAAAACGAGAGTTTCTCCTTCAGCACAACTGCTGTGAAGGTAGTCTGCATTTCAACGCAGGTCCCATGAAGGCTACCTATGCTGAATGTCAAACTGACAGTGTTGAGGTTGCACTGAACCAGTTAGGCCTTGTGCAACTGGGGTTCTCTGCTTTCTGTTGCCCTGTTTTCATCCCTGTTTTTGCAGCCTGTTATCAGTCAATGTACCTATCTGAAACCACCTTTTTTTGCCACTATTCCACCTCGGTTGTATAAAGAAACTGTATTTGTTCTTTGTGTATTTCTTGCATCATTTGCAGTTTCCCATAACGAAAGTGAACTAGTCTTGCTGTGGCCTCTTAGATCTAGACCTGTGATAAGTGTCGCTTTGATCTTAAGAGTTAGTCTGTTTTCTGTTCATAGCTGATTGAGCTTTTGCTTTCGTCATATGGTTTGAATTTATGTATTTCTAGTGTTGAAACAAGTAAATCTTAAGGTGTCTTTTGATTTTGGAGAAAAGCTTGTTTGCTTTCACTTGAAATCGAATTCAAAGTTATACAACAACTTTCTTTTTGTAATACATCAACATTAAGAAAGAGAAAAGAAATACCTGCATTGTGCATGTGCATTTTGACAGCTTGCATGTTGATTTAGGAAAAAGTGCATTAGTGTGTTCTCTATGATCATTGTGAAAAGATGATGTCTTTCTTTTCCCTCAGTAGTTAAGATTTTCATAAGTTGAAAAGATTGAAAAAGCTTGCTTATCATCTTTAGACTGCATTTAGGAGTTGTACCATACATCTCGTGGTGATCCATAAAGGCAAACTGCTAAACAAGATCAACCTAAAATGAATTGAATTTACATAACAACGCTTTGAAACATAACGCAAACACATAGAGGTCTAAGCTAGAGACGTGTTCCGGCATCGTTAAACGTGATATCTTACCGTCGAGTGGTTGGGTGATTCCTCCACGGTGAAGCGATAAGTATCAATACGGACTTGTGCTCCCACGTACCGTCGCGTATATATTGGGAGACCCCTATAGAAATAAAGCCTTTATCCTTAGGAAGCCGTGTCGGCCGCCCTACTGATCATAATGCAGTGAACACAACATTCACGAAGATCGACCACCCGTACCGTAAAACGTATTCTGTGGTTTTGTGAAAAGTTTGGCACACCCTCTGCCTAGAACTCCAGAGTAGTTTCTTTTGGCATTTTTCAAACTCTATAACTGAAAAAGTCCATCCGAGCATTTGTCACTTTGGGCTCGTTAAAACATCGAAGGAGACTAGAGTCATCTTTAGCTTTTTCTCGACTCTTAAAAAGTGAAAAAGCAAGTTGTGTCTAAAAGCGTCTAAAATTCATTTAATTCGGAAACACATTTTCCCCTTTGTATTTTGGTTGATCGAGTAATCCGCAATCGTGGAAGAAAGTCAATTGAAACCCCGTCGTTCGCGGAGGCATACGAGTCAACCGTCTTTGTCTCCGGAATCGAAAACAATACGGACAAAGCGAACTCGTTTAACTGGTTCAAAATCTCCTATCAAAGTTAGAACAAGCGTTCCAACAATATCTGAGGTTCCGGTTACTCCAAACATTTCTGGGAACCCTGCCTCTATTGAAGAAGTTCAACAGCCCCAGAGGGACAGTAACACTGATCCTAGTCTGGGAGCAAATACTTGCGTTACTGAATCAGTTCCATCTGTAACCTGTTCAGAGAGTCTTGCTCTTCAAACAACTGTCGCTGTCGAGTCAACCCCTTCTTCGGCACCAGAAATATTTTTTGGACCTGACGGTCTTCCTCTTCCACCTGGTTTGATTGCGATAGAGGAAATTGTAGAAGATCTGCAAGCAACTACTCCGACCCATTTTGGAGTAGGGGTCACTCTATTTCCCTCTACATCAGAAGTTAGCCTATCACCAGGGGAAGTTCCTGTAGAATCGCTAGGCAATCTATTGGATAGACTCAAAATGTCTGAACAACCGTCAACATCTAGGACTGTGTCAAATGACACAGCGACAGCAGAACCTCCTGCCGTCACTCCGACAATGTTTGCCGGCATACCATCTGTCCCAACTAGCTCTCAACAGCTGGAAGGAGCCCCTTCAGGGGCTATAACGACAATGTGGTCTGTTCCTGTTTGTTCTTCCAGGATAATACCCGGTAACTCTTATGTTGGAACTCAACAAATTGATCTGTTTGGAGGTCAGTTTGGGCAATCTGGTCCTCAAGGTTTAACAATTCCTTTCAGTGCCGGATCACCACCGTATGGGGGGCAGTATGCCCTTTCATTACCCCCTCCAGGAGGTTACCCATACGGGAGTTCACAACCGTATTCAGGTTATACTGGAATTACGACAAGTGGTTGGGTACCTATGCTACCCCAGCAACCAAGAGTTGTGTATTCTATGCAACAATGTGTACTTGTGACGAACATCCCGACAACACCAACAATTGTAACCGTGTCGCAAGTTCAAACGATGCCTGTTGTATGTCAACCTCACATTTCTCAGGTTGTAATGCAACAGCCCTTTGACCCTGTGACTCAACCACAATCGCCAACTGGCGGGACGACACAAGTACAAACGGGTACCATTACCCCGCATCTTGGTCCAACGGTTAGTATAGCACAACAGCACATGGCTTCACAACCATGGCTGGTGCAGTACCAACAACCGCAATTCCAGCAAGTGTACCAAGGTTCTGAGCAGCAGATCTTTGCGAACAGTGGACAACCGTATATCCAAAACGGTCAAAATCAACCACTTTACAGTGGTGTAGTCCACCAACCGTATCAATCATATCAACATCAATTACATTATGCTGGTATGCAAAGACCAACCGCTCAGGCGATTCCATCATATCCTGGGTATGCTTCGCCTAATCTGAGTCAACAATTACCATTCGTGGCAACTCTAGAGTTACCCGATTTACATCAGTTGATAAACGATCCGATTGCTTATGCCCCTTGGTGGCCAGCGATTCCTCACAAACTTCCTTCGGACATTCCTAAATTCAATGGAAATCCAGGTGAAGACCCGTCGAATCACGTGATGACTTTTCATCTGTGGTGTTCATCGAACACTCTAAACGATGATTCGATAAGGCTTCGCCTCTTTCAGAGGACATTGATAGGTCCAGCGGCTAAATGGTATATCGAATTGCCAAGAGCCTCTTTCGACAATTTCAGCTCCTTAGCCACAACTTTCTTAACCCATTTTCAATTACCGATAAGGTATGAAACGGGAACCGAAATATTAACCAACTTCAAACAGACAACAGCTACTCACATATCTGATCATATACATGAGTGGCGTCGTCGTCGTAGGATGGTGAAAACGTACGTTCCCGATCAGCTATTAGCTGAATGGTTTATAAAGTCGTTACTTCCGGCTATAACGGAAGATGTGGCCAAGGGGGGAGTCGTAACAGAGGAGCAAGTCATTGCTCGTGCTCAATATCTA
Organism: Pinus tabuliformis; assembly: GCA_031772625.1. Taxonomy (NCBI): domain Eukaryota; kingdom Viridiplantae; phylum Streptophyta; class Pinopsida; order Pinales; family Pinaceae; genus Pinus; species Pinus tabuliformis. Next base: position 686,169,622 of record CM062808.1, read on the forward strand.
GACTTAGTATATACTCAGTCTGGCACGCTCTACGACAAAATACCTGACGCCCCTAGACTAGAATTCTCAATTCCTCCTCCTCCTAAATCGAATATTGACTCTCATGCCGGCGATGGTGTGATTGGCACTACAAGCGCGAAATCGAAAAAGGCTTCGTCTGAGAAAGCCCGTAAGACTTCAGATCAAAATGCAAATGAATAAATTCTTGCTTCGGAAGTAAATGCCGTATCAACAGATAAAGGCAAAGAAACCAATCAACCAGGAAGCAAGAAGAAGCAAAACAAAGGGAAGAAGAAGAAACATGATGAGTCATCACCTGAAAAACCTTCTTCACACCCTCCTAGGAAAGGGAAACCAAAAACTCCATGTTTTATATGTGACGAGGATCATTGGACACAAGATTGTCCATTTAGAGCAGAGCTCAAGAGGTTTTTCAAAAGTTCACAAACCTCGGCTGTGTTAACTGATCCGTTTCCCAATCAAGGTCAAAATCTGGTTGATAGTGGAAATGCTTCCCCGTCGCAAGTGCTAATGTTGTCAATCTCCAAGCAACAGAATGATGCTTTGATTTCGACAAGGAACAAAGATTACGGGAATCCGCAACTGTCAAACGACAAAGGAAAAGATCAACCAAGTAGTTCGACAACAACTTCATCCGAAGTTGTCCCACCCATAATTCCTGAATTAACAATAAAACCGCCAAAGGGAGTAGTACACAAGTCGACATTTAATCCTCGCGCCAGAGCGGCGCAGCATTATAACATAGTGGAAGATTTGGCCCAATCGCCATCCGCTATGTCGACTCTTGAGGTACTACAAAATTGTCCATCCCAAAGGCAGGCGTTGTTATCAGCAATTGGTGGGGTTGATCCTAAGGATTCCAATCTTGTATCCTTTGATCACAAAGGATACGACCCTCAGTTACCAGCTCAACTAGCTTTCCTTATTCAAGTGAAAGCCCTCAACAAAACTGTTCACCGAACAATTATTGATGAGGGGGCATCTACATGTATTATGTCGATGAGTTGCTCGAAAAATTTAGGGTCGCCAACCTTGTCGAGATCTTCGACAACATTGAAAGCATTTGACGGTAGGACATATACCCCTTACGGTATCCTAAATAACTTGAAGATTGAACTAGGTGGAAAAACAGTAGAAATAGATGTTGAAGTCATCGATGGGAATCTTGATTACAACATCCTACTGGGAAGACCATGGATATATGCCATGGCAGCTGTTGTGTCAACTTATTTTAGGAAGATCGCATTCCCTTTTGAAGGGGGGATTACGGTCGTCGACCAACAAAACTTCCTCCCTAATGGTTCACAAGTTACAGGAAGCATTCCTATGATCCATGGAAGCGACCACACGCTTCAAGATATCGGAGTAGGCCTGTTGAAAGACCCCACCATGATGGGAACTTTCGCGCTTCCACCTCCTGTATACATAGGAAATATAGCGTTGGTAGCAACCTGCAACATGATATCTTCCACGAAAATCGCGGAAGGCGGTATCAACATGGATCATGCAATGGTTTTGCCCCCAAGCCCTATAGAAATATTGTAGCAATCAATGTTTCAGGCATGGGAGGCGAACCCAAGTCAACGCTCGTCAAGCGTTTGGGTAGATAGGTTTAGAGAATATGGCACCCCTTTAGATCCCTGGTCACGAGTGCATGGAAGTGACGAAGGAATCCTGCAATCAATGTTGATTGAGGGGGCACCATGGAATGATAGCCACCATCGTTCCCTTCTTCCAGAAGATACTCAAGATGACCTTTATCACCCTTCAGTATTTGAATTCCTAGCAAATACTGTAAATACGGTGGATTCCGAGCGGAACATATCCAATATTGAAGAGACTATAGCCATAAATATCTCGACCAAAACAGATGTTGTAGAGAATATTTATGTCGGCAAAGGTTGTTCCCCTTCAGAACTGGAAATATATAACGCTCTTTTTCGCGAATTCAGAGATGTCTTTGCTTGGTCATATGATGAAATACCAGGCATTGACTCGAGTATCGTTGAACATGAAATTAAGATGTATCCTGATGTCAAACCAGTAAGACAATGGCTTCGGTAGGTGCACCCCAAGAAAGTTGCTGCCATTAAAGCAGAAGTCGAGAAGCTTCTACATGCTGGTTTCATCTACCCAGTTCCTCTAACCGATTGGGTATCGAATATTGTCCCTGTTATGAAAAAACAAGGAACAATAAGAGTGTGCATCGATTATAGGGATGTAAATCAAGCTTGTCCAAAGGACAACTACCCTACACCCTTCATCGACTAGATAATTGATGAATGCGCCGGATGTGAAATCTTTTCATTTATGGATGGATTTTCTGGGTATAATCAAATAAATATCCGCCCACAGGACCAGTCAAAGACTGCATTTATTTGTTCGTGGGGCACATTCGCTTATCGAAAATTACCCTTTGGTCTGAAGAATGCAGGGGCGACGTTTCAGAGAGCAATGAATTATGCTTTCCATGACATCAAGAACATCGTTCAACCTTATCTCGACGATCTTCCAGCTCATTCGCGAAAGCGGACTGATCATCCACAGCATTTAAGAGCGATATTTCTACGTTGCCGACACTACAAGATAAGACTCAATCCACACAAATGTGTGTTTTGCGTCAGTTCTGGTCCTTTACTTGGCTTTGTAGTCTCCAAGGATGGGATTCGTCTTGACCCTTGCAAGGTTCAGGCAATCATCAATTTGCCTCCACCTTCGAATTTGCTTCAGATTCATAAACTCCAAGGGAAAGCAAACTTTCTGAGGAGGTTCATTCCAAATTACGTAGAACTTGCTAAAGGTTATACCTGTCTCTTGAAAAAGGATGTACCTTTTGTCTGGGACCAGGTTGCGCAAGCTTCCTTTGATGCTCTGAAAGATTCTCTAGTAAAAGCATCATTAATGTATGCCCCGAACTATCAAAGAGACTTTAACCTGTATCTGGCTGCAGCAGATACAACCATTGCGATGGTTTTAGTTCAAGAAGTCGATGGAATTGAACATCCTATATATTATTTAAGTAGAAACTTAAATGATACAGAGAGTAAATATTCTTATGTTGAAAAGCTAGCACTTGCTGCTGTTCAAGCGATCCAAAGATTTCGACATTATGTCCTCTTTCGGAAAACTACCGTTTTGTCAGATTGCAACCCCATGACATATATACTGTCGCGACAGTTGCTTGGGGGAAAATATTCAAAATGGATAGCAATCCTTCAAGAGTTTGATCTGGAATTTGTAAAATCCAAATCAAAGAAAGCTTTAGTTTTCGCAGAATTATTATGCGATCTCCCATCGTCGTCCAATGTTGAAACATCCCAAGAATCGATCGTGGACGAAAGTTTGTTTCTGATATTGGCAAATGATGAGTGGTATGGAGATATAATATTTTATCTCCAAACCCAAAGGTTTCGGCCAAACACCTCCCACTCAGAACAGAAACGCATTCGATACCAAGCAAAAGACTACATGATCGTCGGTGATACGCTTTACCGTCGTGGTGTCGATACGGTTCTGAGAAGGTGCCTCACCCATGAGGAGGCCGAAAAAGCCCTGAATGAGTGTCATTCAGGCGCCTGTGGGGGGCATCAATCTGGATATGCTACAGCACAAAAAATCTTACGAGCAGGATACTTCTGGCCAACCATGTTCAAAGATTGCATAACCGCAGTCAGAAGTTGCCATGCTTGTCAGATTTTTGATAGAAAAACCAGAAGACCCCCCGCTCCTTTACAGCCAATAGTGGCTGTGGGGCCTTTCGCCAAATGGGGCATCGATTTCATGCAATGTAACCCCACCTTGACCGGGGGGCATGGGTATATTATAGTCGCAGTCGACTATTTTACCAAATGGGCCGAGGCGATGCCTACATTGGATAATACTGGTGAAATAGCTGCCCTTTTCTTTTTCAATCATGTAGTCGCCAAGTTCGGCATACCACAGGCCATAGTCACAGATCATGGATCGCATTTTCACAATCACATGATGGTTGAATTAACTGCCAAACTAGGGTTGTCTCACGACAGCTCTACCCCATACTATCCGCAAGCTAACGGGCAAGTTGAAGAAATCAACAAAGTCCTGAAGCACATGCTGCAAAGGATGGTTGGGGTTCACAAAAGAAGATGGCATTTAATCCTGTACTCGTCTTTGTGGGCTTATCGAACATCGGTAAGAAATGCAACTGGGTTCACACCGTTCCAACTGGTGTATGGCCTGGAAGCAATCCTACCAATCCAGTGTGAAATTTCGTCTCTTAAACTCGCAATTGATCTCCTCCCCGGAACTTCAGAAGAAGAGGCTCGTTTCTTGGAATTAATCCAGTTGGATGAAACCCGTCGTGATGCCGCATTGGCTAACGAAGCCCATAAGAAATGAGTCAAGGCGTAGTTCGACAAAAATGTCAAACCCCGTGTCTTCTCAAAAGGTGATTTGGTCTTGCTTTACGACCAAGAATCCGATAAGCTGGGAGCTGGGAAATTTAAGTCTTTATGGATGGGCCCCTATATTGTTAAAAGAGTATTAGCAAAAGGAGCCTACGAGTTAATGGACTATGACAGAATTCCACTGGCGCAACCCCGCAACGTGTTGTACCTCAAGCGTTACTATGCCTAATAGTAACCTGTATGCTTTTGTTACATTTTTGTTTTCGCTAAAGTGTTTATTTCGGTTAAGTAATCCACTTTTTACATTTATTGCAGATTTCAAATCCATTGGAACCGTGGGTTGGATATGCCGACGGAGCGAGTCGTAGTTCGAGGAACCTATCCTCTGCAGCATGGGCCATTTTTGATCCAAGCGACGAGTTAGTGAGTTTCAGAGGGGTTTGTATTGGTCAATCAACGAATAACATCGCTGAATATAGCGCGTTGATAGAACTACTCTCTGATGCCATCACCCATGGAATACGCCGACTAATCATCAGGCTAGACTCACAACTCGTAGTACTGCAGCTCACTGGTACCTACTCTGTCCGAAATCCAGCTATTTATCGCAAGTTCCTAAGAGTTAAAATCTTGGAAAGACAGTTTGATTTCATTCAATATCAACACATTTCCATAAACTTAAACACATTAACCGACTCATTGGCAAACTATGTGTTAGATAGACATTTGCAAAATTGATAAAAAGAGAAGCATCATCAATGTTTCACATATGGATCACATAAAAACTGAAATAAAACTCCGAAAATCAAAAATATATAGCTGTTTACGGTTTACATATAATGTTCTGTAACCAAGACAAAATCGGTCATATGACCCCAAAACTCAAAATGGCTGGGGGGCACCCTAGCCTAGTGATGCTTATGATAGCAAGTCACGGCCTGTGCAATCATGCGCAAGAGACGAGTCCATCGTCTGGGTACACCAGTGGTATGCCGCTGCAACCGTAAAGGTAACTCGTCAATCCATACATCTGGAATGCCAAGAGTAAGGCCCTCAACCTGCTCCTGCACAACTGCAAGAGTCTCGGCCAAGTCAAGATCGCGAAGAATAGCTCTCCCAGGAGCCTCCCCAGCTGGGGCAGCAACTGGAGCTCTCGGGCGAACTGCTGGACGTACAGGAACAACATCTGCATGCACACATGAGTTTGATTAGAGTCTTGACAGAATAAAGCACAAGGACATTATAAATGAAAATAGTAAACAGTGATGTGGTCAAAGATTTTACCAATAGCGCCCCACTACTCGCCATCCGGTAGTACCAAATCCGAATCACCTCGGAAATCCATACCAACATATGGATACTCGGAAAAAGCCATCTCCTGACGCTCGAACCACCTGAAGAAGGTATCAGTAAAAGAAATCTGAGATTGACCAGCATGTCTAGACATGTGATCAACCCATCTCTGCATGTGTGGCTCGGTGGGAGAAGGCAAGTCGAGTGCAATATATTGAGGCTGCATCAGTGGTATCTTCTCCAAAGCAAAGGCGGTCAAAACTGAACCAAAACCAAAGTTCTTCAGCTTTCCGTCCTTTACCTTGGTCAACTGACTTTTCATCTGAACAAGTACTGCATCACACCAGTTGAATACTTTCGGCTGAAGACACTCCAGGGCGTGCTGCACATAGGATCTGTTAGAAACATGAAGGGATGCGCTGCCGGCCATCCTACCAATCGTATACAGTATGGACCTGAGAGACCTGTCAGTAATCTCACGGATAACAACCTTGCCGTCTCTGCTCGGCTGGGACCCTTCCCTGCAATACTGGCGGACATAATCTCTCACAGAATCACTCCCTCGGGCCGAACCAGACAAAGAAATGGGGGCACCCCGCCTTGACAACCTAGTCAAGAAATAAATGTCTACTATGGTCAAGGGGATGGACTTGCCCCTGATCTGGAATACTTGGTTGATAGGATCCCAAGCATCAAGCATGTACTGCAGTAAAGATATCTGTGCTCTCATGCTAGAGATACGGAAGAATTTCAGCAGGCCACAGTTTCGCAGCGCGTTCACCGTGACAGGATCATGGAGGGCAATCATGTCCTCTTCTTCATGCTCTCGTTCTCGCCATGTAAGGGTCATTTTGCTCCAATAAACTCTGCAAAACAAATAAGAGGAGGAGTAAGATCCTGGATTTGATGAGAAACTGGCGAAATTTTCATCAAAAACTGTGCAACAGAAGTCCTTTTCTACGCCCAACGCAGGTGGCTAGTGTTCCACCTGCGTTGAAGGTCAAACTGCCCTTAGGCAGCTTGACATTCAACGCAGGTTTCGAATGGATCACTTGCGCTGATGGCAGAACGCCCTAATGAAACCACAGGGGCTCATGGGAACAGGAAAACAGGCACAAAATGGAAGAAGGAAACCATGAAAAGAAAGAGCTAGGGTTTAGCTCCTACCTGGTCCAGACGGCGCTGAGAATCGTCCACAGAATCTCCCGAAATCAGCTGGTGAAAAATCAAAAGGAAGAGGCACCTCTAGAGCTCCAACAAGCCAAATGCAAATGAAATGGTAAAATGAGAGGTAAAAACACTTTTTAATTGCTTTTTACGTAGTTCAAAGTAAAATATTAATGTTTTAACCTCATGTTATTCATTTCTAACTAGTTTGTTGCAGCAATTGATGATACAGTACTATCTTTGAAAAGGGCAAAGCTAGTTATGGTAAAATATAAAATTGATCATATCAAACGAGCAATTTTAGCAAAGTTCATTCTCATTAAAAAATAAACGCAAAACCGAGCAGTTTTAACGCGGAATTCATGCTCATTAAAAAATAAACATAAGCTGTGAGCAAGCTTCTCCCAGAGTTCAAGCTCATCCAGAAAAAATGAACCGGTAAATAACCATTTGAGATCGTAAATTCATCAGCCATAAAAGCCTTAGTCGTGTTTGCACCGTCACCTCCACTTTTCATTTGGCCGATCATTCACCTCCACTTGATTGTTTACCTATTTTGAGGAACAGCTGCGAAGAGTGATTTCACCTAGCCATCCTTGTGACACTGCCGTGATTGGAAAATTCCAACCTGTACCTGGAATCTGCTGCTATCCCTGTTTATCACTCGTTCCTCAAAATACGAGTCTTCTTTGAGCACTTTTCACCTGACTCGTAAAATATGAAAAGTTTGCCGAGTTTTGGCCTTCCAGCTCGTTAAAGCGACCGGAAGAGCTATCCCTCCTCCAGATTTTAATCTTTTTGGACCTGAGGGATTATTGCACAAAAAGATCGAGCGCTTGTTTAGTTCGGCTCGATAAAACTATCGAACATTCATCCCTTCTGTATTGTTTTATACTTTTTCGAACTTAAGGGATTAGATGACGAAAAAGGACCTTTGGAGTTAACTTTACGTACCTTTTCAGACTCTCTAAAAATGAAAAGGACCGAGTTGTCTTTGTCGCTAGACTCGTTAAATACATTAAATAGCGACAAACTTGTCTTTAGACGAGAACGAGTTTCCCTATCGCTAGGCTCGTTAAAACATAGCGATGGGCTTGCCCGAAGGGCAGGTTATAGAACAAGCATATGTTATCCTCCTCAAGCTTGACAAAAATAAAGAGGTACTGGTCAGAAATGACTGGGGAAAAATTGGGAGAATCTCAAAGCTTTTATGGTAGCAAGTCGCTCTTGAACATGACACTTTTCCTCCGTACCACATCGGGTTGGGTTGTTTCATTCACCGGTCTCATCACCATGGTCTCGCCATACCATCCACATTTGGGATAATGCTACCAATCCATCACATCAGTGTCGTTATATGTTCAAGAGATGTTGTTCAGAAAGAGTCAACCGTGTCCCATCCACTGCCATACATCATCTTTCATCCTTTCATGACCGCCACCCTGAATCATATGTCATAGATCGTTTTCACCTTCATCACAATCATTAGCTCCGTTCCGTGTCGTTGATGTGGGATTCATTAAGGCCCTCCTGTGACGGATCGCTTCTTGTCGACTTCAGCTCATTATCCAAGAAGTTGATCTAGGAACACCCCCCTCAGTACTTTGAAGCTTGCATGCCTCAATGGCAAGTTTCTCACTTCCGGCGACAGGTATACATCAATGACCTTCGACCGAAAGATTTTGCGTGGTGTTCGACGCCAAGTCCTCTATTCACACCACGTGAATTGTACTGCAGTACCTTGAGGGTCATCATCATTATCGGTGATTCCTCTCGCGCTTGTTAACAGTTTACATCATTGACTGGTAATCAAGCGATGTCTTTCCATGTTCGACTCCAAGAAATTCTCACATGGATCGAATTGTAATTAGAGTGAATATCGGACGAGTTTGAAGACCCCGGATCTAGTTTCATCCATCCGGGCTGCAATATATATTCAGGAAATAAAGACATTGACATGTACAATAGATGATCATCCTACTCAAAGGATGATAATTTCAGCAGAGAATTATCAGTCTACCATCAGACGATTGTCTGTTCTATGTACAGAAAATGTATTTATAAAGCTGAGCATGGGAATGCCCGCCTCAGCTAGATCATGAAATTAGTATGAAAATTAATGTATTGTATTGTATCTTATTACAGGTCACCTCCCAGCGATTGAATGAACTTCGGATCCTCCTGATAAAGCATTTCACCCGATAAACGACCTCATACTTTAGGGGGCAACTGTTATAGACATTTTTGTGCCTTACAGCATGAAGCATGAAATGTCAATAATCTAAGGGATCCAAAGTCCCTAAACATGTTGTTCCTACCCCTAGAGGAACAAGGTCAGCAAACCACAGCGATCTAAATAAGTTCTCCACTGAAAATTACTCAAAAACAAGGCAATTCTGGATCATGTCAACTGCTCCACTGAGCATCTGCGCTGAATGTCAACTGCTCCATGGACTACCTGCGTTGAATGTCAACTCCAACAAAGGCTACCTACGCTGAGCGAGATTTGACAAGTGGAAGTCTCATTCCTCAATGTCTCAGTGCCCAGGAAGCTTCCAAAATGACACTTGGATCAAGGAATTCGACTGGTGATGAGTAAGAGGTTCTAAAACTCCAAGTGGAAGCAAGAATCTCCAAGTGGACTCAAGAACTGAAGAAGAACTGGAGTGGAAGAGGACACTAGTCACATCTCAGGCTGACTCATCCTCTCTCCAAACTCCTATATATGGATCTCTCTCCCATGAGATCTAGAGGCTGGAATTTTGGTGAATGCAAAGAATTGCTGTTGGTTTGAGTTTAGAACTATTGGGTGATTTGCTTTGAAGGAGGTGAAGAGGAGATTTCTTTCTGCTGGGAAGGTGATGCTGGATTGGGCCTCTTATAGTTGTATCACTTCCTGAACCTTACTTCTTCCATTAATAAATCATTTGAGGTTCTTCTATATGCATGTGTCTCAATGATGTATTGTTATACTTGTGTATTTGATTTATTCTAATCCTTGAATCAATTATGAATGTATGCTTCTTGTAGTTTCCCTCTCTTGTTATTTTGCAAGATCTTGGTGTAGCTGGGCCAGTGAAAGAGCAAGGAGCTGGGAGCAAGCAGCAAGGAGAGAAGATTGGATCAACCATTAGCGGAAGACATCGGTTAGTGGATCTCTTTCTCCCCTCTTTTACATCTCATAAAGAAGAAATCTTAGATAGCTTTGCTTCGATTGTTGCTAAGGAACTATCACCCTTAGAGTGGGATAGAGTCATTCCGTATTCGATACTTTTCCCAACAACACGTCCCCCACAAGCTCACAATACGACTCAGACACTTAAGATCCAAAAGGTGTCACCTGCGGAAATGGCCGAAAGAAGGAAGCAAGGACTATGTTACTACTGTGATGAAAAATATTCCCCTGGTCATAAATGCAAGGAGCCCAAGTTTTTTCAAATAGATGCCCCTGACTACAGCTCAATAGAGGAAGATCCCCCACTCGAGGAACCTGAGGCGAGAGAAGAAGACAACCAAAAGGAGATTGAATCTGATGAACCAGTTATTTCGCTAAATGCATTGGCCGGAATTTCTTCCCCTCAAACTCTCAAAATCCGGGGTTTTATTAAACATCGCCCAGTAGTAGTCTTGATTGATAGTGGAAGTACCCATAATTTCATCCATCAAAAAGTCGCCGACGCAGTGCATTGTTTTGTACACGCAGTTTCTAACTTCCAAGTCCAAATCGCGGATGGGGGCACAATGAAATGTGAAGGCCGCTGTGAAAATGTCAAACTTCAAATGGGGGATTATCAGTTGAAAACACACATGTTTGCCATCCATATGGGGGGATGCGACATTGTCCTAGGCGCTGAATGGCTCCGCACTCTTGGGCCAATCACAATGGATTTCCAGGAGTTATATATGAGTTTTAAGCAAAACAACTACACACATACCCTCCGCGGACTCCAGGCGGGACCCCCCTCGATCATCAGCTCGCATAGGATGGAAAAATTGTTAAAAAAGGGCAATCATGGAGTGGTAGCTCAATTTAATGCCATCCAGGTCGTTGAAACCTAGTCCCCGCAAATTCATCCTGAGATGCAACAAATTTTAAATAAACATAGGCAGGTCTTTGACAAGCCTAAGGAGCTTCCGCCATCATGAGGGGAACATGATCATAGCATCACATTGGTTCCAGGGGCCCAACCCCCAAATGTGCGGCCATACAGATATCCATTCACCCAAAAGAATGAAATAGAAAAGATAATCAAGGAACTTCTGGAAGCAGGTGTCATTCGTCCCAGCATTATTCCTTATTCATCCCCAGTGGTCATGGTGCTCAAGAAAGACGGAGAGTGGCGGATGTGTCCAGACTTCAGGGCCCTCAATAAGTTGACAGTCAAAGATAAATTTCCCATCCCGGTGGTTGACGATTTGCTGGATGAACTCAATGGTGCTCAATTCTTCACTAAGTTGGATCTTCGCTCAGGCTACCACCAAATTCGCATGAAGGAAGTCGACATTCCCAAGACGGCGTTCCGAACTCATGAAGGCCATTATGAGTTCCTGGTTATGCCATTTGGTCTTTGTAATGCCCCTTCTACTTTTCAGAGCCTTATGAATCAACTTCTTAAGCCATATCTCAGGAAATTTGTCCTGGTCTTCTTCGATGACATCCTCATCTATAGTGGCACTTGGGCTGCACATCTTCACCATGTAGATCTACTCTTGCAACTGCTCCGCCAACATCAATTATTTGTCAAATTGTCCAAGTGTTCGTTTGGCATGGAAGAAGTTGAGTATTTGGGCCACATTGTGGGGCGGGAAGGTGTCAAGGTGGACCCCAAAAAGATCCAGGCAATGCAAGAATGGCCTCAACCTAAGACCTTGAAGAGCTTGAGAGGATTTTTGGGACTCACCGGCTATTATCGCAAATTTGTCCGCAACTATGGCCGCATAGCGAAGCCCCTCACTCAACTCCTAAAGAAAAATTCCTTCTTCTGGAATGAGGAAGCCCAACAGGCATTTACAGCACTCAAACATGCCATGTGTTCCACTCCAGTCTTAGCACTACCGGACTTCAACAAATCTTTTGTCATTGAATGTGATGCTTCAGGGACAGGTATTGGGGCAGTCTTAATACAGGAAGGGCGACCCTTGGCTTTCACAAGCCAACAACTAAGTGGGAAGAATCTGGGCCAATCTACCTATGAAAAAGAAATGATGGCCATCTTACATGCAGTTGACACCTGGCGCCCTTACTAATTGGGGCGACGTTTCGAAATCCGCACAGATCATCACAGTCTTAAATATTTTCTGGAGCAATGCCTATCTTCCCCACAACAAAATAAATGGCTAGCTAAAATGCTGGGATATGAGTATGAGATCATTTACAATAAAGGGAAAGACAATAGGGTCGCAGATGCATTATCTCGCCAATTTGAGGAAGAAAGTACTCTACTAGCAATTTCCCTCCCCATTCCAGAATGGATTGAAGAAGCTCGCAGAGAATGGTTTTTACACCCAGGGCTATCCCAACTCCTTTATCAATTGCAGGTCGATCCAAATTCCATCAAGGGCTACTCCTGGCAGGATGATATTCTTCGCTACCAGGACAGAGTAGTAATATCACCAATATCAACCCTCAAAAGTCGCATATTGGCCGAATTGCACTCATCCCCCATTGCAGGACATTCGGGCTTTCAGAAAACTTATGCTCGCACCAGAAGATCATTTTTTTGGACCGGCATGAAAAAGGGCATCCTTACTTTTGTCGCAGAATGTGATGTCTGTCAATGCCACAAAGGAGAAACCGTCAACACACCAGGCACATTACAACCATTGCCCATTCCAACATCAATTTGGATGGAGGTTTCCATGGATTTCATTACAGGTCTTCCAAAATCAGGGAACAAGTCAGTCATCATGGTGGTGGTGGACCGCTTGTCAAAGTATGCTCAATTTTGTGCCCTACCCCACCCGTTTACACCAACTTTGGTTGCGCAAACTTTCCTGGATCAAATATTCAAACTACATGGCATGCCCACTTCTATTGTGTCTGATCGCGACCCGATCTTCACCAGTAATTTTTGGCAAGAACTCTTCAGGCTACAAGGCACTCAACTAAAACTCAGCACTTCCTATCATCCACAAATGGATGGTCAAACTGAAGCAGTCAACAAATGTCTAGAAACCTACCTCAGGTGTTTCACTTCAGAAAAGCAACACCTTTGGGTATAGTGGTTACCTCTGGCGGAATGGTGGTATAACACCAACTATCATGCCTCTACTAAAATGACTCCTTATGAAGCAGTATATGGTCAACTTCCACCTTCCCCTATTTCTTATCTCTAGGGATGCTCCAAAGTACAAGCAGTGGATCAACTCCTACAACACCGCGCCACCATGCTCGCCCATCTTAGAGAGAATCTTCATCAAGCTCAGAACCACATGAAGCAACAGGTTGACCAGCATCGCCCAGAGCGCCAGTTTCAAGAAGGGGACCAAGTCTTTTTGAAGCTACAACCATATAAGCAAACATCACTCAAAGACAAGGGGTGTCAGAAGCTATCTCCAAAATTCTACGGATGCTACCAAGTACTTCAGCGCATTGGAGAAGTGGCTTACAAGTTGGCTTTGCCACCTACTACAAAAATCCATCCAGTTTTCCATGTATCATGCCTCAAAAAAGTAATTGGGAACAATTGCCGAGTTCAAACCAGTCTACCTGAACTGGACGATGAAGGGTCAATCTGGCTTCAACCCGAACAGGTCCTCGCCACAAGAGACAAGCACCTGCGCGGCCGCATGATTAAGGAAGTCCTCGTCAAATGGAAAGACACCTCTCCTGAAGATGCAACTTGGGAACCAGCTACTATTCTTCAGCAGCTTCTGCAGCTTCAGCCTTGAGGACAAGGTTAGTCTTAAGGGGGAGGGCATGTTAGTGTCCCACCCTAACCCCCTTATTTATGTCTTGGGATCACGTCATAGTCAAAGAGTCAATAAAGCCCATAAATTTTGTAAGTGGTTAACCCGAAATTAATGACAGGACCACAGTTAGTTGCAAATGGGCCGTAGCCATAGTATTAGATAGATGGTATTAATAAAACTCACAGTATTGACCCGTGGTATTGCATGTATGAGTCATATATAAAGGATAGAGACTCCCTGCAAGGAGCATCGTGTCTTATTTTGTAATCGAGCTCTGCTCTATTGGAGGTTGCCCCCTCGAAGAGGCATGTGAACATTGCTCTTTGAATAATAAAATCATTGCTATTCTGTGTTCTGGGTATCATGTCTTCGCATATTCTGTGTTCTGGGTATCTTTTCTTCGCATATTCTGTATCTGGGTATTATTTTGTAGGTCAAGAGCATAACACTGAGGGAGGGCACTGGAGGACACATCTCCATAGTTCCAGAGGCCAATAGAGTCTGGGATCTTTACGTGTTGCAGGGACCCAATAGGAAAGGGGAAAATCTTGAGGACTAAAAGTGCGAAGTGTGTAGTTCAAGTCAGACTGGGAGAAACAACTCCGCAATTTTGGGGGTCAAGGAAGGTTTTTGGACTCTGGAATTTCCCAATACAACTGCCTTGGAGGACAGTGACTATGCAATGCACAGTTCCACACAGCAAGGTCACATCACTGAGCACTAAGACTATGTAGTGCGTAGTTCAGTCGGGGTCCAGTAAAGTTGAGTTTGCCTGGTTGGGAAGATTTTTTGAAAACGGCTAAGTGGGAGAGGAAAATATGCTTGCGATGAAATTGAACTATGATCACACACTTAGCATACTTCAATGAAATGACGACATAGACTACTGAAGCAACAAACAAAGCATTCCCTCTGTGTGATTGTCTCATGACAAGAAGCAACAAGTACGACACTTAAGATAGACTTTAGGATGACTATGATGACACTTGTGCAACAATACTCAAGACTTTGTGTATGAGTGCGATAGGTGTTTATATGGCTAGGAAAACTCATATACACAAAGACCAACCTTCGAAACCACCAGAAAAATTTCACAAACATGGAAAAACAATCAAACATGCCAAAATATGACAATTAATCCAACAAGAGAAAGGGTTAAAAGATCTTTGGGAAAGCTCATGAAATGAGCTTAAGTGTTTGCAACGATCAAGGGAGATACTAAGGAAGGTTCAAGATTTGAGTGCAAGATAAAATTTTGGAGGGTGTTGCAGCTGCTACAATACTTCCCATGAAAATAATTCATAAAATAATAAATAAATGATATATATATATAATAAATAATTGGTTAATTATTATTATTAATTATTAGTTATGAAAGGTTAAAAAATCAATGGACATGACCAATCAACTTTGTGACCAATCAATGCCTATATATGCAACCATCACGAAGGTAATTGTATCATCATTCATTCTTCAATTAATAAAAAAATATTGTATTTAAATACAAGTGTCTCTGTAATTAGAGTTCTGGTTTTAACAGTGGCATCACAGCCTCTCCCTCCTCTGGCAAAATCTGCTTCGCTGCATAGTGTGTTATTTTATTGTTCCCATTTCTTGTTCATGTTGTATGTTGTTCTGTATTCTTCTATTCTTCTATTCCTTTGTTTGATGCATCCACCGTCCCTCTTTCTCGCTAACATCAACCACATTTCAAGTTTTCTAGTACTCTATCCTATGTTCAAGTTCTTGGTCAACAACCACTGTGTACTAGACCACCGCGTCAAAAATCTTGTCTTCTACCATTGACCCTCATGTTCCCGTGACCCAACTTTTTTCCCCCCGCCGCCATCCCTCCTTGTCATCATTTTTTCCCCTGTGCACCGTTCACAAATCTCGATCATCTAGCCACCTATTTTCCCTATTACGTACAATGCCTGTCTCTCCCACTATTTAGCCACCTGTCTTCTCAGATGCTTTTTTTGAGCCTTCAGTCAAACACCACATTCTTTCCCATTGTATGGATTGTAGGATTATAATATATTAGTTATATAATATACTATTATTATATAATTTGTTATATAGTTCATTATAATAAGTTATATAATAGTTATTATATATTTAATTTATTATATTTATTAAAAAATAAATAAAAAATAAAAAATTATATGTATGTATGTATGTGTACATACATACATACATACATACATACATACACACATATATATCTATATCTATATATATATATATATATATAAACAAGTGTCTTTTACCAAGAAAAAACAAATCCAGGATGGGAATAATGATGAAGTAGATGTTAATAAATATCAAGAAGATACTAAAAACAATAATTGAAACTTAGGAACGATTAGCGACATATATCAAAAAAATAGACAAGGTTGAAAAAAATGTTACAAGGAATGTAGAAGCAAGAAAAAATAGATTTTGATTATCGTTGGTAGGCCTTCTTAAAATTAAGAGAGGAAGACAAACGTGAAGCAACTCTTAGGGTTAAGGAAAAAGAGGAAATAATGGACCAAATAGTAGGAAGGGTAAATTATTCTTTTTCAAATCCATTAAACGCTTCAGAACCAACACAAAGTCTAAAATTTGAAGATAGCGAAGATCCCCAAAATCATGAGGGAGTCAATACTATACACAAATTCTAGAAAAGGACTATCAAGGGATTGAAAAGGAGCTACCCAAGTACGATGGTAAAGACCACAGAGGCACTATTGTTTGGGTTAATAAAATGGAATCCATTTTCAAATGAAACCCACCATTGGGCGAACATGAGAAAATCATGTCAGAATCCAACAATTTGGAAGCATAAGCATATGATTAGTTCTTATGGTGGTTTGGAAAATGTGATGCTTGTTCTTTTCATTAGAATAATTTCACGGATGCCTTGCTAAAAATATTCTTTGACAAAGAATAATATGATGTCTTCAACACAATTTTTCATCTCAAGAAAAAGGGGTCTATAAGCAAGTATACCCACAAGTGGGAAGTATTGGCTACGCAACGAAGAGGATTTACTAATGAAAAATTACTTAAAGTGTATAGACGTGGACTTAAATATTATATTCTTGCATAATTGAAATTGTATAAACCACAAACTATTGAAGAAGCCACACATACAACAAAGCTTATTGAACAAATTAATAAATTCAATAAATCATCATACACATGTTCTGAAAAATCAAGCAATTACACAAAGGGAAGATCAAGTAAGAATTCCTTGGACAAGCCTAACAAGTATATACCACCTCAATTGTGAGAAGAAGATAATCGATATTCAAGATCTAAAAGGAAAAAAGATGGAAAATGTTAGAAGTGTGGGGACAAAGTTTCACCAGGACAAATTTTCACAAGAACAAGATACACAAGATGTAGGCACTTAGCCATGGAAAAACCCCTCCAAGGGGAAAACCCTTTCCAACTCTTCCACTAGTAGATTCAAATCAAGATGAGACAATCCAAGACCATATAGACCTAGAAAAATACCTCCTCCAATCACAAAGTTAGCCCTTCCTTCTAGATGATCCTTGTCAAAGTCTCCAAGTGAAAGCTTCCTGGTAGTAGCTACAATCCAAAATTTCGATCCCCAACTACAAATTTTCAGCCCTCAGCAATAGAATTTTAGACTTGCAGTAGATTCAAAATTTTGGCCCCAGCTACAAAAAAGAATCTTTGCATGTGTAATAAATAGATAAATTGATTTTAGGTCTTCTTGCTTCTTCTATCATTCTCCAACAAGTTTTCTCTCTTTTTCTGCGTCTTCTTCTTATAGATCGAACTTGTTGAGTGAGTATGTCAAATAGGTTGAGCTACCTCTCTATATATAGCCTTTTTTCTAGGTCAAATTCCCTTAATTTAGGTTGAATTCATGAGGACATGGTCAATTTGGTTTGAGGTGAAAAATTACATTTTTGACTAAAAAATAATTCTTTTTACATGATACAAAAGCCCAAGAAGGGTCTAATAAAAGTGACAATGACTCTATTGACTCAAGACGAAACGTAGGAGCCTTTAATGGAGCCTTTGACTTAGAAAACATTTACCCAACCATGAAACCCATGCCTTAATAAGTAATTTTATTTAATAATAAATTTTCAAATACAATTATGAAGATCGGCACTACTTACATTCTTCAACACAGCTTGATCTGCTCCTCTATCATATAAATATACCTTAATTTCAGCAATTCCATAGAGTTGTGAGGGAGGAGCCTCCCCAATGGAAAACTAAGAAAGGCACATGAATTAGAAGCATCTAACTAATTAGGAAACCAAAAAAAGTTCACTCCTTCCTTGTCAATATATAAAACTAAAAAAAAAAGGAAACTTCTAAAACTAGTAAAGAAGGAAACTTCTCCATGTATTTTCTTTATCTAATAATGTATTTTAATTATATGCAATATATTTTGTAATTAAATAAATAAAGAGAATGTTTGCATTGCTTATAAAATGTTCATCTCTCCCTCATTGTAAAATTGTGGTATTGTTTTCAATAACTTCTATGTTATTATTTTCTTTTGAATCTACGTGGTTATATATGTGATTTTATGGAAAATTGTTTAGATATACATGTATATCAATTGCTATTATAGCATAATATCTTGGAAGAAATCCACCTATTCAAAAAATTATTTTTTGGGATTTGTGGTTTTCTAATTCAGTGACCTTCTCAGTGTGCCCTCCTTGCTTCTAATCTTTGTTACAAATTGTATCTCGGGGTTATACATTTCAATCCCTTTGGTTGATGAAATTCATGTTGCCCCATCAAGAACCCTTAATTCAGGATTCACTAGTCCATGATTCAGTCATGGATCTTCAAGAAATAATTATGTTGCAACAACTGAGGCACCCTCTAGGTAAAATGTAATTGGATACACTTTCAATTGTCGAAAATATTGAGCCAAATTAATGGTGAGGCTATCGATTCTTGGCTCCATAGTCTCTCCACCTATTTCAAAACATGACCCACAATGGAAGAGGACACGAAGCTTCAAATAATCAATATATAGTTGGAGGGCCTAGCGCAAACATAGTTGGATACTCAACTCGAGAATATACACTTTGTTGTTGATCTTCGAGAACCAATAGAGAACATATCCACACGTATTGCATCCTGAGATGAATTATATTAGTCTTTAAGAGAACACTTTTATACCTTAGGATATCTCTAGAATCTCCTTGCCAAATGGTTTTAGCTTTGGTAAATGCTGAATCAATCAATGCAAGCTTACATTGTTGTCTTCTGCAAGTTGTGCATTCAACTCCATATGTCTAATCTAGAAGAGGTACTAATTATTAAATTTAACTAGGATTTTTGTTGTAATATAGGGAAAAGTGCACATGGTTACCAGTAGCATAGACATCAACTGTTCACAAAGAGAAAGAGAAGAGATACAAGTAATGGAGAACTAGTGAAAGAAAGCTTTATATTATGTTTCTTAACAACCAAGTCGAACTCATACATACATACATACATATACATATACATATATGATGTTGGGATAGTTATAGAAATCTAACTATTTTACCAGACTCTTAAATAATTCGACTTTAGTTATCTTAACAATTGTCTTTAGATTACACTATATAGTATCTGACTCGATTGGACAAGTCGACTGAGTCAATTAGCCCCTCTAACATCTCCCCCACCCTCAAAGCCTTCTTCATCCCAAAGAAGGGGAGATGTGAAGTGATACAAAATACAAAAAAGTGACATATGCAATTCATTGTTGGTTTTTACAAGCTGGAAACCTTACAAAATTAGGATGCAAAATACATTTAAGAATAAAAGATAGATCAAGGTAGAGTTTATAGTATTTCTTTAATGAGTGCATTTGAATGCCTGACCAAATCTTCGTGAACTGGTTCTGCTCACTGGTGCACTGCTTGATCCACTTCAACTTTATGCGATTGTTATTCTGAAGTTGTAGCACATGTAAAGGTGCTCGATGCATAAAAATGATGGGTGGGTCATAGTCGCTATGATGGCAATGAATGGACTGGTGCAGGCGATGGCATGTTTGGGAAATAAGTTTGATAAATGAATGGTGTAGAAATTTGCAAGTGTTCATCAAAGATTAACCATTAACAAATTACTAACCTTCGTTGAGCACTTGATTCCTTAGCATCTGCCAAAACTGGACTCTCTCCTACTAGATATCTGTGATGATTCGGCCGAGGGGACTGACAAATCAACCTTAAAGGATTGAAAATATAGTGAAACTTCTATCTCCTTTTTTCTTTGCATTAGAGATTTGGGTAATAATGTTTTCATAAGATTCAAAGAGTCTCGGCGAGATAGGAAAAATTGTGTTTGATTTTTGGCGTAATTCATCAAACACTTACTTGTCAATGGTCTGATACGATAATTATTAAGGGTCCACCTGGGCATATTTATTGTACTATACTTTGGTAACATCCAAACATAAATGTATGTTGTAACATGGTGGAAAATTTTGATGAATATGTTAAGTAACCCTCCACTTGTTGGAGGAAAACTTTATATTTAGTAAACAAATTATGAATAACTCAAGTGGGCCTAGAGACTAGGGTTTCTCCAACCATCTCTGTGAAAAATATTAAAATTATACATAAGAAACATATTTTTCTTGGTGAAGTACATCTCTCCAACCCATGGAATAGATTTCATTGCTAACCAAATAAGAAGAGTAGGAAAGTGAATGTGTTTACCAAAATTATGGTGGTCTTGGCAGTTGGTTTTTATGAGGCCTGTGAGGAGTTCTTCCCAATTATATGTCTTCCAGGAAGTCATTATCTTGCTAATATCTTCTAGCATATTCAACTTGATATCAAAGGCCTAACCAATAGGTGTGATGGAAAAGAGAAACAATCACGCATGTCCATCTTACTAAAAGGTCCTTGACTTGGCTAATTACTAACCCTCGTGAGTTGTTTTACAAATGTTCTATCAACAAGTTTTATGATCCACTTGTTACAGTTGATTGTATTGGGAACTTTCTATCCTTTATACAGCAGTCTTGTAATCAAATGGATGGTGGTCCCATAAATCAACTGTGGGTAGGTGAGTGAGAGCTTCCCATTGTGATATCTACTTATCAAATATATGGAAGCTTCTTATTTCATACCATGCATATCTTCCATAAGCAAGGCACCAAGAATATCACAGATTCCTACTTTCTCCAACCTCTCATAGTTCAGACTCCACTAGTTATCTAGCTTGGTCCATCGAACAAAGGACTCATAGTGCTTATCCCAAAAGGTCTCATCCACCTTTGTCTGCTTAATGAAATGCATGAAAACTCCCAACTTGTTTTCCCCTACAAGATTAGACCTTTATTTTGCTCGTGGCTCAGCTATAATGTCGCCTCCATTAGAGCAAACTTTTCATTTTTCCATTACAAAATTGCTCTAGAATTATATAGTCCTCAATCAATATAACTGTTTAGAATCAGAAACCATAGGACTTGGATGTCTAGAATGTTGTCAAGATCGCAATTGGAACTTAACAAAATTTTTGGCGTAATGTTAAGCACTTTTGAGATATTATCAACTTTAGTGGAAGTAAAATTTAATGCACCATCATTTCTGCTTGCTTCCTCTTTCATGGGTTGTCACGTCAAATTTTGAGTTGATCCTCCAATGTCATGTAACAAGTGCATGCCACCTAACCACCACCTTATTCACTTAGTGGTAGATGATTTTGGAATGATTTGAAATGATTTTTAGTGTACTTCTGACAGTGATGGGACTTGTGGAGTCTGTGACATGTCTTGATTGGATTGATGTGTTCAAATATTTAGTGTCTTTAATTCTGATCTTAGTCTCTTGTGCATTGTGTTTACTAGACTTACATGATTTACATTTATTTACAGCTGGTGTTCTAAAACTTCCTTCCAACACATGTTCAAACCCTTTATCCTGGTTATGTATCCTTTCCAGATGTTCTTGATGTTGACAATCTATCAACTGATTTTTTTTCTCTTCAAATCAATTTTTTGGTCTGCCTGTTGAGTTGGATTCTTTATGATGTCCACTGATTTTTTGTCTATGTTTTTGTTTTCTTTCATGCTTTAAATGATGTCAATCCATGTTCTCTTTAGCCTTGTTATTTAAGAGATTACACATATCCACTTCTCGTTCCATATTTCTATCAATATTGTTTGCTTGATTGTGCTTTTCTCTTTTTATCAGATCCCCAACTGCTCTGTCAGTTACTTTGTTCCTAATTTATATCTACTTTTTATTTTAACTTGTTAAATTCAGTTTAAGAAAGAAAATTTTCTAATTTTCCAAATTTTGGTCAGTTAGCCCACCAAAGAGTGGTTTCCAAGCTAACCCATGTTCCTGGCGCCTTAGAAAGTTTTTCACCATGAATACACCATTGATATTAAGAGACATACTTCTTGAGTTAGGAACTATTGACAAGTGGCTTAAACAAATTCCCTTACAATGTCTTCAACTAAACTGCTCTTGAAGGTCATGTGTCTTCAATCACAAAGGGTCCCGACCATGCAATTTCCAATTTCCTTGGTTTAAACTTTACTCGGTTGTCGTATAGCATAACTAGATCACCGAATTTAAAATTAGTAAATTGCAAATTTCTATCGTGCCACACCTTTTGTTGATATTTACTAATTTGTTGGTGATAGAGTGCATGCAGTCAATCTTCCTCAAGTTGTTGTAATTGTTGGAGTCGTTCCTTCTACAACTTTGTATTATATTTTAATATAGTTGATACACTTACTACATTCACCAGGCATTGGAATGGAACGACTACTTCCTAACCATAGACAAGTTTGAAAGGTGTTGATCCTATTGATTGCTTGTATGTTGTGCAGCATGCCCAAAGGATGGTTGGTACCTTGTCATCCCAGTCCTCTCTGTCTAGGTTGAAAACTTTTGTTAATCCCTTGTGAATTTTTTTATTAAAAGATTTAATAACACCATTTGCTTGTGGGTGATAGGCAATGGTATTTATATGTTCAATCATGAAGTTCTTCATTAGTGTTTGTATGGTAGCATTTAGGAAGTGAGTTCTTCTATCACTAATGATGACCAATGGAAAACTGAACTGTGTTACTATATTTTCATATATAAGTTTTGTTGCTACTTCTTTGCTACATGATTTGATTGTTTCTGCCTCTGTCCACTTCATCATATATTCTATTTTTTTTATCATGTATTTTTCTCCTGTTCATCTAGCTCTTTTGGGAAAAGATCCTATGGAGTCAATTGCCCAAATCTCAAAGGGTAGAAATGGGACAATTGAATGCAATGACATGTGGTTCTTAGGTAGTGGACGATCGAATATCTAGAATATATCGCATTTTTATACATATAATTGGTAGTACTAGTCTTAGAATATTGTTGGCCACCATAACTCCGCTTGCAGTATTTTTTTCACAGTTGTGTCGCTCTGTTAGTGACCTTCGACTTCCCCTTTATGTGCCTCAACAATAATGTTGTTCCTTTCATGTTCTCAGACACATTTGTGTATAACCTTATAAATACCCAGTTTCTATAAACGTGCATTTATCAAATTGAATGGCACTACTTCAATTTAAATAGTCTGTTTTTTTCCAAATAGTCCCTCAGGTGCTTTCTCGATATGAAAAAACTTCACTATTTTAGCCAACTCTGCAAGGACTGATTTGATTCTAAAAATGTGTGCATTTGACAAGTCGTCTTCTATATCCATCACCTCTTCTCCATATTATGACCAGGGTAGGTGATCAACAACGAAATTATTCTTTCCTACTCACACAATAACTTCATATTCAAATTCTTGAAATAATAATAACTAGTGACAAATATGCCCGTGATGAAAAAAATTATTCACGAGGTACTTTAGTGCCTGGTGATAAATATAGAATATAAATGGGTTTTCCATAAGGTAATGTCGAAACTTATGCAAAGTGAATATAATGGCAAGAGATTCCCTTTTAGTCATTCAATAATTTCTCACGGCTTTATTGAGTTTCCAACTAGCATAGGCATTCAGATGATCGATTGATGTATCGTCAAAATTTCTCTGATTACCATGTTTGATGCGTCAACATGCACATGAAACTATTTTGGCTAGTCGAGAAAATCAAGGATAGGTATTTAAAGTAACTTCTTTTTTAGTAATTGGAATGACTCGTCACATTATTTTAACTAGATGAATGACACATCCTTCTTTAAAAGTTTATTTATGAGGAACGTTGTATCTGAATAATGCCCAATGAATCATCTGTATCTACGTGTGACCCAAAAATATTTTAATTTTCTTCTTGTTTATAGGGGGTTTCAAGTCTAGAATCAATTTAATCTTTTCCAAATGAACTTTGATTCCATCCTTTCAAACAACATGGCCTAGCAGTACTCTGATCAATGTTGCAAACATACATTTCTTTATGTTTAATGATAAGTGAATATGTTTATACCTTTCCACTATTAATCTTAGCCATTGTACGTAATATTTGAACAATGTATAGACTATTTAGTCATCAAAGTAGACAACCATTGTTTTATAAATATACTCCTGGAAGGCTTTGATGACGACTTGTGAGAAAATTGTTGCTACATTTTTTAGTCCAAAAGGCATTACACGATAGGAAAAAGAACCAAACCCACTAAAAAATGTTGTCTTTTATCTATCTTGTTTTGAAATAGGTACTTGGTTGTACACAAAGAAACCATCTGTGAAAGAATAGATTTGTTACATGCAAATTCATTTATAATTTCATCTGCAAACAAAGTAGGACATGGGTCATTCATTGTTAATTTATTTAACCCACAATAGTCGACACATATGCATAATTTTGTCGGGTCATGCATTTTGGGTTTCACAACCATGGGACTTGCCCATTCTTATGTCTCTATTGGGAAGATAATACTGGTAGCCAGCATCCCCTCAATTTCTTTTTGTACAATGGGCTTATACTTATGAATAAGCTTATATGGTATCTCTTTTATTGGCTTAGATCCTAGAATGAGTTTGATTTTCATCTCTCCCATTTCTTTCACAAGTCGACGAACTCTATTATCTGTTTGTCCAACCACTAGTCACTAAGTCAGGTGATCTTTGGTTGTTTTGGCATTATGGCTAATGTGGTGTCCTTGATGGCAACCTACTTGATAAATATGTTCCGGAAGTCAACTTGATGATTATAGAATTGTTGCAGATGACATGACTATGGTACATGTATTATAGAGGATGTGAAAGGAAATTGGTAGTTTAGTTATAGAATGCATGGAAATGTGTGAATATTTAAAAGTATACGTGACCCCTGTGAATAAGAGTTGAGTACAGATGCAATTTCTATGAACAAAAGTTGCGTTCATAATCTGAACCATGGAAAAATGGATACCAGGTGCTATTACAATGGAAATTTCCCATAATATTGTGACGACGATGTCTCTTTGATCCCATCAAGCACATACCATCAACATTACCAAAGGATTTTCCTATGGTATTGGCAAGGAAAAAAGCTATATAATGAGATGGAGGTCAAGGAGTTAAGTGTGCAAGTAATGGATTATTCATGTGTGATCTGATATGGAACAAGTGTGCACGAGGGAGCAAGGAGATGGCTCAAATATGATAGATCTGAAAGTGTATTGCAGACTAACGAATATACTTTCTTAATTTGTTTATGTTTGTTAGATCTATAACTATGGTGATACTATGATCTGAATGTGTTTTTACTGATATGTGACCTTAACAATATGTGCGTCGAGATCTAGGTTTAACAAATGTTGTGATTTGCAGCGAAGACTTGATTCAATAGTTTAAGATCTGTACACAGGTTTTATTCATTATTGTTGCGTACATACACGGATATGGTTTAGTAGTGTTGTGTATACATTCTGTGATAATTTATTTCGTATGTTGCAATTTATAAGCAGGTGTTACACATGATAAGCGTGTATATACGTAGCTCTGCTTAAAAACCATTGCGTATATATTCTGAATAAAATTTGGCTAGGCTTTCAATTGTTGCTTGATGATGATAGTTGATTAGTTATATGGTTATTTGTTGTTATATGTCAATGATGTCTTGATCATGATAGTTTATATCTGTTGTGGTTTGGTTGTGCACTGATTTGATCTAGTTGTAATGGTTGGTTCAATATTCAGTAGCTTAATGTTTCAGTGATTCAGTTGGTTTACAATGCTTCAGTGATTCATATTTTGAGATTCAGTATTTTAGTTTGGCATATTGGTTTGAGCTTATTGTTAGTGTGAGTACAGTGTGAAAATTTGATGAAATGTGGCCTATAGGTTTTGATGGTTATTTGAGACAAGTGGATCCAATATGAAATATTATGAAACATGGTACACAAGGTGTTGAGGATTGGAGCTCCCTTCAGGTAGGAGTCAATAAACGAGATCAGGGGGTTGTAGCTCCCTTCTAGTGGATGCAGGAGAATGAATGGAGGTTGTGGCCTCCTGTAGGTAGGTTCTTACTTCCTGGTAAGATTTTTTGTTTCTTTTTTTTTCCCTTAAGGAAAAATCATAATTTCCATTAATATTTGTAAATTACATGTTGTAGATGCTTGAAGAAGCATATGCTATAGGATGGGGATCCTGGTAAGATTTTTCACTAGTACAAGATGTAATAAATATTTTATTTATAATAAAAGAAGAATACAAAGATGAAAACAACAGTGGTTACAATTAGTATTAGAGTAGGTATCTCTAGTAGAAGCTTAACTGCTTGAGAGTGGATCTGGGAATTTAGGAAAGAAGAAAAAGAAGAAGGAAGCTCAAAGGAAGAAGTCAGTTCAAGAAAATTGTGGCAGTGAAAGCGATATATCAAATGTAGTGGCAGTGATAGATGTCAACAAATATTCAGATTCAGGAGCACCACACTTTCTGTTGATCAAGAATGAAGAATATTATGACAAAGAATTATCAGGTACTAGTTTTTGTCCTACTTGTCATCCATTTCCCTATTCATGTAGTAGTGATGATAGTGAAGATGAAAATGAATCAACTGAAATTTCTCTCATGGGTAAAAGTGAAAGTAACCATTCTAAACAGAAAACAAATTAAAAAATAATGGCCCTAGAAGCAAAGATTAAAATGCTCACAGATGAAAATAGAGATCATCAAAATTTACTGGAACAATTTTATGTAGAGTGTGCCTACAAAGAAGATATTGTCACATTCAAAACCCAGTTGAAAGAAGGAATGATAAAGTAGTATATGGAAAGGGAAGATTAGTGTCAAAGTTTGGAGGATGAAGTAGCTTCATTAAGAAATAAACTCAGAAATTTGTAGGAGGCAACAAAAAATGAAGAATATGAAACAATCAAAGAGCTTATAGAAATAACCAATTATTGTGAAGGACTAGAAGCATAGATTATCTCTCTCAAATATAATCTTGAAAAATCAAACAAGCGATATGAGGAGATACTTCAAGTATTTCAAGAACAAGAAAATACGTTGAAGGGAGAGATCATCGAGTTGAGAAATCAACTGGAAAAGAAAAAAAGATAAAAAGAGGTTGAGGTAAGTATTCTAGAAGGCAAGTTAGCATAAAAGGATAAGAAATTGAGATTTCAAGATAACTCAAAGATATTGGATAAAATTCTTAACAATCAAAAGTCTCCCTCTATTAAATCTGGTCTTGGATTTTATGAAATTGAGAAAGGAGAATCTAGATCAAAAGTGTGTGCAAGAAATCATGAGGTTAACAAAGCAAACTCTAAAAACCTAGTAAATAATTAAGAAGTCAACCAAACCATTAACCAAAGAAAGAATTTTTTCAAAGGAAATCATTTTCTCCCAATAATAGAAACAAAAATCAGTTCTTTACTTTGAACAATGACATTAAATGTTTTATCTGTCATAAATTTGGACACTTTGCAACCAATTCTAGAAGCATATTCACAGGAAGATCATCAGCTCCCAGGTACTCAGGTTTCTTTAAGGGATATTGTTTTACTTGCGACATGTTTGGTCACAAAGCTATTGATTGCAATAGGAGGAATGTGAAACAAAAATATTATGATTCTTTTTCTCCCTTCTCTAGTCATGTAAGATGTTATACTTGTAACAAGTTTGGGCATGTGGAAAAAGAATGCAAGAACAAATCAATGAATTCATTTAGACAACAAAACACATAGAAAGACAAGAACTTTGTTGGATCCACCAACACTCCTCATACTAAGTAGAAAGAATAAGAACAAGTAAGGTGTGGCCTTTATCTATGCTCATTTGAAGAAGAAGATCAATGGTACATAGACATCGGATGCTCTCATCACATGTCTAGAAATAAGGACAAATTCATCTCTCTCAAAGACAAGAGTGGTAAGATTATTCTTGGAAATGGGACATCTACAAAGGTTCTAGGTAAGGGTATTGTTGCTGTTAATATTAAAAATACAAAAGAAGCTAATGTATTATTGGTTGATGGGCTAAAGGATAACATTCTAAGTGTAAGTAAAATAGTTGATAAAGGGCATGTAATTGTATTTACATCAACTGGATGCAAAATTATAGAAGAAGATATTGGAAAAACTATAGCAAAAGGATTCAAAAATTTAGACAATTTATATGTACTAAAGAATAATCCAGGTAGGTTTGGTTCTTTTTTTCAGATTCAGAATAAGGGAAGATAACCCCTACTAAAGTCCCTTGTTCTTAAAGGATACTTATAATAGTGACTGCAAAAGTAAATAGCCTCATGAAAAGAAGATGATGACTATCAGGTCCACAAGATCAGTGGTGTATGATCTCAGAGGGAGCTATGCATGTATATCTTGATTCTCTATGTTATTATTTTGGTGATGTTTATATTACTAATATTGCAGTAATAAGGAACATACATGACATGTTCATGGGGATCTATGGTTATGAAAAATTAGCATTTTACATTTTGTATACATTCCTCATAAAGTACAGTCACATGTATGCACGATTTTTTATCTAGACAATAATGTATGCTTCTCAGTGATGAAAAATAAGTGGCACAGATTCAAGGGGAGCTTCTCATATGTTTCATCAATCCATTATTGGTTTTCTGGTTTTGACATTGATTTATTTTCATCTGATAATGATGCCCATATGCTGCTTAAAATGATATTGGTTCATGATGAGTTTATGAGTTGTTGCAAAATATTATATTATTGTTACTGTCGAAATGGTTCTTTGGTGCATTTTGTTGATTGATGAGATGGATATAATATTAGAATTGATGGTGAAGAGTTGGCACAAGTTTAGGGGGATCATCTTCTATGCTTCTAATAGTTCATTGTTGGCATTTTGGTCTTCTTGAGTACTCCTTGTTGCATGATGGTGTCTATGATGGGTTCATTATTATTATTGTTGTCATCAGTCTTATTCATTATTGAAAATATATGTGTTGTTGTCATTATGTCATGGGTATAAATGATGCTTGAGTTGCACATGATGAAGTTATGGATGGTGCCTTATTATTTATTGATGATACACCTTAGTTCACTTGATATGTTATTGATGCTACATTGTCTTATCTTCTTATTTCTTCTTGATGATGAGGATGTTCAGGCTGTTATTATTTATTTTGTTGATGTCAGATGATTATGTTGTAGATTCCTATTTGAAGCATGGTGGTTGTTGATGAGTATCATGGTATTACTACAAAGGATACATCATTTTTAAGATTATTTTTTATGGTTATAGATGTCATTAAAAGACCCATGTTGTAATCATTATAAAATTTTGTCATGTATGGGCTATTGGGATCAGGTTATGCTATGTATGTAACCCCATTATTATGGGTGATTGATGTAAAATTTGGGTCAAATGTGTAGCCCCATTATGTTGGGTGATTGATTTAATCATGGGAGCATAGATTAATTGGTGATAGGAAATGTCATACATTAGGGGATTTTTGAGGTCTAAAATGGGCCTCCTAAGGAAATTATAAAATAATAGTGGAAATAATAAAATAAGATTAGATTATATCATCAAATTTTAGAGGGAAAAAAGAAAAAAAGTATTTTTTCGACTTGTATTTTCAACTTATCTCCCTATGGGTTTACTCAAATCCAAGCGACAACACTCATTGGATGTAGAATTTGATTCCTCATCCAAGGAGTACCCATGTTTCATACTTTCGATGGAACTTTCTCCATGAAAAATGAGGAATACATGAAAAATGTGATTACAATCACGCTTTTTTCATGTATTTCTCATTTTTCCTGTAGCAGAGTTCATCGAAAGTATGCAACATGGGTTCTCCTTGGATTAGGAATTAAATTTTGCATCCACTAAGAACTCTCGATCGAAATCTGAGTAAAACCTTAGGGAGATAAGTTGAAAATACAAGTTGAAAAATTACTTTTATTATTTTATTATTTTTTAATCTTTTTACATTTTTACTCCAAAAATGGTGAATCATCCCCCATGGTTGGCATCATCATCATGAATCCCATTGATTCTTATAAATTTTATTTTGGTTGTACATTTTTCTTAGGAGCCCCATCTTAGACCTCAAACTTCCCCTAATGTTTGTTTATAGATAGCCATGTATTTGAGTCATAAATCCTTGTTCTTTTATTGTATATCTTTAGAAGGTCCAGTGTATGATCAAGGGGAACATGTTCAGTATGAAGATTTCATGATTCATATCAACATATAAAGCCTATAGTGATGAGAGGTAGAAGGGAAAGTATTTCATTCAGATTGGTTCTGCTCTTTTCCCTTGATATCAAGGGGGGGAGAAGACTTGGTGTTTGTAGGTGGTTTCCAAACACCAAAGCAGTTGACATAAAGTCCAAATGGGGAGATTGTATTATGGCTAATGTGTTGTCCTTGATGGAAACCTACTTGTAAAATATGTTCCTGATGTCAACTTGATGATTATAGAACTATTGAAGATTACATGACTGATGGTACATGTATTATGGCATATGTATTATAGAGGATGTGAAAGGAAATTGGTAGTTTAGTTACATAATGCATGGAAATTGGGAATATTTAAAAGTATACATGACCCCTATGAATAAGAGTTGCATACATACATAGGTTATGTGAACAAAGTTTCATACATAATCCAGACCATGAAAAATTGGATACTAGGTGTTATTACCATGCAAATTTCCCATAGTATTGTGACGACAATGTCTATTTGATTGTATCAAGAAAATACCATCAACATTACCAAAGGATTTTCTTGTGGTATTGACAAGGAAAATGTTGGGTGTGGAACCTGATTATCCTATGTATTCAAAGTTATCACCGCATTGGACCCCAGTTCGTAATGGAGCGGCAACACTGCCCATAAAATATTCGCTACAGGGTGGGTCCGAGGGGTGGGGAGCTGCAAGCTTTGGGAGCCCCCCCTGGCAGGGGGAGCGGGGGCAGTGCCCCTGAAGCTAAAAATAGATGTAAAATTTCCTTGTAAAATGTTATAATTTCGCAGTCAATCTGGGCCCTTCATTAGGCAGAGATCTGACGGTAGAAGTTATGTTTAATTTGGGGTTGTTTTTCCCTAGAAGGAAACCCCTCAATATATGAGGGAGTTGTATTGCATCTATGTAGATCTGTATTTTGAATGAGGAAGAGAGAGGAGATCGAGAGCGAAGAGGGAATTACAATGGATCTGCTGTAGGTTGTATCTCTTCAGTTTGCTGGATAATATAAAGGGAAGGACTGGCTATTTCTCCGTGGATGTAGCCCAAACTAGGTGAACCACGTATATCTATATCTCTCTTGTTTTATGCGTTTTCTATGTTTATATTTCTACAATATTTTATGTGTTCCATTGTTCTATAATATATAATTTTCTTAAAAAAAAAAAAAAACTATAGAAGGAGATAAAGATCAAGGAGTTAAGTGTGCAAGTAATGGATTATTCATGTGTGATCTGATCTAGAAAAGATGTGCACCATGAAGCAACAAGATGGCTAAGATCTGATAGATCTGAAAGTGTATTGCAAACTAATGGATATACTTGCTTAATATGTTTATGTTTGTTAGATCTATAGCTATGGTGATAGTATGATTTGAATGTGTCTGCATTGATATGTGACCTTAACAATATGTGTGCTGAGACTTGGGTTTAACAAATGTTGTGATTTGTAGTAAAGATTTGATTCAATAGCTTAAGATTTGTATGAAAGTTTTATTTAGTATTATCGTGTACATACGCAGATCTGTTTATGTAGTGTCACCTATACATTTTGTGATAATTTATTCACTATGTTGCAATTTATACGCTGGTGTTACACTTGATAAGCCTGTATACACGCAAGTCTTCTTAATAATATTCAAGTATATATTTTGACTTAAATCTGGATAGGCTTTGAATTTCTACTTGATGATGGCAGTTGATGAGTTCTATTGTTATTTTTTTTATCAATGATGTCTTGATCAATATGGTTTGTATCTAGTGTGGTTTGGTTGTGCATTTACTTGATCTGGTTGTAGTCGTTGGTTCAGTATTCAGTAGCTTGATGTTTTAGTGATTCAGTTGGTTTATAGTTCTTCAATGATTCATATTTTGAGATTCAATATTTCACTTTGGCATATTGGTTTGAGCTTATTGTTGGTGTGGTTCCAATGTGAAAATTTGATGAAAGGTTACCTATAGATTTTGATGGTTGTTTAATAATAGTGGATCTAGTATGAAATATTATGAAACATGGTCCACAAGGTGTTAAGGGTTGGAGCCTTCAGTCAGGGTGTTGGAACTCCCATTTGAAAGGAGCCAATGAACAAGATCAGGGGGTTGTAGCTCCCTTCGAGTGGGTGCTGGAGAACGAGTGGAGGTTGCAGCCTCCTACAGGTGGGTGCCTGCATGTTGGTAAGAGTCTGCACCAGTACAAGATGTAATAATGGTTTTATTTATAATAAAAGAAGAAGAGATATATGACAAAGGTGGTGGTTTTTTTCCCACATTGGTTTTCCACCTAAAATCTTCGTGCTCTCATGTGTTCTTTTGTTTCTTATGTGTTTTGATTTCTCTACTCTTTACTACATACTGAATGACTAATGAATTAATTAATGGTAAAGTTAAACATCTGATGGAAAGTATGAAAATTAAGTAAAATGGATATATGTAGTTTTATTTCACTGAAGTCACAAACACATGTGGGTTGCATGAATAACATTAGTGTACATATTTCTGAATGTGAAATTGAAAGTTAAAGTGAATTAAAAAATATTGGTTCACCACCTCCCTAAGTATTTTTCCTAACAGGTCGATCATCATTAGATATGTCGAATTCTCGTATTTTAACTTATGAATCCATCCAATTGGGTGCCTTCAACTTGTCGATTCATTGGTCTTCGACTTTTATCTCTTGGTAGACAAGTGGAAAATCTAGTTTTTTTGGTTTATCGATTTCTTGTTTGTCAAGTTTGTACACTGATTTTTTTTTTTTTTGTTCTCCAGATGATCTGTCTTCTAGCAAAAAATTTGGCCAGGAATAATTTCTTCTTCCATTTCTAGTTGGCTAGCCATTTTTGGCTCATATGTATATTCCATGAAATTATAGGTCGATTAGATATTGAATGGTGATTTATTGTTGGTTAGTTTTTATTTTATGAATTCCTTTATTTTTTGAACTGTGTCATTCAATTCTCGTTCCTCTGGTTTGAATTCAAAATATTTGATAAAAATTCTCTCTCAATTTTTTCCATTGTAGTGATTTCCCTCATTCTTCTTCCATTTTATACCACTTATTGGGAAAGTCATCTAAAATGTTTGGGAACATATGAGGCCAGACTCATTCATCTCCATATCCAATCCTTTGCCATTTTGACTCACAATTTTTTATGTGCCGAATGAGGTCCTGTCTGGGGCTGAAAATGAGTATATTCTCTTATGCAGAAAGCTCTTAACCTCCAAAACATTCAATATGATATGGTTTCGTGATTATCCACATTTGAAGTCGAGATGAGTGGGTGTCCCACCATCTCACTGCTTGACTCATAAAGGTTTTCACCAGACTCTGCATCCTTCCCTGTTCACCAATGGATTTTGTTACTTGTTCGACGTGGTTTACAGGTGAGGCCCGTTCATTAAAAAAATCATACTATTAGAATATTACATTAAATTTTTTGGAATCAATGACGATATTCCTCTACAATTATTCTCTTTTAAGATAGGCACTGCTTTGATGGAGTAACAAGGTCAGATTTTCATTGTTGGAATTGCTTCAATATTCCAACACTCTTTAGCTTTTGATTCGTAGTTATCAACTTGCCACTCATAAGCTCCATGTCAGAATTATGGCCAATAGAGAGAGGTGAGCATGTCAAGAATGTACCAAAGTCATATGACTCTACATTATCCCGATCTTCATGTAATACTTGGTACAACAAAGGAATAATAATTTTCTTGTCATTGGCTTTAAGCTTGATTCTATCTTTCTTTGGTGATATATATTATTTCATCCTTTGACCCCACGGTCTTCCATATAGAGTAGGATATGCAAGTATTCCATCAACTAAATTAATGAATTCAAAATCAACTGCCATTGGGATACCCATAATCAAAGTTTTCACTTGCCTTAATGTCCCAATAAGTTCTATGAATCTTTGATGAGCAAGTTTAAGATAGTTAGTTGTCTTATGTAGATTTGGTATGCCCATGCTTATCCATGTCTCTTGCGGGAGTATATTGACTTGAGATCCAAAGTCGACGATGACGTGTTTTACCATATACCCATTTATTTCAAGGTCGACTTGTGGATCACGATATTCAAATTATTTTCCTTGTGAGAGTTGTCAGATGTTTTTACATTTTTCTCTCCTTTCATTACAATCCTTTAACATCTTCAGAAGTTCTATTAGATGGCCGACTGAATTCTCTTCTTTAAAAATTTCTAAAAATTATTGTGTACGACATCTTTTTCCAATTTCTGTGATTTGGATTCTTTGGAAAAGAAATCAATTGCACTTGCCATTACATCATTTTATGCCTGCATATCTGGATATCTAGTCGCATTTTTGGTTGGTCGAATAACTTGTTGATTATTATGTGCGCGACCTTGTAACAACATGAATATTCTTCGAATTCAATATATCTTGTTTCATAATGGTTTGTAGTAAATTGGAAGTTCTTTTATTTAAAACGTTTTTGATAATTTTGGGGCAATATTCTAATGAATGATCACCCAAGATGCACATGTTGCAGAAGCGTAGGTCAGTCTTATCTTTTAATGGGGAGTTTATATGCCCTTCCTTCCAATAGGTAAAATAGTAAAACCTTCCTCGACCTCAACCACAACCTTAACCTTTGTCATTCTATCCCCCTGCGATGACCACCATAACCTCCTCGACCATTTCTTCGTTTGCCATATGATGGTGCCTTGTTGAACTGAACTACAGCTTATGTGTGATACATGACATGATAGTTTGGCTTGTTTTTCCATTCAACATACAGTCTTGCATTAAATGTCTATTATCTTCACAAATGAAACACCACTTAGGCTTAGCATTCTGAATATTGTATTGACAACCCTTGGTCATATGATTAGAAGAAATTTGAAATATATTGTAATATATATCAGACTGTATTCATCGCACACATCATGATCAAAATAGTCAGCATATTTACAAGTGTCCTTGGTATGCCCTTCGGTTCGAAAATTAGTGCACCACAAGTTGTTCTTCTGGAGTGTCAATGTGAGCAACAAATTTTGTAGGTATTCAATTTTATCTTCAAGTTTATTATCAGTCGATGAGACAATTGACTAACCTTCATCATTTGTTTCAATGTGTTGTGCCAATTTAAGAGCCTCTTCACATGTTGTAACTTTGTGTATTCTTAGAGGGCCATAGAACCTTTGGAGAAGACCCACCACATACCATTGGACAAATAAGTGTTCATCAATAACGCATGGATCTGACTCAATTTATCTTTGAATATTTTATCGTATTCTCTCATTGCCTCATTTGGTAATTGTTTGATTTATTTTAGTATTTATGTTGTAAGGTGTTTAACATCCCGGGCCTTGAAGAAGGTGAGAAATTTGTTCTTGATTTCATCCTTTAACTTTGGTTGCTTCTCAGTAATATTCATAAACCATGTTAATTCTCACTTCCTCAAGGTGGTTGTGAACTGAGCCATTTTCTTATTTTCATCAATAATATCATTTGCAAACTAGATTATTTAAAAAACAAACCACTTCTTTCTTGGATCTTCATAACCCTCATAGAGGGGAACATTATTTAATCCCATTGTGCTTGTTGAATATTTTGATGTTCCAAATTCCCAACTATTGCTTGACTAGTCATTTTTGGCAGGATCAATGGTGGGTTGACTGCTCTCGAGTGTGCTACTTTATTCCTCTTCGACGATGTCTCCTGACAATCACTTGTCAGTCTAGCATTCTTTATCTATGTATTTGGTAAAGTGACTCACTCAGGGTCATGTTTATTTTCCTGCCATATTGTTTCTTTTAACTTCTTCGATGGATGTTAATTGTGGTAGGGGGCATGATTGTGAGATCATTGTGTTGGAGAAGTACTTGTTGAATTTCTTGATTCTCAATGTTTGGTTGATTTTCATCAGGATTTACAAATTCTAGTTGGTTTCTTTGATTATCTTCATTATGCCAGACAACAGGTATGTATGAATAAGGTCACGATGTTTGATGAAGGAATTCTCTCACAGTAGGACTTGATATATATACAATCAGAATCCATTGGATGGCGAGAGTAGAGTCATCAATTTCCATTGCATCTACCTACCATATATGACTTACAAGTAGACCATTATTTTCTATCAGAGTTGGTGGTGCAACACCTCTCAACTCGTTTGAGGAGTCCCATGCATCTTCACTCACATGCTCATGATTTTGTATTCTCATTTTCTAGTATTATTCTGTTATTTGTTCCAATAATTGTTGTCATTTGTCCCTTGCTAGTTTCTGGATATTGGTCGAATATTGTATTTTTTATTATAAATATGTTGAGTGCTTTCTTATTGTTGTTTTCTAGCAGTCAACAATCTTCCTTCCATCTTTATGACTTTTAACTACTTCTCCAACGTTATTTATTTCTTTTTATTTTATTTATTTCTCACGACTCGTTACCCCCCTGGTCATTTCAACTTAGTGTTGGTGAGTGAGGGAGTATATGAAAACCATGTTTAAATTCTTAAAAAGTAATCCCAATCTTCTTTTGTATCTTTACAGTGGGCATCTAATAATTTCTGCTAGTCAGCTTGCTACTTCTATTGGCCGGTATTTATCGGCATTTGAAATGGAGGTTGATATTTGACGATATGACTTGCACCATTGTCAAGGAGGAACTTATGTAAAATGGTGGGAATTGAACAAAATAAGTTGTATAGATTGTCGAAAAATATAGCTTTGACATGATCGATAGAAGTTAACTCTTCTATTTCTCATTCTTCACAAAAACTATCCAAAATCGACTCGACCCACTCATGCAGATTTGTATGACCATTGTTCAAGAGCTTCAATAAAAGCCAAGAATCAGATTCACTATGTGCTTTTTTAATGAGTGACTTGATCAAGGAATTTCTTAATTTCTATCAGGGAACCTTCGATAAATCACTCATGCACTTCAGTGAAAAAATTGGGTCTTGCTTATGCTAAAGATAGCTAGTTCCTTTGCACATGGTTCTTTAGATAGTTATTTATTTTTTCCTCCAACCACAACTATATCTCTTCCAGTTTTAACATTAATTCTCGCATATTCATGACTCGATTCAAAACTACCGACAATGGAAACCATGTTGTAATCTAGGGAAAAGTGCACATGGTTACCAGTAGGATAGACATCAAGTGTTCACATAGCAATTAGAGAGAAAGAGAAGATATACAAGTAATGGAGAACCAATGGAAGCACACTTTATATTATGTTTCTTAAAATCCAAGTCGAACTGCTACATTGATACATAGACAAATATATATTATGTCGGGACAATTACAACAGTCTTACTATCCCACTAGACTCCTAACTAATCTTAATTTGTTAGCTTAACAAGCATCTTCACATTACATTATATATTATTTGACTCAACTAGACTAGTCAACTGAGTCGACTAGCCCCTCCAACAATTTTCTAATGGCTTTTCATTGAGAAGTTGAGTTTTTTTATAATACTTCCTTGGACAAGGCCTTTATTTAGGCCTTAGTTGTGGAATGTAACGTGGCTACTCAAATCTGATCTCCTCAAAGAAAAAAATGTTTTTTTTCTTGTTTTCCTTTCTAATGTGACCCCCACCTCATCCCCGACACCTCATAATACCCCCTGGTGTACATTTCATAGGACCAACTCACATGCTTCTACAGAATATTGAGCACTTCAAAATATGCATCCCAATAAGACACTATTTACAGAGGTAGAGAAACCAAACTCCCTTAACCCACTTGTAGTTGTTTATTTTGAAATATTACTAAAGAAAACCCCTACCACACCACTGCTAATGAATTCGACACCACTACTACACCTATGTTTATCAATAATTTTCAAGTGCAACATGAGTTGGTGACTCTTATCCTCTACAATGGGAGTCAAAAGAACCTTGTGGAATAATACTTTGTTCGATGCCTTATCCTTTCCACTAGTCCACACCCAAACAAATATCATCTTGGTTGGTTCTAAAAGGAGGTCCCTCGTATTACTATCTCCCAGTGTTGTGTGAACACCCTTTCTATTGGCCCTTTCCGAGATACTGTGGTATGTGATGTTTCTCCTCTCGATTTTGTTTATTTGTTACTAGGTAGTCCATACCAATAGGCTTGGCATGCTTTTTATCATGCTAAATATCACCAATACCACTTGCATCACAAGGGTTGCACCTATGTCCTCACATCCTTAGCTCTCAAATCAACCTAACTTATTTCTAGCAAAGGTCCCATTAAGAAAGTCAATTTAAACTAATGCATTTATTTGTTTTTGGTTTGCCCTATCAAACCAAACAACAACATCGACCCAACAACTCTTGCCATGGCTCCACTACTCTCAGAATTTGCAAATGTCTTCACCAAACCAATGTTTCTTCCTTCTTCATGCCTTATTGAACACCAAATATCCCATCCAATCCTTTTGTTGGAAAATCATCCATTGGACTTGACTCGTCAAAGAAACTTTGTTGTTGCAAAAGGCCAGAATAGATAGAAAACTATCCAGGTTGCAAAGGGATATCAAACCTACATTGGTGGTAATAATTGGGCTCAAGGTAAACGATAGCAATGGGTGATACGTCTTATCATAATCTTACAATACAAAGACAAATACAGAGAGGAATGCAACATAATCTTCCAATACCTTTTGAAGCTTGCATCATTGTAATGAAGGTTGTAACTATTCTTGCAAACCTAAAGCATACAAGAACTTCATATATTCTCATTAATAGCTATGAGAAATTACATTATGTCTCATCAAAGATTGCCTACAAGAGAAATGGAAATAAAGATTTTAGTCCTAGTAACAACACAGCTTTAAATCATTTTAGCAATGGGATTTCTCCAATGTAACACCCTCATCCCACATCTACCCAAGTAACCATACAACTGGGGTAAATATGTGATAAGAGGCCACTATAATGGGATTCAACCTCCTAGGTGACCTTAAGGAAGTGGAATTGATGGAAACACACCACACAGACCTTCGACATAAGCAACAAAACTCCCAGGAGACATCCCAACCACTCAGGTAACTAGCCCCTGAGACCCACTGAGTTTTTAGACCATTAAACCCTAAGCGCTCCCTTGATATGGAAAATCATGTGTCTAGGAGGCTCGAGATGCTCCCATAACATGGGTATGCATGCATTTGGGGACTTTCTCCTCATACCTATGTCTGCGTCTATGGGATTTGTGCCACTTTTTTATGCCTAGAGCCCAGGTCACTTCCCAGAACTCAATGACAAGTTCAAAATGAATTTACACAACAAAACAATGATACATTTGTAGAAACATTAACAAGGTCTAGACTAGACCCCTATTATCCATGACAAGTATTTCGCCAAACATGTCACAAATATGTAATCTACAGGTTTAAATAACGGATCTGAGCATATGGGTCTCATAATTATCTGAGATTTTCTAAGAAGCTTTGTTCCCTTATATCCTTAGTTGCATTATCATCTATTAGGTCATAGATACATTGTTCATTCATTTACAAATCAAAACATGAGGAGATCCATACATCATCACTATCATAATACATGCTTATAACTAGCATAATAACAACAAAAATATCAAGTATATATCAACCATAAAATCCACATATAAACCTGTACATTTACACATAAGATACCAAGCAAAGAACCTCTTATTAATGAATGCAAAATCCAACCCAGTATGGGACTACCACATTCCACCCGACCATAGATTTCCTGAGCCAAATCTCACTTTAGCCAATCACCCCTATGCCATATTCCAAGCTTGAATGTGGGACTCAAACAAAAAGAACCAACCAAGGCATCCTGAGGCTAAACCACCTCACCCTCATTAATAGAAATCAGGGTTTTCTGCAATCCACCCCAGATCACTAGGCTAAAACAATAAACATGTAATAACAAGCTTTACCATGATCTCCACCAGACCACTAGGCCAAAAAAATCATGGATGCCACCGGATTTCTCC
Organism: Pinus tabuliformis; assembly: GCA_031772625.1. Taxonomy (NCBI): domain Eukaryota; kingdom Viridiplantae; phylum Streptophyta; class Pinopsida; order Pinales; family Pinaceae; genus Pinus; species Pinus tabuliformis. Next base: position 686,209,946 of record CM062808.1, read on the forward strand.
ACCTACACCGTGAGGAAATTTTCTATCTCCTAGTCTCCTAGGTTTTAATGCAATCCACACCAGATCCCTAGGCCCTAAAGCGAGACCCCACCCTTTAGGCTTTACCATATATCCCTCCATTTACCGAAAAGGATTCCTATGCCTAATTAAGGGCAACCACCTCTAGGATTTATTGTATATCCTGCCATTAAGAGGTTGAGGATTCCTAGGCCCACTAAGGCACACAATACCTGGCTTTACCACAACCCATAGTCTGGTTCATGGGTCACCAGGCTAGTGGATTTATCGCAATCCACATTCTGGTTCAGGGATCACTAGGCCATGTGTTTTTCCTTTTAGAGATCCACCTCATTTAGCTTTGAATCCATCCAATAGTTTAGCTCAAAAAAACATGAGAACCCCATCACACTATGGCTATTCAGAAAATGGCAAGGCTAGACTGAAAGAAATGCCACACCTGGAAAAACCCATGCCATAATAGAAAAGAACCACATGCAATACCATGCATGCCAAATCTATAAAGGAAAACACACATGCAAATCGATACCCGCAAAGAGTGTTGTTGTAGCTACTTGATCCTTCTCTTCCTTTCTTGCTCCTTCCTTCCTTGATCCAATGCCAAAGTGCTCCAAGAAAACTATAATTGTACAAGAGAGAGAGAGAGAGAGAGAGAGAGAGAGAGAGAGAGAGAATAATGTGAGAGCTCCAAAACTGAACTGACAAAAGGTTACACTGAGCAATCCTGAGCAAAAAGATTGCCAAATGATCCTCAAAAGCCTTTTTATCAATGAGGCCTCTCTTTTCTTCAATTCCATTATTTTCCTTCATTTTCCTGCTCACATGCAATCTGTCATCTTTCACCTTCCTTTTCTCTTAATTTCCATTATTTTCCTAAGTAAATGTGCCAAAAATTCCATTTTTCCTTTCTAAAGCTTTTTCCATTTCTTTTTCCAATTTCCTTTGAACACCCACTAGGATGTTTTTCCCAACATTCATATTGGAATATGTGTCCCATGGTCGTGTTATTGGTCTTATATATTTTTACACGGATTTTTAACCAGGGCTATTACAGGACCCTCCCCTTTGGGGGAACACCATCCTCGGTGTTAAATGACACTTGTAAACCAACAACCGCTGAAAACAAAACGTACTTCCCATGGAGATTTATAAAATAGCTCATTTCAGTATTTACAATGACCACTACTGAAACATGACAATCATACCATTTACTAGGGAGTTATAACACATCTCATTACGATATTTACAATAAAAACCACATATACACATTTTCTTCACCCAACAAATAATCATAATGTATATGGAGCTTTATAAATCTAGCTCCATACAGTATTTGTAATAATACACACATATATACATATGCACATTTTCTCAACCAACAAATAAAATTTTATGATGTCTGCATCAACAACAAGGGAATCCAGAGGCTTACACCTCCACCCTCAAAAGTAATACCAAGATTCACCTCCTTCCCAAGAAATCCAAAATCCACTGTCAAAGTCAAAGCTGCATCCAATGTCCAATGCTACAATCCTGTGTCACTTGTCCTCTTAGTGAGAAGTTACCGACCCATTGTTCTAGGGCGCACTCCCAATGTGCACCTGATTCCATCTGGAAATTCTAATTACCAAAACAAATGCATCCCCGACCATCCCTTCTCTACTACACAGTCCCTCGAGAAATCCGGTCACCCCCTTTCATTTAGTCACTCACTTTCAAGGTCCATGACATCCCCTATCCTGAGCGATCCATCCCATGGCAAGGCTTCCTCGCATCGGAAGGTCCATAAACCAAGGCATATCCCTGCCTCAAAATATCATACCGGTCATAACATGTTCATGGAAATCAATGGAAACTATTGGGTACCAGTGTCCTACAATGACCCTACTCCTAAAGTGCTTTACCAACATATTGTTGCATGTTCCAATTCCTTTTGCCATTGTTTCTAATGCTTGTTGTCAATTTCAGCCACCCAACCGGGCATTTGATGCTTTCCTGTCCCAAGCACATAATTTCCATTAGATTCAAAATAAATTGAAATAACTTCAAATCATACTTCATTGGTGGCACATCAATAAGGTATACTTGCAATTTTGTTTACTTCCTGTCGTAAGTCAAACTAGCATCTTTTACCAAATCATCATGTATAGACATATCACACCAAGTTAGCTCAAAACAAAACCATCATAGATAAAAATCATAAATCACGTGTAAGCATCATAAACCAGAATCATAAATCACATGCATAATAAAACTGAAATATAATACTGACATGTATCCTTTAATCAATCCTTAGCTTATACCTTTGTCCTTATTCTGTATTCACACCAGATCAGTTTCCAAACCCGATAAACACCCAGTTCCTTCTCTTCAACCATGTACACATACATAATGTACATCATAACACATACATACACACACAACATACGACATCACACAATGCATATACCTACACCTGATATACATCATGACACATACACTGACACCCAGTGTACAACACAATACACATACGTACACAGTACAAAACAATGAATACACATGTCACGATGCCAAAACTACACATTGCACATACATAGCACTGCATGTACACAACACAACGTGTAAAACATGCATATAAGACCACATGTACACCAATACTACATCTACACAGTACCACCTATACACATCACCACCTGCATAACATGTACACAACATCACATGTACATGGAACAACATGTACACAATGCCACATGTACATCAAACCACCTGTACAATGTGTACACAATACCACATGTAGACAAAACCAAATGCACGGAATGTACATGACACCACATGTACACAATGCCACATGAACGACATGCACACAGCACCACCTACACACAACACCACATGTACAACATGTAAATAGACCCACGTGCACACATCACCACATGCATAGTCATGCACACAACACCATATGTACATAACACTGCATATACAATATGCGCACAACACCATATGCACGCAACACCGCATATCCGTCATGCACACAGTACAATATGTACACAATATTGCATATCCGACATGTACATAGCACCATATATACCTGACACTGCATATGCAATATTCACACAACACTATATGTACCACCCTATACATAACATTGGATAAACAACATGTACACACACTATATATAAACAACACTACATGCACACAACATCACAGACGCAACATGTACCACATATACAACATATGCACAATAGTAGTACTACACATCCAAAACCACACTGTCTCTACCAAGAAACCTTTCTTCCAGTGTCTCTCCACCATCCATGCTTATCCTAGCACACTGTGGATCACATTGTTTTCATTCCGCTGATGTATCTCTTAGCATAGCTTGTCATAGCATAAATATAGAATTATTATAATCACATAATATCAAGTCATATCCACATGATACTGACCTCATAGATTTGTGAGGTTACTCTTCCCACTTGATTCCTCATAAACCGAGAACCTCTTCATGCCATTCACCTGCATAAGAAATCATTCCTTGACCAGAATGATCCTTGGTAACCTTGTCAGATAACAACGTACATATATACATGTATGCATATAAACATTAGCATAAACCAACCATGATCACGTCATAATTACTAGATATGATAAGGCCAAGGTTAAGGGAACTTCCTTTATTCATACACAACATGCACAATATTGAGAACAATAGTTCCCAACATATCCAAGGCATATGAAACCTCAAATCCATTTACTTTACCCTTCATGTTACATTTCTCATGATTGTCCTATCACTATCCATTTACCTCAATGGATCCAACCAATCCAACTGGTTTTCATATGCTTGCCTTTAGCTTCCCTTATACATGCAATGAGCTTCATCCAGGCCTTACATCATGCGTTGGGTGCCACAGAACTCTCCCCAAACTCCATTAAATTTCCTCTTTCCCAAACCAATTCCGAAGACTCAAAACATAAAATCCAAGATAAGAAACAAATAATAAGAAAACCATGAAAACCAATAACAATACAACACTGCAAACAAGTGGCAAGGACATGCACCAGAAATAACAAAGATGAAAATCAGGCTCAACAAATCACAAAAGACCAAAATCAAAAGTCTGACAATAGACACCATGATTCAATCCCATGGTTCCAAGGAAAGCTCAACTTGAGCCTGCTTTAAGATTTCATGGCGATCACTTTTGCCATGCAATCCCCTGCATCATACTGCCATAAACACATAACTTTCAATTCATAATTAAACATAACACCATACTAGTTACCTTACCTTGTCATACTAATGCCAAGCATGTTACCCTACAACTGCTCACACATGTCAACCACATGTTCCAAGACTAATAATCATGTCATAATCCATAATCAACTGATATTGATTAGACATAATGCTACAAATCTCACCTATTACACTCAAGTACATGTCAACTATCTCAACACATATGTGTGAGTAGAATAATCTTAAAACAAGATCATTTCTTCATGTAATCTTATAGAAACATACTCATATCATGTGATTAATCAAACATTCAAACACCATATAGACAACATAATAGACACCAAACAATCAAACACTAGATAGATGATCTAATCAAACATTCAAGCACCAAGTAGATGACATAAGAAAACTCATACCTTAATGTATCTCAAGGGAGGCTATCTTGTATGCACAATCAAGCTAGATTAGCACGATATAACTTCAAAACATATCAACTCAACCTTAAATAAGGTCATGATATCCATAATAGTAACTAACTAACATGTTCACATCATAAGCTCGTAAACATTTGTTGTTCATGCATAACAATCACATATGTACAGTCAGTCTAGATTAGTACAACACAACGTCACAAATAAGTCGACTCATACTTGAATGTCATAATCCTAACCATCTGCATAGGCCAATCCAATTTAACATGATACATATAACATCAAGATATTAATGTTATAACCCTAATCATCAATTTAACTAACATATAACCACAATAAGTTAACATATAACATGCTCATCAACAACATATAAGATAATCATCGAGCTAACTACAATCTAACATATAACATATTCATCCATGACATATAACATAATAATCAAGTTAACTAACATCAAACAATCAACAAAAATGAATACAACCACATGTTACTATCATTCATGACTATCTGACACATGGGTATATGACTGCACTAATTTACTAGCATCTACCATGAATGTAACCATAACAACAATAAATGACAAACATGTATATAACCTTAATGCATATAGCAATTGATCCAGGTGGATATTGGTGGCCACTCGCCTATTCCACTTGGACCCCCACCATTGTTTCTTTTAGCTTTTCATTTTCCTTTTTTATAGCACAATTTACTATTTTTGGCAGTTTTCTGAGTCTTGAACTTCTGGAGCTGTTTTGAGGCCCTAAATGGTGTCATTTTGGGAAAATTGGGACTAACATGGAGCATTGACCAATGTTGGTCATTCAAAAGTTGTAGTCCTAGGATAGATCTTTCTAACAAGGTATTGTGCACATCAAACGAATATCATATGCCAAAGTTACGACCCAAGGAAGTTGATGTACCAATTTACCCAAATGGGGCCCATAGTTCGGCGCTTCATCACCTAGGGCTAGGTTTTTGGATGTTTATGGTTTTCCATTGTTTCTCAATAATATATAGATCTTTGAGCCTCATTATAGCACAGTTTAGAGGCATGTAGCTATCACATCTCTTCTCAGAGATAACCTACCATCGCCCGAGCTAGTCTTATTTCCATTCTGTTTGTAAGCATATTTAAGTATTTGATATTAATGAAATGAAGAGTTATTTCTACTGCATATCTATATTTATGGTTATATCTATAATTTGTTGCATTCCTGTTTAAATCCGGATCAACAATCCATTAACTAACATATCTACATGACAAACATACAATACTTGTATGACGATCTGCTCTTACCCCAAAGTCTAATGCCACAACCTCATTTTGAAAATCTTCACCTCTTGCTCTATCTCATCCAACACATTAGCATCGTAACATAGCAATAGCATCATGATGACCTAATTTCATACAATGAACTCATGCATAATGACCTTCACCATGACAATGCATGCATAACAACATATAGACAATGACATACATAATGAATGCATATACAACCATGCACTCATGAAAACACATTCCAAAACAACACCATAAAAATTCACATGGAGACATCACTACAACCTATTGTACTGTGAAACAACCCCCCCATTTATATATAGTAATAGCTAATGCTAGAAATACAAATGGGGACCCTTTTTCAATTTTTAGTATTTAAAAAACAAATCCTAACTCTAAGAAATTGCCTTGAAAAAACTCTTAGAACAACCCAAGTTTAGGATCCCCATCGCAAATCACAAATGACATTTTTTCCATGTGATGATCATAAACACCTTAAAGAAATTGTGATATGCGATCAAACCTCCCGTTGCGACATATTGATCAAAACCCCTTAAGGAGTCACAATCACATTTCGCAACAGTTGCAAGTAAATAAGACCTTCCACAATGTTATCCGCCAATGATTTGTAGAATGCGATATTGTGATATCCACAATCACATTTCGCATTATGAGCAGGTAACGCTATATAACATTGTTTTAAAAACTATGATGCACGAATCAAACATCAAGCGTGGGAAGTAACTGTGTTTTAATATAATAATGAATGGTTTGACAGGGTAATTAATGTTTAGCGGCCCGAGGAGAGGTAATGATTTTCTAAGTTATGGATAGTTAATGTTGAGTATCTCATTTGAAATCCTCCCACGATTCAAAGTCTTTTCACAAAGCTTTCAGCCTTAATCACCCAATATTGTATGCGCTGATATATCTCGTCCATTTCAGGCAAGCTACAAAAGATATGTCATTGTGGAAGGTGATGCAGAAATAGAAAAAGTAGAGCATTACAGAGTCTGAGCTAACAGAAATGTCTCCTATATTCTCTAATACGGTCTACAGTGCTGACAGGGGAGCAACAACTTGGGAGGTCATATACAATAGGCTTGAGGACGAGCGTCCCAAGATTACTGTCACAAGAGCAACAATTGACTCAATAAGACCTTCGGGACTCCAATTCAAGGATGTTTCATGTTCTTTCCTTCATAGAATAGGAGCGAGAGAAAAAATCCTCCCATACACTGATATGATTAGGTGGGTGGTGGAAAACCTCACCATTGAAGATAGGCAATTCAGGAATTCGAGAATGGAACTCATGGGGTCATTCAGAGCAGAGGACCTGAAGCAAATGTACCATATACTTGACCCTCAGGATATATATGATAAGACATACATGTACAACTTCACAAAGAAGAACGAAGAACCCCTCAAGATGATTCAGGGCTAGAGAGTATTGGAGAACAAGTTCAAATTTGATAAAACGAGTATGTATCTTGTAGCCTCTTTGGAAAACCCCTACAACTATGCAGTTGCTATGTTATGTAGACTATACAGGTTACCTAATAATGCTAAGTTTTCCATAGAATGGATTCCTCTGATTGATGCTTGTGTTAATTCCCACATTATGAATTGGGCCACTGTCCTATCTGATAACCTATTTACCTTCATCACCGAATATCGACAGAAGAGATCCTCCTCTCCAGAGAACCTTCCTCCATTCTATTTTAGTGCCTACATTATGGATGTCGTTTGTTTCTGCACTAAATTTCTAATCATGGGTTGGAAATGGACCTTGCAGGACCTCTACCCTACCCATCTCAGCATAAGCAAATTTAGGAATCCCATTATGTACCCCATTTCTATAAAATATGTCATGTTGTTATTTTTCCACTGCATCAATTAATTTTCAATAAGAAAGCCCCCAGGTTTTCCCAGGAAGCTGCTACAGACCTTTTGGATGTCAACAAATATTTTTTTGTAGAATGGTTCACCTACATTAGAGTTTTTGGTAGCACAGCAGGCCCACACGTCCTCCCTTTGTATATTTCTAATAAATTGTTAGCAAGATAAATAGCCCACCAGACCGTGGGAAAAGGCCTGACCAAAGTTCTCAAAGAAAGCAAGAAGTTGTTATGGCCATCTTTTCCTATCAGGTGTGATTCTTTTTCTTTAGAAAATTCTAATCATGTGATAAAGGAGTCAATAAGCCTCGAATGTCTCAGACTCCATACTTTGCCCAAAAGGCAATTTGATCCAGACAACATAGGATATAACATCACCACTTCAGTTAATATCAAGACTTATAACCATGAGGCTAATAATTTTCAAGAGCTTTTACAGTCGTCTCAATCCTTCGAACAATTATTCGAATGGGAGAGGACAAATCTAAGTCCTAGAGATTTTGAGAGCTTTCAGGAGTTCAGAAACAAAATGCTCGAGATAATCCCACTACATTTGTTGAAAATCAAGGACAAGTCTACTCCCAATGTGATTGTCAACCATAAGGGACCTGATTCTCGCATAGAGTCTCATGTAGATACAGGGAATGAAATGAATACAGAGAAAGCCCAAGAAATTGAGACTACTACAGAATCCAACAAGAAATCAGCTGGAAAACAGGGTATGAGTACCCCACCCAAATACATTGTTTCAAAGATCAAAAGCAATAGTCTGGAGCAGGAGTGGGATCAATTCAATAAGAAACTACAAGACACTCCCAAGACAATAGATGCCCAGGAAACTATGGAGTATCAAACTCCTCTACATGTTCAAAAGAATGCAGAATCTGAATCGATGGATGAGAAAGTGATGATGTCTCAACAGACTGAAATCATCCCCGCTCTGCCCACATCAGAAATTTTCTTGAAGGTGATTGAAATCCCTCCTCTTGATGTGTTCTACAACCCACTACACAAGGTTGTAGTAAGGAGACAGAGGAAAAGGAGAAGGATTGAAACACCTGAACTCCCACCTGGGAATGAGAAAATGGACATAGTTTGGAAGGACGTCCCTTCCAACCCAACTGAAAACTTGACTAGATTGTCATAGTTTACATGAGCATACACAACTGCTACCATGGACAAAGCTACCGAATATCTGTTTTTTTGAAAGAAAAAGAAGAAAAAATTGTACAGCTAGAGCAGCAGCTCGAAACAGAGAGGGCAAGTGTGAACATGCAGGCCACAGAGCAGTTGGCCCAATTGCAACAAAGCGTGGAGCTGCTAAAAATAAGCCACGAAGCAGACATATCAGCCAAAAACATGCAACACCAAGACTTGCAGCAAGCCATGGAATGATATAAGTATGTTCCTATTGTTGAGGAATTCATCAAAGAGGCGCTAGAGCTTAATTCTTTCTTATTGAAATAACAAGAACAATTTTGACAAAAGATGTCAAATATCACTCCTTATTTGATCACTAGTGACCAGCTAATAGATAAAGTGATTGACCAGAGAACTGAGTTTACTGATCTGAACACAAGAATATCAGAGTTCATCGAATGGCAAGAAAAAGAAGAGGGGAGGAAAGCCAATTTGCTTGAGATTAAGGAGACACACAAGGACATTCTTTTCACGGATTGGGACGCAAAGATCAAACAAGCTGAACTAGCAGTGGCAAGAGCGGCCAAGGTGTCAAATAATATAGTAAAGGCAGTAGACCATACTTTGTTTTCCACCAAATTGGTGAAAGAAGGAAACCTGAAAGAACTGCCCGATTTGAATGGCTTACATAACAAATGGAAGGAAAGAGCAGAAACTCAAAGGGAAGCAATCGCAAAATTGGCAAAGGCTGATTGGGATTTGTATTGGAAATACCTCATCAAGCCACACACTCAAATCATGACCCTTAATTTCTCTCTCTTCAACTTAGCGAATGCTGACACCTCTCACAGATGCAATCTTCATAGGATAGGTCATAACACATTTTGGGGCACCTCCTCAAGTCAAACTGATGGTCGATATATGCAGTTTGAAGGACAAGCTGGCATACAACAAATCATTATCATAGCCTCTGCTCATCAAGCCACTGTTTATTTTTAGAGTTAGTTAACTAGTTAGGAGGAAGGTTGTTTGAAACCTCCTCAATTTTTTGTATAATCTATTTTTGAACATTAGTTAGAATAGTATTTATACCCTTCTCATGCATTTAGAGAAGGGTCCAGAATTTTATCAAAAACATTTGCAAATAATGCACTATTGTAAGTTTGTGAATTCTTTAGTGAAATTATGGAACATGATCGTTTCTTTTAAATATTAGACTACTTTCCTTTGTTGATGCACTTTTGTATACTTGGAAGATAATTTGATCTGAAGAAAGGAGTTGATCTATGTCATTAGTCAAATGAGTAGAAATTCAAATATATGGTACTTCTATCTTATATGATTAGCCTTGTTTCTATTTAATTAGTGACAACACTTTAATTTCATGAATTGTCTATGAGATATCTTTTTATATTAAAGCATTAATTGCACTATTATATGATGCCCAAATGAGATTATTTATTTTCATATATATATATATATATATATATATATATATATATATATATATATATATATATATATATATATATATATATATATATATATATATATATATATCACATATGCGATATAGTTTATACATTTCTTTGACTAACTATTTAGTCAAAGAAATTATATTTACACGTTATCATCTCTGTTTTATGCATGATTGATCTTTATTATCACATGTCAAACAGATATCTTTGTAGATCACATATTATACAGAAATACCCGGGTTTATATTAGATTAAGTTAGATAGAGATTTGCATGATAGAATATGTCATTTGAGTTATCATTATTCTATTTCAATCACTCGTAAACCACCCACTCTCATTTTAAAACCCATACTGGGAAACTGGTCCCATTATCCCCAGTCGGAGCCACCACTTTAAACGGAAAAGGAGTTGTCTTAAGGTCCAGATCGGGTGGTTATCCCCCATGTTGGAGCATCATAAATCTAAGGCTTCAACACAACCATGATCAACACCATGAAAATGCAAAAAGCACATGGGATACAAGCATAAGGAACACATATGCAACCGACATGAATGCATGACCAACACACTGCCCATCCATGCCGAGCGTGAACCATGCTCTGATACCACTATGTGGTATCATATATGACCAAAATAGAGCACAACCCACTCAGCTAACACCCAAAGAGAACGCAACCCACTCTAATACCACAATGTAATGCCCTCATCCCACATCTACCCAAGTAATAGGCCAACCAGGGTAAATATGCAATAAAAAGCCACTATAATGGGATTCAACCTCCTAGGTGACATTAAGGAAGTGGAATCAAAGGAAACACACCACACAGACCTTCCACATCAGCAACATATCTCCCATGAGCCATCCCAACCACTCAGGTAACCAACCCCTTAGACCCATTGATTTTTTAGACCAATAAACCCTTAGACGCTCCCTTGATATGAACAAGCATGCCTCCAGGAGGCTCCAAACGCTCCCACAACATGAGTATGCATGTGTATAGGGACCTTTATCCTTAGACCTATGCATGCATCTTCGGGATTTGTGTTTATTTTTCAAGCCTAGAGCCTAGGTCACTGCCCATAAATCAATGACAGGTTTAGAAATGAATTTACGGAACAAAAAAATGATACATTTACATAAACATGGACAAGGTCTATACTAGACCCCTACTAGCCATGATAGGCATTTCGTCAAACATGTCACAAATATATAATCTAAATGTTTAAACAACATATCTTAGCATAGGGGTCTCATACTTATTTGAGATTGGCTAAGAAGCTTTGCTCCCTTATATCATTAGTTGTATTGTCATCTATTAGGTCATAGATATATTGTTCATTCATTTACAAATCAAAACATGAGGAGAGCCATACATCATCATTGTCATAATACATGCTTATAAGCAACATAATAACAACATAAATATTAAGGATACATCAAACATAGAATCCACGTATAAACCATTACATTTACACATAAGATACCAAGCAAAGAAAGTCTCATTAATGAATGAAAAATCCAACCCGGTATGGGACTACCATGTTCCACCCAACCATAGATTGGTTGAACCAAATATATCTTTAGCCAATGACTCCCATGCCATATTCCAAGCATGAATGTGCATTTCAAACCAAAAGAACCAACTAGGGCATCTCGCAGAAAAACTAGCTCACCCTCATAAATAGAAACCACACTTTACCGTAATCCACACTAGAACACTAGGCCAAAATAATAAACATGTAATAACAGGCTTTACCATGATCTCCACCAGATCACTGGGCCAAAACAAGCATGGATGCCATCGAATTTCTCCACCTACACTATGAGGAATTTTCTTGTCTCCTAGTCTCTCAGGCTTTACCACAATCCACACTGGATCATTAGGCTCTAAACCAAGACCCCACCCTCTAGGCTTTACCATATATCCCACCATTCACCAACAATGATTCTTAGGCCTAATCAAGGGCAACCACCTCTAGGCTTTACTATATCCTACCATTAACTAGTTAAGGATTTCTAGGCCCACTGAGGCACATAATACCTGGCTTTATCACAACCCACAATCCTGTTCAAGGGTCACTAGGCATGTGGCTTTACCGCAATCCAAAGTTTGGTTCAAGGATCATTAATCCATGTGTTTTTCCTTTCAAATATCCACCTCACTCAGCTTCAAATCCATTTGGAAATCTAGCTCAATCAAAACATGAGAATCCCGTCACACCATCACTATCCAAAAATGGCAAGGCTAGGCTAAAAACGTTGTCACACCTGGAAAAACCAATGCCATAATAAAAAAGAACCACATTCACTACCATGTATGCTAAATCTAGCAAGGAAAACACACTTGCAAATTGATACCTGCAAAGAATCATGTTGTAGTTGCTTGATCTTGCTCTTCCTTTCTTTCTCCTTCCTTCCTCTTGTCTTATTTGCCTTCCTTGATCCAATGCCAAATTTCTCCAAGAAAACTCTAAATCTCCAAGAGTGAGAGAGAGAGAGAGAATAATGAGAGAGCTCCAAAACTAATTTGACAAAAGGTTACACTGACCAAGCCTAAGCAAAAGCTTTCTAATGGATCCTCATAAGCCTTTTTATTAATGGGGCCTCTATTTTCTTCAATTTGCATTATTTTCCTTCATTTTCCTCCCCACATGAAACCTGTGACCTTTAACCTTCATTTTCTCCTAATTTCCATTATTTTCATAAAGAAATGTACCAAAAATTCCATTTTTCCTTTACAAAGCCTTTGCTATTGCCTTTGCCGATTTACTTCAGCCATAATAACCAAAATGAACACCCACTAGGATGTTTTTCCCAACATTGAGCTTGGAATACGTATCCCATGACCATGGTCTTATATATTTTTACATGGATTTTAACCTAGGTTGTTACATCCAACTATAAGAAAAAGACGACAACACACGTGTTGGGAACGGGATCCCCCAAGGATAGTTTTGGGGCTAAAAGCACATGTTTTGGGTCAATTTTGTAATAAAATTGTAAAGTCTCCACATTTTGTGGTCGCGAAGCGTGAAGGTGTCATAAGTCATAAAGGGTTGTCCGCCCTTATTTTGTAAAGTGTAAAGTCAGCTGTAAAGATCTACCCATGGTCCACGGACCATGGGATTGTATAAAAAGAGCTAAGTAAGTAAACTCTAAGTAGTCTTAAGTTTGTGGTAGTGGAAGACAAGGCTTGGAGTCTCGGTAGTGGATTCTAAGTGTTTCGGGCCTTAACGTAGGTAGAAGCTTTGCAGATGAGTGCACAGAGGCCTAGGGTAGAAGTCTGCCACTGACTGTGCGGACCCCTGCAGCTGTGTGCACAAGGCAGATAGAGTCTATAATAATCTGGAGATAACAATAAAGAGAAGTATTTTACAAATTCTGTGTCTTTAGTTCCTGTTAATGCATCTTGTTATATTGTGTATGGATTTCAATTACAATGTTTATGTGATGCGTGAATGTATGTAATTATGTTGGTTAATTGAATGCAAGTGAGAATCTCAGTTTACGCGGTGCTAACTGTGATTGTTTAGTAAGATAAGTAAACACTTAGGATAACTTGGGAACCTGTACAATATGTTGTCATAGCATTGCAAAAGTACCTGGACCATAGGTTAGGGCTACGTGAAGGTCAATCGTACTCCTTCGCAAAGGTACTGATGGGTGAATAAAGGGCTAGATTGACAGAGCCCTAGAACTTAACGACCTGCACAAAAGCAGGAACAGAGGATATAAACTGACATCATGACCATCTTAGGGTGCAGAAAATTGGTTCCAGCATCCCCCCATACTACTTCGAGTGAGACTTCGGTCTGCGCTCCGCAGGCTGATGATGAAAGGGCAAGTTGTGTATGGATTTGTTTGGCTAACTGATGTTGAACCTAGGTTAGGCCCCACACAGCCAACAAATGGTTCCATTGCTCGGACTTAAATCTGCATAAGAGATGTGTGATGTCGTATCATTGGAATCCAACTAAGAAAGATATCGAAGACCGGTTGGACAGGAAGATCCACGAATTCACAGCACAGGAGAACAAAAATCCATGACTGACAAAGGAATAGTGCCTGGATAGGTACTTATATATAGAAATTCACGAGATATTTTTCTGTTTCTTTCTAGTTGAGTTATACGAGTGGATCGCGAAGCTAGCGGATAGCCAAGGAAGGTGGAGACCTGACGGTCCTATTGTCTAGACCTTGGAGTTAGTACAGAGATTGGAAGCCTCTGAGGATAAGATCGCCTGTGTTGTTGATTATTGGATCGATCTCATCATAGAAGGATTCGTGACTAAATTCATGGTCGATACCTCAGTTAGCTACAGTGAGGTGGAGCGACGCTTTTTCAAAGGTTTGTGAGGTAAGTACTTGAAGTCTTTGAATACCTGGATTAAGATGTTATTGTGTGAAAAACGGGTTATGTAGCTACCTTGATGTTCGGAGCTACGTGGAGTGGAAAGACTTATAGGAAGAAAGGGTCTTGAATATAGTCCATTGATTTCACCTCCATTGGGTGATGAAGAGGGAGTAGTGTAGGCTTCTCCATGAAGTGCCATTCAATTGAAAAGACATGGATTCCCACGATTGCCACCTCCACCTACACCACCTCCAACTTCACCACCATCACTTACGACTTCACTCGTACCACCACCACCTCCACTGCAGTTCATCATGGAAAAGTCAATGAAGCTACTTTTGTTTAAAGGCTTGGGAAATGAGGACCCGAACGAGTTTTGGATCATTGTGAAAGATGTATGGGAAGCTCAGGGCATCACAAATGATCACATGAAGAAGGAAACACTGGTTAATGATCTATAGGACCATGCGCTAACCTGGTACATTAAGTACTCTAATGATAACCTAAACGCTGGAGTAGCAGACATCCAGACTGTGCTGAATAAAGAATTCAATAGGCCTAAATCCGAGGCACAATCGATTGTGGGTTTCAAGGAAATCACGATGAAACCAAGCAAGACACCTTGGGAATTGGATTAGAGCTTGAAGTGTAAAATCCACGAAGTTAATATGAATTTAACAGATGGACAACACCGCGAGTGGTTCGTGGCTTCACTCCTACCACACCTAAGGGTTGCGCTGTCACAATAGAGGATAACGACTCAGGAAGAGGCCTTAGATATTGCAATGAGATTGCATGAAACACCAATGCAAGATTTGAATCTAGGGGTTTGGTAGATCCATGTGCAGTTGCAAAATTTTTTCCTTGAAATGTAAAGTTTGAAGTAGGATAGAATAGTTCGACTTGAGGTGTGTGAAGAGGTATGGTGCCTGAAATATACAGGTAAGGGGCATGACAAATACCATTGGCTAGTCTTTGTGAACTATATTGTAGGAGGAGGGCTGATGCCTTTGAGGCCAGAAGCCCAAGCAGGACCAAGCATGGGGCCTGCATTGTGGTGTGCTATATGTCATGTAGCAGGGAAATATACGATGTATAACTATCATTTGCTGTAGAAGTTTGTGCAAACACCGCAAGAACTGTTTTGCAACTTCTGTAGGTCGGTAGGGCATGATGAGCACAACTGCAAAAGTTATGAATTGATGATGGACAGAACACCCACCTATAGGGTTCAGGTAGAAATGAGGCCCCTCGACTAGAGAGTAGTGATGGTGCGAACAGGCTTTCAAGTGCGTGGACGAGGCCAAGGTGGAGGAGGACCTGGCAGAGGTCGGGGACAACTAATCTGCTACCACTATGGAGGACCAAGACACTATGCCTATGATTGCAATAACCCAATTCATTCGTCGTGGAAATATTGCACACTATTTGATCATGAAAAGGAGGACCGTCCTATGCTAATAGCAAGGATATGCAATAAATGGGCTTTACCACCGCAACCGATTTAGAACCTGTAGATGATGAGGTCTGAGCCTCATGAAGAGGATCTGAATGTGAATATAGTGCTCCAAAGTGGAATTGAAATAGCGGATGATAAGGGGAAAAACCAAAGATAGCGCATGGGTTCGCAAAGCTCCAATGAAGGAGGTTGAATTTGATTTGGAGCGCGCACGTGAAACATTCAAGGAAGAAAAGAAGAGCCTCGCTGAGGCCTCTACCTCAGGGAGAAAGGATAATCATGATCAAAAAATGGACCCTTCTATGCTTATCACCTTTCTAGAAACCTACATGAAGCTGATGCACGATAGCAAGGCTGTGAAAGGATTACAGGAGCTTATAAATAGATATGTTGGAAACACTCTAGGTGAACCACTCATGGTACAAAAGATTAGTAAACATAAAGCAAGGACAGGATGAGAGATGAGAGAGACCATGCAAATAGGAGAATATGAAATGGATCAGGTTATTTTTGAGCTAGGGTCTGACGCGAACGTCCTACCAAAACAGACTTGGGAGCAGATGGGAAGACTCGTGCTGCAGTGGTCTCTGACTCAGTTAAGGATGGTAAATCAGTAGAAGATCATCCCCATGGGATGACTGCAAGGAGTAACTATAGATATTAAAGGCATGAGCATGTTGGTTGACTTTGAAGTGATATAAATTTTGGATGGTAGCAACCCATACCCTGTGCTCCTTGGCATTTATTAGGCTACTGATATGAATGGGGTAATCAACCTAAAGAAGTGGAAGATGATATTTGAAAAGAAATTGCTCCGTGTAATAGCACCCCTAGATCTTGCTGAAGGATTGCGCTATACTGAACCTGTTCACGATTATGAAAGTGATGATGGTTTGGACTGCATATATAAGATAATAGCGCGAGACCAAGATTGGGTGAATTTGACAGTGGATGGACTAATTATATGGGATCGCGAGAGTTCCTGCACCTCAAACTCTGATGAAGAATTAGAGCACTGGTAGAATCGATTACATGAAGTAACCACACTGAGTTGTAACATGATGACCCAGTTGCTGCACTGTGTGTCGTCAGAGGTAAGAAATCTGCCCACTTCTGATGGCCTGAATGATGTAGATGTATTTTTGGATGTATTTGAGAGGGAGGTACTAGAAAAGCAGCGCTTCTAGGCTTTGGACTGGGCACTGCGCGGTACGCTCGCAAGATGGTGGGGTACACACAAGGGTAGATTTTATGATTGGTGCGAGTGTAGGAGGATGATGAGAACATGCTTTGGGAAGCCAAAGGTGTGAATGACAGAAAAGTATGACCGGAAGGATGATTCGCGCGCACACTTGGCCAAATGGGCTCAGGCTTATGGAGCAAAGCCCTAACCGGAATGAGTGCACTTGTTCTTTCATACCTTGGATGTCATCCCAATGAACTGGTACTTGGAAATAGAGCTCTGCCATGGTATAGGTGAATGGGATATTTTACACGAAGGATTCATAATGACATTCAGCTTTGAAGATGGGTTTGATTGTATTAACGAAGCGCTACAAGAAGTGAAAGCATCAATCTTTAGGATACCACAGGATCCTTTGGATCTGATTCAACCTGATTGGACTACTCAGCTGAGCCACCCACTAGAATGTTGTAACGTGACTACTGAAGAAGAAGATGAGGATTTGTGAAAGATTAACATCCCTGAAACAGAGGGTCACCGCGAGGTTGAGGGACCGCATATTGAGAATCCTGATATAACCATGCCATTAAAAACGAAACAGGTAAATATTGGTATGGAGGCAGAGCCCAAGTTTGCGAAGATTGGAGATTAATGGGATGACACGACGGTGGATAACGTCGCTAAATTTCTCCGCGAGATTTGTTCCCTACTAAGTTGACGGAGCTAAAAGTGATAATAGGAGACTTGGGCGTTATGAAGATCACGATTAAACTTGACGCGAAGCTAGTGAAGCAAAGACCTTACCGCCTCAATCCGAAGTATAAGGAGAAGGTCCACTTAGAGCTAGACAAGATGCTCGCGGGAGGTATCATTGAACCCATAAAAGAATCTGATTAGGTAAGCACAATGGTGGTACATGAAAAGAAGCAGAAGGATGAAATAAGGATATGCATAGACCTCAGAAAGTTTAATGACGCTTGCATACATGATCCTTTCCTAGCCAGTAAGTGCACTCCTTCACTAATGGATTCTCTAGGTACCATCAGATCAAAGTCACGCTGAAGGATAGAAGCAAGACAACCTTTGCGACTGAGTGGGGATGTTTTTAGTATACTATAATGCGTTTTGGATTGAAGAATGTGCCTGTGATTTTTTCGCGTGTAGTCATTGTTGCATTCAAGGAATTTATTCATAAGTTTCTGGAAGTGTACTTTGATGAGTGGACTGTGTTTGGTTTGGTGAAACACCATGTGAAAAGTTTGTGTCTAATGCTAGAAACCTGTCGAAGGTACCATATGACGCTCAACCTGAAGAAGTGCCTATTTTGTGTTCCTTTTGGGACTCTGTTGGGTCATGTGTTTTCTAGACAAGGACTGATGGTAGATCCCACGAAGATCATGGTGATACTTAACTTGGAAGCATTGAGGAGTGTAAAATAGTTGCTCACAACCTTAGGACATACTGGGTATTATAGGAAGTTTATCAAGGGCTATGCCCAGTTCACGACGCCTATGGAGAAGTTGTTGAAAAAGGATTTCACATTTTGCTGGAATGAGGACTGTAAGAAAAGCTTGGATGTATTGAAAGAAAATATGGTCACGACACCTATTTTAGTCTTCCTGGATTGGAAGAAGGAGTTTCATGTACATATTGATCTGTCATGTATAGCACTGGGAGTGGTACTAACACAGGCTGGCGTAGGAGACTTAGACCATCCTATAACACTCGCAAGAAGAAGGTTATCCAAAGCTGAGAAGAACTATTCCACCATCGAGCATGAAGGGTTAGCCATGGTATACGCACTCCAGAAGTTTAGATAGTATTTGATCGGTGGAAATTTTAAGATGTATATAGATTATTTTGCGTTGAAATACCTGGTCAATAAGCCTATGTTGGGGAGGAGAATCTATAGCTGGTTGTTATTGTTCTAGGAGTATGATTTTGAAGTTATTGTGAAGCCTAGATGATTGAATGCGGGACCAGACCATATGTCATATATCGAAATAGGGGAAGAGCTCACTAATTTGGAGGAGGGATTGCCCGAAATGTAGCTATTTGCAATGCCCATCAAAGATGTTCATTTTGAAGATATCATACACTTCCTAACGACATGAACTACCCTGGAAGGTTACACCATCCAGCAGAAGAAGGATTTAATGGTGTGCATGTGTTATGAAACCAGCTCAAGAAAAGATAGAAAAGATAGATCAACGCCTTAGAATTCAGCCTCTTCGAGGGGGAAACCTCCTTTACATTACATAAATGAACAATTCTTTGATGATACAAATGAAAATACCTCCTTTCTATATATAGGAGTCTAAGGGGTCATAACATAATCAGAGCTGACATAACAATAATAATGTAAGGGCACATTAGTAACAATATGGGCACTACATGGGTACATTAATATAATAAGTGGGTTGTACTAATAACAATAAGGGGTTACACTAGTAGTATAGGGTCCTAACATGCCCCTCTCCTTCAAAAAGCATTGTCCTCAACGCTTGAGTAGTTCTTGATGCTTCTATATAAAATTCTTGTCCTCCCATGTGGAATCTTCAGCGGGTAGGTTCTTCCACTTGATGAGATACTCTGAAATTGATTGATTTCGTAGCTGTCGAGTTCTTGTTTCTGTGACTGCTCCAGGTTCCAATATGATTTTTCCTTCCTTTTCAATATCTGGCAATATTGTTTGAATTGGGATCTTTTGCAACTTTTGAATAAGTGGCCATACTTCTTTGTCCTTCCATTCATCCCTTGCTTCGTTTATCCAATCTGGTTGGATAACAGAAATAGCACAAAACAATGCTTCCACATCCTCATCCTTGAAGAGTCTTCCCATTCGGTAAGGTTGCCATTTTTTAAGTGCATGTAGTATTGTCATCATTTCCTTCTCATAAATAGCTTGCTTTAGATGTAGCAGTAAAAATACCCAATCGCCTACATCAAAACATTTTTCACTATGATGTTGATCTACCTGTTGTTTCATTTGATTTTGCACCGAAGTGGCGCTATCCTTTAAAAGTTGGAGAACTTGTTGTTGATGCTCGATGTGATCTTTCACTGCTTGAACCTTTTTCTTCTTGATATGTCCTTCTATCTTTAGACTTTGAGGAGTGGTAATTTCTTCCAATCCTTTACAAGATGTGGTCGGATTCATTTCTTGACGCTCGATGTGATCTTTCACTTCTTGAACATTTTTCTTCTTGATATGTCCTTCTGTCTTGCTAGTTTGAGGAGTGGTAATTCTGACCAGTGAATTACAAGATATGGTTGGATTCATTTCTTCTTTCTTGATGTGATCTTTCACTTCTTGCACCTTTTTCTTCTTGATATTTCCTTCTATCTTGAGAGTTTGAGGAGTGGTCATTCTTGCCAATAGTTTACAAGATATGTTCTGATTCATTTCTTCTTTCTCTGGGGTCGGGTCCTGGCATATATCCTCCTCTTTTGATGTTTCTTGATCCTTTTCTTCCTCCTCTTCATACTCTATGTAAAATATTTTCTTCTCAGCACACTTATGACCTTTAGTGCATTTGCTATCACAATTGTAACAAAGCCCTTTTTCTCTTTTTTGTTCCAATTGTTGTGGTGTAACCCTTGTAGGTTGTGGAAGGCTAGGAGGAACAACACGTCCATCTTTATAGTTGTGAGGGGTAGACTCCCGTGTTGCCATAATTTTACTTTTAAATATGTCACAAAGCCCTTTTACTCTTTCCAATTGTTGTGCTGTTGCTCTTTGTATCCTCATAATGTGCTATCATTTCCTCCGTGAGAATTGACCACGTAACAAGTTTTTTACGAGAACAAAGCCCTTTATAACATAAAAATTGATCCGGTTCTAAATATGAAGATGCAATACATACCTTTTATAATAGTGGTACACCATGTAGATCAAAATATTGCTCCATCTGAAATATCCAATTTACCGGATCCTTGCCATCAAACTTCCTCATCTTGCTTTTTCTTGATTTTAGGACCTCGAACTTGAAACGACTATAACTCTGTACTTGTGGATATTTAAGTTCTGAAATTTCTACCTGTATTAGCCGTCTGTGTCCTCTTTCCAATGCCACTAGTCTGATCCAAATTGGATTCTCCAAAAAAGAGTTATGCACAATATCCCAAGATGACCTGATATAGACCTTTCCAGAAGGGCGAAATTGTATGAAGTGCCACATGTCAATTTTTCGACCTATGGATCCAAAAAATACATACAAGAAACTACAGTACGTCCTCTTTATGTACCTTCTGATGAAATTTCAATCCTATCCTCAGAGAGAAAGTTATGACGATTTTCTTCAGGTCACCTGTTTTGAATGTAATTCAGGAGTGTGCAAAAAGACCAACTTCCTCAGATCATATCTCCACAAATATTGCGCGAAAAGCTCTGAAATTTGGACCCAAGGTTAAACGCGATTGCTTCTCAAATGGGTTTTTTTTGTGACTTCTGAAACGTCACAGAAAAAAAGTTATAGCGAAAATTCCACGATGGCCTGTTTGGATCAGCGAAGCCCTAGAATCCAAAGCTCTGATACCAAATGTTATGAAACCAGCTCAAGAAAAGATAGAAAAGATAGATCAACGCCTTAGAATTCAGCCTCTTCGAGGGGGCAATCTCCTTTACATTACATAAATGAACAATTCTTTGATGATACAAATGAAAAGACCTCCTTTCTATATATAGGAGTCTAAGGGGTCATAACATAATCAGAGCCGACATAACAATAATAATGTAAGGGCACATTAGTAACAATATGGGCACTACATGGGTACATTAATATAATAAGTGGGTTGTACTAATAGAAATAAGGGGTTACACTAGTAGTATAGGGGCCTAACAACATGACATACTTTTCTATCATTGTTGGGCATCTGTACAAAATGGGGTTTGATGAAATATTGTGACGATATGTACCGAAGTTTGAAAGGGGAAGTATCCTTGTGGATGCTCCTGGGGGCATCATGGGAGGTAATTATGCAGGAAGAGCAACCACGCAGAAGATTGTACGTGTAGGGTTGTTGTGGCCAACCCTCCATCAGAATTCAAAAGATTACTACAAGGCATGTGATGAATGTCAAAGGAAAGGCAGGCCATCACGGAGAGATGAGCTACCTATGAATCCATAGATGGCGTTACAACCCTTTGAAAAATGGGCGATAGATTTTGTGGGACCCATTTAGCCCCAAGGGAAGAAGACTGGAGTGCAGTACATTATCATCGTGACTGATTATTTGGGTCGATGGGCGGAGGCACAACCTGTGAAGGATTGCAAAGGCATGATAGCTGCAAAGTTCCTCTTTGAGTATGCACTGACGTGATTTGGGTGTCCAAAGATTCTGATGAGTGATTGTGGTACGCACTTTCTGAATGAAATGATCAGTGCGTTGATGGAGGAATTTCAGGTATATCACCAAAAGAGCATGCCTTATCACCCACAGGCTAACAGGACAGTGGAAGAATTCAATAAGGTGCTGGAGAACGTGTTGACCAAGGTTTACAATGCTCAGTGAAGTGAGTGGGATCTATGCATACTCGCAAAACTATGGGCCTATCAGATGACATGCAAAAAGTTGGCTGGACAAACAACCTTTAGGCTTGTATATGGTGCTACAGTGATGTCCATGGAATACATTGTGCCTAGTCTATGCATAGTGGCACTAATAGGTATGATGGATCACGGAGCCCTGGAAGAGAGGCTCATGTAGCTGGCTGAGCTTGAGGAATATTTCTCGCTAGATTCCATCAACAGGTCCAAAAGCAGCGTGAAAAAGCATGGCATGATCGACACATTAAGTTGTGCACCTTTAAGGTAAATGACCTAGTTTTGTTATATGACAATAAGTTTGACAAATTTCCAGGGAAATTCAAAATGCACTGGTTAGGGCCCTATGTCATTAAGGAGATTACCGATGGTGGAGAAGTGCAGTTGATTAAATTGAATGGAGATCCCTTCCCCAGGAAAGGTGAATGGTAGTCGATTGAATCCATACACCGGTGGTCCAACCATGTGATTATATGGGGGTAGCATAGTCTTAGCGCTCCAGGCAGTTGAAAGGAGACGCGAAAACTACATTGCCAGGGTTGGGAAGCTGCGCGATTGGAGGATTGTGTGAAGCAAGGAAGTATCACAAGGCTCGTGACAATGCGAAGGGAGCTGCGCTACCCGGGGAGAAATCACACAAGTTAGCTGGAAAGTGATCGTTAAAGTCACTGTTCATGATTTGATGATGGAAATGTAGCCAAATGGAGTGGGTAGTCATAATTTAGGACATAATTTATGGGTCAGATCCTTGAAAATCTACCGCCAATCTAGCATTAATGAACCGAATGTGGGGGGAACAGTCGGATTTGAATTCAAAATGCCCTATAAGCTATAGGTGGCTGCCCAACAAAAAACACTTGGCATTTTGAGAATTGAGTTGTTGAGCTCTCAAGTGCACATGAACCATGAGAACTTCGAAGCTTTGATAGCTAGTTCAATCTTTGAGACATTGCCAAAGATGACATAGGAGTTATTGCATAACATCATGTCGTCACCTGTAGAATCTATGGACATCGAAGTAGTTACAGCTGAGGAGTTTGTGCCTGAAGTTGTTATGGAGGCAGATGAAGCTGCTTCAGAGGTTGCAGAAGTATTAGCGAAATTTCGCAAATCACCACGGACACAGAGACCAAAGCCAACCCCATCCAAGGAGAGTCCAAGGGATAAAAAAGGCAAGCAGGTTGTGATACCGGTGCGTGCATCGCCGAGAAGAAACCCACCAAAGGACGATCCCACTACAAATGAAAATGGAAAAGCCATCAATTTGGAGATGGAGGAGGAAGAAATCGAAGACATCCAGATGGATGATGAGGACTTGGGGATATATGTGGAGGAAGTTAAAGTCCAGGGTGCTGACCCTATCACTTTGTTTCCTGAGTATGTCCCTCCATGCAAGGGCAAGACTAAGGTGCCAAAAGATATCGATGAAAGCAAGGTCCCCTTGCAAACCCCTCTGCTGCCGAATGAGATTTTCTTTGAAGGACTGCGCTTGAGGTGGGTTCCTCTGTTAAAGCTCAAAGACTGGGACTTAGCTAACCATGGGAAGTTCCCGCACTTGGTGACCAAGTAGCTAATGCGCTGCATTATTGACACAACCATAAGGATGACTGCATTGGAGCCGTGGAACTGGCTCACGGGAGTAGGCAAGGCAGGTCTACTCAACCTGCTATGGGTGTCGCACTACAACCGCACCTCGATTACAGTATTGGTCATCAAGAAACTCCTATGCTTAGTGCATGATGGGTGTCTGTGGCTGGAGGAGCCAATACCCATCACCCACAAATTGATCCATAAGATCATGTGACTACCCTACACAGGTGAAGATCTGGCCATGATGTTTCGTGGAAAAGGTGGTGAGCAGGCCCTCGCAGAGCCCATGAAGGAAAATTTAAGCTTGTGAAGAAGTTGCGGGGCTATGCCATCTCAAGTATCAGTGACCCTGTAGTCAAGGTAGCCACGCAAATTTTGGTTGGAAAGGTGATGAGGAAGTGTCGCGCAGATGAGGTGTCAACACCTGTCATCGCGCTAGTAGCCCAGTGCACCAAAGGAGTCCAGTTCAACTGGGTGCACTAACTTTGTGATGAGTTCTTTGCGAACTATCGTAAGGCATAGGAGCTTAGCAAGAATTTCCACTACACATGGCTCTTGCTGTCTATTGTGCTGGTAGCATGGAAGCTACCAGAGGATAGTCAATTCCCCTCGATTGTGTCAGACCTACTAGAAGCGACGAAGTACCCTTCACTGTGGATGACCAAGGATGCACAATGCATCAAGGACAACAAGATTTTTTTGGATCTTGATGGAAATGAACATCCACATGGCCATCAATCGCAAACCGCGGTTTTCACCTACACTGTTTGCAAACTTGCAAGACTATGTGGAGTTCAAGGCAGATTTTCACCATGTGTCAATCAGGGCATGGAAGGACCCTACACAAACATGGTATGACTTGCCCTACTTGGCAACGGATGATGCCATTGACGCAGTACTTGATTGATGGCTAGCGCAATGGCGCACTACATCAAACTTGGCAGTGGGGGAAAGAAAGTCCATCACGCAACATAAGGAGGAGGAGGCCAAGCTCAATATGGTGCAAATAGCTGAGAAGAGGAAGAAGGAGGCTTCTGACAAGGCCTAGGTGGAGTGCGATGCCGCTCAGTAGATGGAGAAGTAGACAAGAGGAATAGAGCGGGGTCTTAACAAAGGCACGAGGTCGCGTTCGCCCAAAACAGAGGAAGAGATAGATGAGAAAACCGAGCAGCACAGTGTGGACCTACAGATGACATCCTCCCACATCAAGCATCCAAGAGAACAAGAAAAAGGAGGGGTGAGGAAGAAATCCAAGGCCACTAAGACATCGCTAGAACCAATCACCCTCATAGAGGGTGATTTACATGACATTGGAGACACGGTGCGAGATGTCACTGTAGAGGCCCTACAACAGTTTGAGAAGCAACAACAACTAATATTGGGGGCCATCTAGATAGGTCTGTAGGAGCTATAGACCCACGCATCACAGGCTGGCACGGTGTCCACTAGCCTTGCTATCGGCACTTCAGAAGCTGTTGAGATGCTATGCGTGAAGGTCTCTAGTGCAATAGTGTTGCCTGATGGAGCATTAACCATGGAGAATGAAGCTGACAGGGCCACTGCTATTGCCCCCAAGGGAGTGGGGTTGAACCTAACAGTGCTCCCTGGTGAGGTGCTCCACCTATTGCAAGATGGAGTGATTGCAGAGCTGAGGGCCTGTGAGCATCGCACCCTACAGGTGATCAGCGAGCAGAGTATTAACAATGAGTAGATGGCCCTACAACGAGATTTTTCCATCGCCATCATGGCCAAGGTAACTGACCAAAAAAAGCATATAATTCAGTTCATGGAGGAGGCATGCTGAATGGTCCCGGAGTTGTCCATTCCTGAGGAAGAACCATTCGAGGTGCACGTCTGCAAGCTTGCTACAGGGCTGCGCGATGCTTGCATAGAGATGGCTAGGGTTTAGTTGGATTTGAACCTACATATCATCGAATTACAGTTGAAAGCCCAGCGTTCAACTCCAGCAGAAGTAAAGGAGAAATGTGCAACCGCTGTCACACATGCAATAGTGGCAGTTGACAGTACAGTAGTAGACTACACACAACTTTTTGAACAATCATTTGAGGTCCTTACGAGCTTGCAGGAGGACACTAATGTACAACACTTGGAGACAGAAGTGCGAAAAATGCAACAGTGCTATGATGAGGTAAAAGGCGTAGTGCAAATCGTCGTGCTCACATAAAGACTGGAAAAGCTGCAAGAGGTAAAGAAGTTGAAAGAACAGGTAGATGCAGCGCAGCATAAGGAGACAGTGCTAAAGGCACAACTGAAGCCCTAGTTGGATGAGGCTTATGTAGTTACGACCTATATTGAAGGAAATATTGTGACTCTGCAAGAAACTCAACAAAAGCTTCAGGCCAAAAATTCAAGAGCAGTGATCGAGTAGATGGCTGAAGAAGCAAAGTAGGAGGTCGCACAATGCACTATTGAAGTTGCGGTCATATAGGTTGAGTTGGGAGGTCTTCATGCTAAGATATCCGCACCCGCAGAGTGATCGAGGGCGAGTCACGTTTTTTTTTTTTGGGGGGGGCTGTTGGGAATGGGGTCCCCCAAGGATAGTTTTGGGGCTAAAAGCCCATGTTTTGGGTCAATTTTGTAATAAAATTGTAAAGTCTCCACATTTTGTGGTTGCGAAGCGCGAAGGTGTCATAAGTCATAAAGGGTTATCTACCCTTATTTTGTAAAGTGTAAAGTCAGTTGTAAAGATCTACCCATGGTTTTCGGACCATGGCATTGTATAAAAAGAGCTAAGTAAGTAAGCTCTAAGTAGTCTTAAGTTTTTGGTAGTGGAAGACAAGGTTTGGAGTCTTGGTAGCGGAGTCTAAGTGTTTTTGGTCTTAGCGTAGGTAGAGGCTCAGTAGCTGAGTGCGCAAAGGCCTAGGGTAGAAGTCCACAGCTGAGTACACGGACCCCTACAGCTATGTGCACATGGCAGATAGAGTCTGTAATAATTTGGAGATATCAATAAAGAGAAGTATTCTACAAATTATGTGTCTTTAGTTCCTGTTAATGCATCTTGTTATATTGTGTATGGATTTCAATTACAATGCTTATGTGATGAGTGAATGTATGTAATTATGTTTTTTAATTGAACGCAAGTGAGAATCTTAGTTTACACGGTGCTAACTATGGTTTTTTAGTAAGATAAGTAAACACTTAGGATAACTTGGGAACCTGTACAATACGATGTCATATCAGCGCGAAAGTACTTGGCCCACAGGTTATGGCTATGCGAAGGTCAATCGTACTCCTTCATGGAGGTACTAAAGGGAAAAATAAAGGGATAAACTGACAGAGCCCTAGAACTTAATGACCTTCATGAAAGCAGGAAAAGAGGGTATAAACCGACATCACTACCATCTCAGGGTGCGAAAACTTGGTTCCAGCATCCCCCCATACTACTTTAGGTGAGACTATGGTATGCGCTCCCCAAGCTGATGCCGAAAGGGCCAATAGTGTAGGGATTTATTTGGCTAACTAATGTTGAACCTGGGTCAGGCCCCATGTAGCCAACAACATGGAAAATGATGCTTTACAAAGGGAATATAACTTGAGGAGAGCTTGGACCTCCTTTTCTCCTCAAGCAACTACTCGAACAACCCAATTTTTTTCTCCATTAAGCATTGTAGAAAGTCCAAGTTCTTTAAGCCCAAGTAGACACATAGTTACAAAACCTGAAATCGAAATGAAGGATAGGAATTCAAGAAGCCTAACTAAGGAAAGGTATAGTGGCATAATTTTTCCATGGACACAGTCTGCAAATCCTACAAGACAATTTTCTAGCAGAAAGATTGCATCAAACAAAGAACACAATTCCCCTTGAAATAAAGTAAAGATGAAGGAATTTTCTACACTAGAACATGATGAAACTAAACTAAATCCAAGATTGGATAATCCCCTGGTTTATGAGACTTCCCATCATTTAGATAGTAAAAGAAGTGTCATACCTAATTTAGATTTGGAGAAGCCATCTTCTGCAAAAATTTGAGAAGATGATAATTATGAAGTTGAAAGTGATTATCTCATAGGCAGAGATTTAGATAATTGTGAAATATCATTGGTCCCTCCAAAGATTCCTGCACAGCCAACCTGAGAATTTGTTTATGATCCATCGCTCTATAAGGAGGATTTTTCTCCACCTCCAATTGTGAAGCATTCCACCACTTTCATAAAGGAGGGGACTAGAACTCATGATGACTCTAATCTCAACAACTAGAATTAGTTGGGATTTCTCAAAAGGAAATGATTCCAGAAATGGCATCCAACAACTGAAAATAGATTCTATAAAATATTTTTTGGAACTCAATGGTCTACATTCTTAAATTGATAAGCCTAATCCCTAATATTTCTATGTTGTAGACATCCTCCTATATTTAGGAATTCTAGCATATACCAAAACATATACTATGGGACACACACCAATGCAGGAAAAATAGATGACTACAGAAACACTGAAGCACACGTTCCCTCATTTGGTGGAGGAAGTAGGGACACTTCCAACTACACAAGGACTAATTGGGAAACCAAGAAAGGCACATGAATAGGAAACATCTCATTGACTGGGAAACTAAGAAAAAATGCACTCCTTTCTTGGAAACATCTAAGACTAATAAAAGAAGGAAACATCTAAAACTAGTAAAGAAGGAAACATCTCCATGTATTTTCTTTACCTAATAACATATTTTATTTTATGCAATATATTTTGTAATTAAATTAATAAGGAGAATTTTTGCATTGCTTATAAAATTCTCATCTCTCCGTCATAATAAAAAATGGTAATTTTTTTTTAGAACTTCTATGTTATTCTCTTCTTTTGAATCTACATTTTTATATATGTGATTTTCTGGATAATTGTTTATATTTGCATGTAGATCACCCAAGGCTCCTAAAGGACTAGATAATATGATAGTTCCATCCACACCATATTATGAAGCATCACAAAATAGCTAGTTCTTAGTATCGCACTTGACGAGCTACGCAGTATACAAAAAATGACTCACACACTCACCCTCGGCCCCTTGAATGAAATGAATAGATGGAGGGGAACTTCACGTATTCATAGACTAGCACACATTCGCCCTATCCATACCAAGGAAGTTCATACTACAATGAAGGAAATTATATCACCTTTTTAAAGATTCTTTGCAAGCTAGGACTATCCTTGTAGGGAGGGGATTAACTTGGGCATTGTATTCTCTATTCGTACTTAGTTGGGAAGAGAAACAAAGATAGGGATTCATTACAACGCATGTGAAAATATAAACTTAGTTCACTCACCATGATTTTCACTCTTTACAATTTAAATTACTCAAATGAGCAACTTAAATACCTACATGTCAAGTTTAAGAGACGTTATGAAATTTTCCTCACCATCAAATATGATTAAAATGCAAATAAATTGTTTGGTGGAATATCACATTCCAATACATGGGCACACAACACCTCACACAATAAATGTTCCTCTTGTCAACTCAACACCTTATCCATCAAAG
Source organism: Pinus tabuliformis (assembly GCA_031772625.1). Lineage (NCBI taxonomy): Eukaryota > Viridiplantae > Streptophyta > Pinopsida > Pinales > Pinaceae > Pinus > Pinus tabuliformis. Next base: position 686,240,035 of record CM062808.1, read on the forward strand.
TCCTTGCACAATGAACAAAAATAGCAACCATGTTTATCCAAAAATTTTGAACAAAAATGTCAACTAAGTCTATTAAGATATTCTTAAACCATGCATAGTACTGATGGATTAAGAAAACTTAGAAAAAAACAAAGATGGAATAAGATACAAAGGACAGGGTGTTATTGCCAACCAAAGGATGCTTTTATCTTGAACATATTATTTGGGTAAATTTTAAATTTGGATAAATTCAATTATGTCCATAGTTTTAATAGCATTATGATTAAAATTTTTATTTTTGAGCTAATGTTATTTTATATTAATTAAGTTCATCAAAAAATTTAAAATAATAATACTTTTGGAGGGTAATTGAAAATTATAATAATGTAGTGTTTTTATTAAAGTAATCAATATGTTATTTTTATTTTTATTATATATATATAGTAAGGAATGGGTAATGGTATTATATTATAATCAAAATCTAGATTCAAGGCGAGAACCTTTACAAAATTCATCATGTTCCAATATAACATTGTTTTCACCAAACCAAAATATAGTAATTATATATCTGTGACATCTTTTACTAGTTATTTTAAACATATACCTACCATATAACTTATAGAAGACTCCTATAAAACAATATGTAGATGCATAACATCAAGCAAAGTCAAATTATATGGAAATTTAATACTTAGCTCCAGTAGGTTCTTCCATTTATTTGGCATCAACATCCACAAAATGTGTTGGGCAGCAGATCCCCCACAGCATGTTTTTGGAGCTTAAAGCCCGAGTTTTGGTCAATGTAATGTAAAGACTCCGCGAAGTACAGGTGCGGAGCATGAATTGTATAATCGATTCATAGGGTTGTCCACCCTAAGAATTGTAAAATAATGTATTGTAATTTCGGCCTACCCATGGTCCGCAAACCATGGGATTGTATAAATAGAGCGAGGCTCTAATATGTAAAAGGGGAAATCAGGCATGTATGATGGAAATAAGAACTCTAAGTCTATAAGTCCGAGTCTTGAGTTGTAGGAGTAAGAAAAGGCTCTGCAGCTGAGTGCGCAGAGGCCTAGTAGAGTCCGCAGCTAAGTGCACGGACCCCTGTAGTTGAGTGCGCAGGGTGGAGTTGGGATTGTACTTGAAAAGGAATACTAATAAAGATAAGTTTGATTTGGAATATTGTGCATCTATGTTTCTATTTATCTTTATGCATTTATACTATTTATGGTTACGTGCACTTACTTGAATGTTGAATGAGTAATAAGAATATTGGGCCCACAAAATTTAAGTTAAGCACTAATATAATAGTGCAGTAAGAATAGAGATCAGGGTAGTACTTTATTCACGCCCCCTACGGAGGTGTGCAAAGGTAGTGGCAAAATTCGTGAAGGATAGACAACTGTGTGGAGCAGTGCAAGTGTGCAAGTTCGGACCACAAACCCCAAAACTTCATCAAGACTCCCTAGCGTGTGGAAACCTAGTTCCAGCACCCTCCCCTAATACCTCAGGTGAGACCTCAGTCCACGCACTGCGGACTGTTGCCGAAAGGGTCAGTAGTCTTAGGATTTGTTTGGATAAATCACCTCTGAACCTAGGTGAGGCCCCACTAAGCCAACAAATGGTTTCGTTGCCAAGACCAGGATCTACATAAGGGATGTCTGATTTCATGCCACTGGAACCCAACAAAGAAGGAAATTGAAGAGTGGTTGGACAAGAAGATTCACAAGTTCGCGACACAGTAAAACAGAACTCTGCAAGTATCTAAGGAAAAGTGGTTGGAGCGTTATGTGTACACAGAAATCCATGAGATTTTCTTTTCATGCTTTCCTTCGGAGCTATATGAGTGGATTGTGAAGTTACCTGACAACTAGGGAAGGTGTAGGCTCAACAAACCAATAGTGTGGACTCCAGAATTAGTGCACAAACTAGAAGCATCAGAGGACAATATCGCACAAGCTGTGGACCATTGGCTTGACCGGATAATAGGGGGATTTATCATTGAGTTTGTGGTAGACATGATCATGAGCTACAGGGAGGCAGAACGACGCTTTCTCAAAGGATCGCAAGGTAAGTATATTAAATCTTTGAATACTTGGATTAAGATGTTATTTTGTGAAAAAAGGGTCATGAGAATACATTAATGTTTGGGTTGATGCGGAGCGGAAAGATCTACCAAAGTAGTGAGGAATTAGAAAACAGTCCCTTAATTTCAACCCCGCAAGAGAGTGAGGAAGAGTTCTCTAAGGTCTCTTTGAGAAGCACGGTTAGTTTTATAATGCAGCGCATTCCACGGTTACCACCTTCACCCATACCACCACCCACTTCACCTCCCTCACCTCCATCTCCACCCACTCCACCTGCACCACCTCCACAGTTCAGTATGGTGAACGTGATCAAAATACCAGTATTCAGATGGGTAGGGAATGAAGATCCGGACCAACTCTGGTTCATGGTAAGAGTAGTATGGGAAGCACAAGGTGTCATCGACGATAATATTAAGAATGTTACATTGGTGAGCACACTACAAGATCGTGCATTGACATGGTATATCAAGCACTCTAATGACCACCCAAACGCAGGGATAGTAGAGATTCAGGTTGCGCTGAACAGAGAATTTAGCAGGCCAAAGTTAGAGACCCAATCAATCATCAGGTTTAAAGAAATTGCGATGCTCCCAGATGAGACTCCCTGGGTTTTGGATCATCGGCTGAAGAGTATGATCTACGAAGCCAATATGATGTTGACAGATGGACAACATCACACATGGTTTGTAACATCTCTGACACCGCACTCTAGGATGGTGCTGTCACAACAGAAACTTTCCACCCAGGCCGAAGCATTGGAAATGGAAATGAGATTACATGAGACCCTGATACAAGACCCTGGGTTGGTAGTTCAACAAATCCACTATAACTACAGAATCTATGCCTGGAAATGAAAAGTTTGAAGCAAGATAGGGTACCGCGACTAGAGGCACACGATGAAGTATGGTGCATAAAATGCGAAGGCCTGGGCCACGACAAGGACCATTGTCGAGTATTCACGAACTATTTGGTAGGAGGAGGGCCAATTCCTTTGAGACCGGAGGCCCAGGTAGGGCCGAGTGTGGTACCCACTTTATGGTGTGCGAACTGTCAAATAGGAGGGAAACACGCGATGGATAATTGTCGTTTGTTGCAGAAGTATACACAAATGCCCCAACAGTTGTTTTGTAATTTTTGTAGGCCAGTAGGCTATGATGAGCGCACTTGCCACAATTACGACTTAATGATGGATTGGACCCTACCTATAGGATGCAGATCGAAACGCAAGCCCATGACCTGGCTGCGGGGATGGCGCATGCTGGATTTCAGGGGTGAGGTTGAGGACCAGGAGGGATGGGACCAGGAAGGGGTCGCAGACAGTTAATTTGTTACAATTGCAGAGGACCAAGGCACTATGCACATGATTGTACCAACTCGACGAGGATATCCTATTCGTATTGTGCTCAATTCGATTATGAAACAATAGACTATCCTACATTGATCACCCAGATGCATGAAAAAGGGGTATTCCAACCTCCTCCGACTTAGAATATACAAATGATGAGGTCTGAACTGCGCGAAGGAGACCCGAATGTGAACATGATGCTCAGAAGTGGTGAAACCATGGGAGAGGATAAGGGGAAGTAGCCAGAGGAAGATACATGGGTTCATAAGGCTCCTGCAAAGGAACCTGAGTTTGACTTAGCACACGCAAATGAGATGTTCATGGAAGCTGAGAAAAGCTTCATGGAGGCCTCCACTTTATGTAGTAAGGATCAACCAGAGCCAGGAATGGATCCTTCAATGCCCAATACCTTTTTAGAGACATGCATGAAACTACTGCATGATAGCAGGGTAGTTAAAGGACTACAGGAGCTAATCACCAGGTGTGTAGGGTCAGGAGAACCGCACGTAGTCTAGAAATTGGGGAAGCATGAATTCCATACCAGAAGGGAAATGAGGTTGACTGCACAGATTGGGGAGTATGAAATGGATTAGGTAATCCTAGATTTGGGTTCAGATGCGAATGTGTTACCGAAACAAACATGGGAACGCATGGGTAGGCCCGCGTTACAATGGTCCCCTATTCAGTTACGAATGGCGAACCAACAAAAGCTTTTGCCCATGGGGAGGTTGCAAGGAGTAACAGTTGATATTGAAGGCATGAGCACGCAAGCGGATTTCGAGGTAATAGAGATTCTCGATGATAGCAATCCTTATCCCGTGCTGTTAGGAATAGATTGGGCCACCGATATGAATGGAGTCATCAACTTGAAGAAGGGAAAAATGATCTTCGAGAAAAATTCATTAGGCATAGTAGTCCCACTGGACCTAGCCGAAGGAGCACGCTACACTAAACCTGTACGCGAAGATGATAGCGATGATGATCTAGATTGTATTTACAATATAACCACATGAGACCAGGATTGGGTGAATCCGACTGCAGATGGGAGACTCTTGTGTGAGCGTGAAAGCTCTTGCATTTCGGATTTAGATGAGGAGGTAGAACGATGGAAGAATCGGTTGGACGAAGTAACAACACTGAACTGCAACATGATGGTTAGATCAATGTGTTGCGTGACAATAGAGGAAAGAGAGTTGCAAACATATGATGGATTGATAGCAGTGGACGAATTCTTGAGAAAATTTGAAAGCGCAGTTCCCAAATAATAGCAGTTTGATGCATTGAAGTGGGCAATGAACGCAACACCCACGTGATGGTGGGGTACCTATCACGGAAATTTTGAGGACTAGCATGGATGTAGAAGGATGATGCGCCTATGGTTTGGAAGCCGCCAGCTTCGAACAAGAGTCGGTCAACAAGGATGGAGCAACTTGTGTGCCCACCTATCTCGATGGATACAGACATGCGCACAAGCACACCCCAAAGTCAGAATCGAGAATCAAAACAGGACACAGTAACAGGAAAGGCAACGCGCACTACAAACGTTCCATGCGGAAGCATTCAATAAGGCATGCGGAGTCCTAAACAGGGTTCACTAGGCATGATGAAATGATTGGGACTTGTGTGTGCCAGTAGTTCGATGGGCCCATAGGGCCATGTGCAAAAACCTCAGTGTGGAGATGATTCCAAAGCTGATGAGTAGAGTCGAGACCATAATATTGGAGGAAAGGAATCCTCGCGCAATACCTCCAACAGTTGGGGCAGTACGCGAGGATCAGGACGAAGTAATTATGCAGCTATGCGAGGGTGAACATATGCGTATTCAGGAAGCCATTCGGTGAGGGAACCTTGACTTTGGGAACTCGAAGAATATGAGGTACGATTGAGGAAGGAAAGCATGTTAATGGATGCAAAGATCAAAAAACTCGAAACTGAAATTACGTAAGCATGTCTCGTCAATAAACTAAGAATGACAAGACAAGATACGGACAGTCATACTACTGCATTAGAAGATTGTCACCAAGAATTTGCGACCCTGCTACCATGGCTGTGACCGCACCTTACCAAACAATGTAACCAGGGGAGTGCACTGCATAAGGAAGAATGCGCAGTACTTACCGTCGCAAGGGTAATTGAGGAGTGACCACGAACTAGGCTGGAATGTGAATTGCAGTCTCGCATAGGTGGTGTGACCACCTGATTAGCTGTCGAAAGCACAGTCTCAGCGCTCCAAGCAGTTGAAAGAGAGCGTGGGACTATAAAAGAGTCTGTGGGGAAGCTGCACGACAAGGAGGTTGCACGCAGGATTGGCATGTCACAAGGGTCACGACCATGTAGAGGGGGTTGCACTACCACACGGATAGGTTGGGAAGTGACCGTTGGTGTCACTGTTCATGACAAGATGTCCAATTTAAGACAAAGAGGAGTGGGCAGCGGGCAATTAAGACATGAATTAAGAGCTGGATTTGGGCCGATCTACCGCTAAGAAGGCATTAATGACTCAGAAGTGGGGGGAATGGTCAAATTCAAAAGATGCTATAAAATCCCCATGGATAGCCATGAGACAACATTGGTTGTTTGAGATCTAAGCAATTATAGAGCATTGATCGCCAAGCACGCTTACCACCTTTGAGTACGTGACAGGACATATCTTGTGTAGACATAATTACTTCTACGAGACAAGGAGTGTGATTCAATGAAGATACCGCTGGTGAGGCTGCAGAGCCCCCTATGGGCCATGAGGAGACCAGAGATGTGGCGATTGCACCATAGGTTCCAAAATCGCCATGGACACTGCAACCAAAGAAAGATAAGCAGACTATGGGCCCAGTCTGTGTATCCCCAAGAAACCCATAGTTCAGCAAATTTTCAATGGAAGAAAGAGGAAAAGTCGTCACCGTTGAATCAGATGAAGAGGAGGAAGACTTACAAGCTTTAATTACTCAAATTGAGGTGCAAGACGATGTGGAGGAGGTTGTCTCACCAATGCCTTCCGTAGCAAAGTTACCCATGTACATCCCTCCATGGAAAGGGAAAGCCAAAGTACCGAAAGACCTAGAGGCCATGAAGAGTGTGCTCTAGACCCCGCTCCTCCCCTATGGTATAATGTTTGAAGGTCTGCTTTTGGGATGAGTACCTACCATGAATTTCAAGGATTGGAACCTCGCGGACAACGAGAAGTTCCCAGACCTGGTCAGGGTGAGTTTAATGAAGTAGAATTCATAGGGGCCTGTTACCGTTTTGGAGCCACACAAATGGTTATGCGGTGTGGAGAAGGCTAGGTTACTCCATCTACGATGGATACCCCACTACCCCTGTGCACCCATAACCATTTTTGTCATCATGCAGCTGCTATGCCTAGTGCATGATGGGTATCTCTGGTTGGAGGAGCCTATTCCCATCATGACCGATCAAATTCACATAATTTCTCAACTGCCCTTCAAAGGACACAACCCCATGGCCATAGTGGGTAAAAGCAGCTACTTGGCCCTCGTAGAAGCTATGAAGGCCAAGTATAAACTAGAGAAGAAAAAGTAGGGGTACGAAATCGCAAGCATTAAAGACAAAGGGGTGCACGTAGCCACCCAACTGCTGGCCAACAAGCTGATGAGAAAATGCTACGTCGACAAAGTACCAGCATCTGTGATTGCGTTGGTAGAGCAGTGCACAGAGGGGGTCCAGTTCAACTGGGCGTAGTTCCTCTGCGAGGAGTTTCTGACAAACTGTAAGGAGGCCTAGGAGTAGGGTAAGACCTTCCACTATGCGTGTTTGCTCTTATCCATCTTATTGGTTGCAGGGGAGCTCCTGGAGGATAGCCAGTTCCCTAGTATTGAGCATGATTTGCTAGAAGCCGTGAGGTATGCCTCGCTTTGGGCTACAAAAGACGCGAAGAGTATTCATGAGTCGAAGGTGTTCTAGGTGTTCATGGAGGCAAGCATCCAGATGTGGATCAACCGAAGGCTACACTTGTCTCCCATGGTTTATAACAACTTACAGAGCTCAGCAGAGTTCAAGGCAGATATGGATAAGCTATATATCAGGGCATGGAAAGATCCAGCACAAGGATGGACAAAGCTTCCATTTATTGCTACTGATGACATCATCTTCATAGCATTGGAAATCTGGCCTCTGGAGTGGTGCACCTGAAACTTGGCAGGAATGGAGAAGGCTGCAGCCCAGCAAAGGAAGAAGGACGCCAAGCTGCGCATTGTGCAGTTGGATGAAAAGAGGTGCCAGGAACAAGCCATAGTAGAAGCAGCCGCAGAACAGAAGACGGTTGATGTAGCAGCAACAACGCATATGGAAGAAACAACAATAGCAGAGGCCGAGGGGGGCCATGAAATGTCCACAGGGCAGGAGGCTGAGGACATCGACCTAGACGAAGAGCACACAGATCCAGAAACCACCTCATAGAAGTTGAAACGGTTGTGCATCCCTGAGAAACTGGTTCCCAGAAAGAAGACTAAGGCATACAAGATGTCCATTGACCCAATCATGCTTACAAAAGGTGATCTTTTTGACATTGGCAAAACGGTTCGCGATGTCACTAAGGACGTGCTCTAAGAGGTGATGATGGAGAAAAACAATGTATTGGGTGCGATCAGAGTGTAGCTACAAGGCTTAAAGGCACAACCCCCCCAAACAAGTATAATGGATCCATATGTCGCAATGGGAACCACAGAGGCCAAATAGATGTTGCGCACCCGTATGGACAACCCTTTCCTGTTGCCCGAAGGTGCACTAGCAACAACAAGTGAGGTTGACCAGGCTGCGATGAGTAGCATGAAAGGCATGGACTTAAACTTGGTAGCCCTACCACATGATACCCTATACCAGTTGCAGGATGGGGTCATCACAGAGCTCCGTGCTAGGGAAGGCCTCATGATCCAGGTTGTGAACGATCAGAAAATCAACATGGATCAACTCAGCCTCCGACGTGATGAGTTGGTTGCACAGGCTCGCGGACTGGAGCAAGTGGTAGAGGATGTGTGTAGGAGCATCCCAGAGTTGGACGTGACGGCAGAGCTACCAGCAGCAGAGCATGTCCACCGATTGGCAGCTGGAATCCACGAGGCTAGGGAGGAAATGTCGAAGGTTTAATTGGAGCTGAACTTGCAGATCACCGAGCTACAACTGAAGGCGCAACCCTCCACGCCCCCAGAAGTCAGAGAGTAGCATGCCTGCACTATCCAAACAGGGTTGGAGGAAATTGGCCAAGTGGTACAGGACTGCATCGAGATGTTGGATCAAGCACTAACCATGCTTACATATGTCCAGGAAGATCCAAACCTACAGTGCCTAGAGACAGAGGCGCACGAGTTGCAGCAGGAGTACAACAGTGTTCAGCGGACTGTGCAGATGCTCGTCCTTACTCAACGACTCACCAAAATGTAGTAGGCAAGGGCACTGAAGGACAGGTTAGATGTCACGTGACAAAAATAAGCCTTGCTTAAAGTGTGCATCCAACCATGGATCGATGAACCTTTCACAATTGAAGCTACCATTGAAGGAAAGCTGGCACAAATGCAGGGACTTTATGCGTTTAGACAGGGATGTGACCCTACTCACGAAGGTTCAAAGGTACGTGTGCAACAAGTACAATAGACAACGGAACAGTGTGTCATGGACCTCCAAGCTGCACGAGACCTGCTAGATGGACTCCGCGCAAAGATTGCTGCACCAACGGAGTGACTCGAGGGCGAGTCACGATGTTTGTGTTGGAGGCCTGTTGGGCAGCAGATCCCCCACAGCATGTTTTTGGGGCTTAAAGCCCGAGTTTTGGTCAATGTAATGTAAAGACTTCGTGAAGTATGAGCGTGGAGTACGAATTGTATAATCGAGTCATAGGGTTTTCTACCCTAAGAATTGTAAAATAATGTATTGTAATGTTGGCCTACCCATGGTCCGCGGACCATGGGATTGTATAAATAGAGTGAGGCTCTAAGATGTAAAAGGGGAAATCAGGAAAGTATGATGTGTTATAGACATTTTTGTGCCTCACGACATGGAGCATGAAATGTCAATAATTACAGGGATCCTCAGTCCCTAAACATGTTGTTCTTACCCCTAAAAGAACAAGGTCATCAAACAACAGCACTTCCAATCAGTTCTCCACCTGAAAACACTTCAAAACAGGCTAATTTTGGATCATGTCAGCTGCTCCACTGAGCATCTGCGCTGGAATGCAACTGCTCCTCCTTGTACCTGCGCTGGAAGTCAAATCTAATGAAGGCTACCTGCGCTGGGCGAGATTGGCCAAGTGGCACAGTCATTCTGCAAGGTGTCAACTACCCAGGAAGCTTCCAAACTGACACTTGGTTCATGAGATTCGCCCTGTGATGAGTAAGAGGTACTTGATCACCATGTGTAAGCAAGGATCTCCAAGTGGACTCAAGAACTGAAGATTAACTGAAGAGGGAGAGGACACTAGTCAGCTCTATGCCAGCCTCAAGCTGACTCATCCTCTCTTCTTCTCTCCTATATATAGAGCTCTTCTATGAGGTCTAAGAGGCTGGAATTTGGTGTAAAGCAAGGAGGTGCTGTTGGTTTACAGTTAGAGCTATTGGGTGATTGTTTTACTAGAGGTGAAGAGGAGAGTTCTTGCTGCTGGGGAGGTGCTGCTGGATTGGAGCCATCAATGGTTGTAACCTTCTCAGAACCCTGTTACTTCTATCAATAAAGTTTTGCATGTTCTCCTATATACTTGTATTGCATTGATGTATTGTATTTACTGGTATATTTGATTCACTCTAATCCATGCATCAGTTATGAGTACATGTATCTTGTAGTTTCCTCTCTTGTTCTGTGCAGGATCTGTGTGTAGCTGGACCGGAAAAGAGAGCAAGGAGCTGGGAACCAGAGACAAAGAGAGAGGATAAGGATCGACTAAGCGAAAGACACCAGGTTGGTTAATCTTTTCTTCCTTCTCTCTGTACTTTCATAAAGGAAAATATCAAAGCTTTACTTTCAGTTGTTGCTAAAGACTGTCACCTTTAGAGTAGGGATAGGGTCATCCGAATCGGATACTTTTCCCCACAACAAACTGGCGACTCCGCTGGGGAGCCTAGTATCTTGTTGGTGTTTGTAGTATTTTGCTATTCATTTCTTGAAGAAAAGAGTACCAAATCGAAAAGCTTTTGACTATATCAAAAGCGAAGTAGAGGGACTGTTACTCTTGCTCATTTGCTGAGCAAATTCAAGATTTGAGGAGCTTATCTACAAAAGACTCTTTACTCTTTGTGATAGATCTTCATCCTCTTGATCATCCCTTAGCCTGTACTTGACCTATAGCTTTTTATTTCAGCAAAAACAGTGCATTTTTGAGCTTTTTATGACCCGGAAAACTTTGTAGACGCAACTCTCGTGTCCCAGAGCAGGCTGTCCACAGGCAGTCTGCATTACAGCGCAGGTGCTCCCTTCGGGAACTGCGCTGAGAGTCAAACTGACAGACCAGAGCCTGCGCTGGTCCAGTTAGCCAGTGTCTTGCTCAGTTTTCCCATTGTGTCTGAGCCCTGTTTTCACTGATTTTTTGCTGATTGCTTGCTGGTCATTGTACTTGCTGTAAACCATTCTCCTTGACATTATTCCGCCTCAGTTGTGTGATGAAACTGTGAATGTTCTTTCAGTATTTCTTGTTTCAGTTACAGTTTCCCATTGTGAAAAGCGAACCAGTATAGCTGTGACCTCTTAGATCCTGAACTGTAAAAGTGTCTTTGTGATCTTAAGAGCTAGTTTTATTACTGTTCATGGCTGTTTGAGTTTGTTTGTTTTTCATATTATGGTTTGAATTCATATATTTTTAGTGTTGAAACAAGTACCTGTAAGGTGTCTTTTCATTTTAGACGAAACTTGTTTGTTTACGCTTCAAATTGAATTCGAAAATTATACAACAATTTCCTTTTGTCTACATCAACATTAAGGGAAAAGAAAAGAAATACATGCATCTTGCATTTGCATTTTTGATAAGTTTGCGTGTCTGATCTAGGAGAAAGTGCATTAGTTTGTGCTTTGTGCTCTGTGTGGAAAGATATTGTTTTTCTCTCCCCTCAGTAGTTAGGATTTTCAAAGCTAAAAAGATTGTAAAAGCTTGCTTATCATTTTAGCTGCATTTAGGAATTTGTACCAATACATCTCGTGGTGATCCTGAAAGACAAACTGCTAAACAAGATCAACTTAAAATATATTGAATGAATCTAAAAATGCATTGTAACATAATGCTCACAATAGAGGTCTAGGTAGAGACGTGTTCCGGCGTCGTTAAACGTAGTGACTGTCGATCTCTACGAAGGTGGGTGATTCCTCCTGAGGGACGATAGCACTAATACGGACTTGAGCTCCCGCGTACCGTCGCGTATATTGGGAGACCCCTATAGGCAATTATCCTTTATCCTTAGGAAGCCGTGTCGACCGCCCTACTGATCGCGATGCAGTGAACACAGCATTCACGAAGATCGACCACCCGTACCGTAAAACGTATTCTGTGGTTTCGTGAAAGGTTTGGCACACCCTCTGCCTAGATCTCCAGAGCAGTTTCTTTTGGCCCTTTTCAAACTCTATAACTGAAAAGGTCCAACCGAGCATTTGTCACTTCGGGCTCGTTAATACATCGAAGGCGACTAGAGTCATCTTTAGCTTTTTCTCGACTCTTAAAACATGAAAAAGCAAAGTTGTGTCTAAAAGCGTCTAATAAAATTCATTCAATACGGAAACATAATTCCCCTTTTGTATTTTAGTTGATCAAGTAATCCGCAACCGTGGAGGAAAGTCAATTAAAACTCCGTCGTTCGGGGAGACTTGCGAGTCAACCGTCTTTGTCTCCGGAACCGAGAGTAGTACGGACGAAGCGAACTCGCTGGACCAGGTCAAAATCTCCTTTTAAAGTTAGAACAGAAGTTCCAACAACATCTGAGATTCTGGTCACTCCCAATATTTCTGGAATCCCTGCCTCTATTGAAGAAGTTCAACAGCAACAGAAGGACAGTTGTACTGATCCTAGTCTGAAGACAAGTACTTGCATAACTGAACCAGTTCCATCTGAAACCGGTCCACAGAGTCTTGTTGTTCAAACAACTGTCGCTGTCGAAGCAACCCCTTCTTCGGCACCAGAAATCTTTTACGGACCTGACGGTCTTCCTCTTCCTCCTGGTCTGATTGCAATAGAGGAAATCGTAGAGGACCAGCAAGCAAATACTCCAATTCACTTTGGAGTAAGTACCCCTCTTTTTCCTTCTGCATCAGAAGTTTGTCTATCGCCACCGGAAGTTCCTGAAGAATCGTTAGGAAGTTTATTGGATAGACTTAAAATGTCTGAACAACCGTCGACATCTAGGACTGTGCCAAATGACACAGCAATAGTAGAAGCTCCTGCTGTCACTCCAACGATGTTTGCCGGCATACCATCTGTCCCAACTAGTTCTCATCAACTAGAAGGAGTCCACCCAGGGACTATTATGACAACTTGGTCTGTTCCAGTTTGTTCTTCCGATATAATACCCGGTAATTCTTATGTTGAAACTAGACAAATTGATCCCTTTGGGAATCAGTTTAGGCCATCCAGTCCTCAAAGGCAATCTATACCCTTGAGCTCCGGATTGTTACCGTATGGGGGGCAATATGCCCTTTCACTTCCTCTTCCGGGAGGATACCCATACGGCAGTTTTCAACCACATTCAAGTTTAGCTGAAGTAACGACGAGTAGTTGGGTACCTATGTTACCCCAACAACCAAGAGTTGTATATTCCATGCAACAATGTGTACCTATGTCTAGTATCCCGACGACGCCAGCAATTGTAACCGTGTCGCAAGTTCAGTCAATGCCTGTTGTATGTCAACCCCAAGTTGTAATGCAACAGCCAATTTACCCTGCAACACAACCACAATCGCCAACTGCCGGGACGACACAGATACAAACAGGAACCATAACCCCGCATCTTGGTCTGTCGGTTAGTGTCGCACAACAAAACATGGCTTCACAACCATGGATGGTGCAATACCAACAACCTCAGTTTCAACAGGTGTACCAGGGATCTGAGCAACAGATCTTTGCAAATAGTGGGCAACCCTATATTCAGAATGGGTTAAACCAACCACTTTACAGTGGCCAAGCCCACCAACCATATCAGTCATATCAACATCAGTTGCATTATGCTGGTGTGCAAAGGCCTACTACTCAGACAATTCCATCGTACCCTGGGTACGCCTCGCCAAACCTGAATCAGCAATTGCCATTCGTGGCGACCCTAGAATTACCAGATTTACATCGATTAACGAACGATCCAATCGCCTATGCCCATTGGTGGCCAGTGATTCCTCACAAACTTCCTTCGGACATTCCTAAATTCAATGGAAATCCTGGCGAAGACCCGTCGAATCATGTGATGACATTCCATCTGTGGTGTTCATCGAATACCTTGAATGATGATTCGATAAGGCTTCGTCTTTTCCAGAGGACATTGACTGGTCCGGCGGCCAAATGGTATATTGAATTACCTAGAGCCTCGTTCGACAATTTTAGTTCCCTAGCCACGACTTTCTTAACACACTTTCAGTTACCTATAAGGTACGAAACTGGAACAGAGATCTTGACCAATTTCAAGCAGACAACAGCCACACATATATCAGATCATATACATGAGTGGCGCCGTCGGCGCAGAATGGTAAAAACCTATGTTCCAGATCAGCTATTAGCTGAGTGGTTTATAAAGTCGCTTCTGCCTGCTATAACAGAAGATGTGGCCAAGGGAGGCGTCGTAACAGAGGAGCAAGTTATTGCTCGTGCTCAATATTTGGACTTAGTATATACTCAGTCGGGCACGCTCTATGATAAGATACCTGACGCCCCCAGACCAGAATTTTCAATCCCTCCTCCTCCCGGATCGAATAGTGACTCTCATGCCGGTGATGGCGTGATTGGAACTGCAAACGCTAAGTCGACAAGGGATTCGAGTAAGAAAGCCCGTAAGACTTCGAATCAAAAAGCAAATCAAGAGATTCTTGCTTCGGAGGTAAACGCTGTATCTACGGATAAAGACAAAAACTCCAATCAATCAGGAAGCAAGAAGAAACAAAACAAAGGGAAGAAGAAGAAACAAGGTGGGTCATCCCCTCAAAAAACTTCTTCTAACCCTCCTGGGAAAGGGAAACAATTTTATCCATGTCAAATATGCGATGAAAATCATTTGACAAAGAACTGTCCGTTCAAAGCTGAGTTAAAGAGGTTCTTTAAAAGTTCCCAAACTTCAGCTGTGTTAACTGATCCATTTCCCGCCCCAGGTCAAAATATGGTTGATAGTGGAAATGCTTCCCCGTCTCAAGTGCTTATGTTGTCGGTTTCTAAGCAAAATGATGCTTTGATCTCGACAAGGAATAAAGATTATGGGAATCCACCGGTGTCGAACGACAAAGGGAAAGATCAACCCAATAGTTCGACAACAACTTCGGCAGAAGTTGTACCCCCCCTCACGCATGAATTAACAATAAAGCCACCTAAGGGAGTAGTACACAAGTCGACATTTAACCCTCGCGCCAGAGCGGCGCAACACTATAATATAGTGGAGGATTTGGCCCAATCGCCATCTGCTATGTCGACTCTTGAGGTACTACAAAATTGTCCATCCCAAAGACAGGCATTGTTATCAGCAATTGGTGGAGTGGATCCTAAAGATTCCAATCTTGTATCCTTTGATCACAAAGGATATGATCCTCAGTTACCAGCGCAATTAGCTTTCCTTATTCAAGTGAAAGCACTCAACAAAACTGTTCATAGAACGATTATTGATGAGGGAGCATCGACGTGTATCATGTCGATGAGTTGCTGGAAAACTCTTGGATCTCCAACCTTGTCGCGATCTTCGACGACATTGAAAGCATTTGACGGTAGGTCATACACTCCGTACGGTATCCTAAATAATTTTAAGGTTGAACTAGGAGGAAAAACAGTAGAAATTGATGTTGAAGTCATTGATGGCAATCTCGACTATAACATCCTACTGGGAAGACCATGGATATATGCCATGGCAGCTGTAGTGTCGACATATTTTAGGAAGATCGCATTCCCATTTGAAGGAGGGATTACGATCGTCGACCAACAGAATTTCCTCCCTAATGGTTCACAAGTTACTGGAAGCATTCCCCTGATCCATCGAAGCGACCATTCAATACGAGATATCGGAGTAGGCTTGCTAAAAGATCCCACAATGATGGGAACTTTCACGTTGCCACCTCCTTTCCATGAAGGGAATATCCCGTTTGTAGCAACATGCAACATGGTGTCTTCGTCAAAGGTCGCAGAAGACAAAGTCGTCATGGATTATCAAGTGGTTTTGCCACCTAGCCCTATTGAAATATTGTAGCAATCAATGTTTCAGGCATGGAAGGCGAGCCCAAATCAACGCTCGTCAAGCGTTTGGGTAGATAGGTCCGAAGAATATGGTACCCCATTAGACCCTTGGTCAAAAGTTCATGGGACTGACGAAGGAATCTTACAATCATTAATGATTGAGGGGGCACCATGGAATGATCACCACCATCGTTCCCTTCTTCCAGAATGTGAAGAAGAAACTCATCACGACCTATATCACCCTTCAGTATTTGAATTCCTAACAAATACTGTAAATACGGTGGATTCAGAGAGAAACCTATCCAATATTGAAGAGACCGTAGCCGTAAACATCTCGACAAAATCTGATGTTGTAGAGAATATTCATGTCGGCAAAAGTTGTTCCCCTTCAGAACTGGAAATATATAGCGCTCTCTTTCGCGAATTTAGAGATGTCTTTGCATGGTCATATGATGAAATGCCAGGCATTGACTCGAGCATAGTTGAACATGAGATTAAAATGTATCCTGATGTCAAACCAGTAAGACAACGGCTTCGCCAGGTTCATCCAAAGAAAGCCGCTGCCATTAAGGCAGAAGTTGAAAAACTTCTCCATGCTGGATTCATCTACCTGGTTCCTCTAACCGATTGGGTATCGAATATTGTCCCTGTTATGAAAAAACAAGGGATGATAAGAGTGTGCGTCGACTATAGGGATGTAAACCAAGCTTGTCCAAAGGACAACTACCCTACACCCTTCATCGACCAGATAATTGATGAATGCGCCGGATGTGAAATCTTTTCCTTTATGGATGGATTTTCCGGGTATAATCAAATAAATATCCGCCCACAGGACCAGTCTAAGACTACATTTATTTGTCCGTGGGGCACATTCACTTATCGAAAATTACCCTTTGGTTTAAAGAACGCAGGGGCGACGTTTCAGAGGGCAATGAATTATGCCTTCCATGACATCAAGAACATCGTTCAACCTTACCTCGACGATCTTCCGGCTCATTCGCGGAAGCGGACTGATCATCCACGGCATTTGAGAGCAATATTTCTACGTTGCCGACATTACAAGATAAGACTCAATCCGCACAAGTGTGTGTTTTGCGTCTGTTCTGGTCGTTTACTTGGCTTTGTTGTTTCTAAGGATGGGATTCGTCTCGACCCCTGTAAGGTTCAGGCAATCATTAATTTGCCTCCACCTTCAAATTTACTTCAGATTCAGAAACTCCAAGGGAAAGCAAACTTTCTGAGGATGTTCATTCCAAATTACGCAGAACTTGCCAAAGGTTATACTCGTCTTTCAAAAAAGGATGTGCCTTTTGTCTGGGACCAGGTCGCGCAAGCTTCCTTTGATGCTCTGAAAGATTCTCTAGTAAGAGCATCATTAATGTACGCCCCGGACTATCAAAGAGATTTTAACCTGTATCTAGCTGCAGCAGATACGACCATTTCGATGGTCTTAGTGCAAGAAGTCGATGGAATTGAACATCCTATTTATTATTTAAGTAAAAACTTAAATGACACAGAAAGTAAATATTCCTATGTTGAAAAACTAGCGCTTGCTGCTGCTCAAGCGATTCAAAGGTTTCGACATTATGTCCTCTTTAGGAAAACTACCATTCTGTCAGATTGCAACCCCATGACGTATATACTGTCGCGACAGTTGCTTGGGGGCAAATATTCAAAATGGATAGCCATCCTTCAAGAGTTTGATTTGGATTTTGTAAAATCCAAATCGAAGAAAGCTCTAGTTTTCGCGGAATTATTATGTGATCTCCCATCGTCGTCGAACGATGAAACATCAGAAGAGTCAATCGTGGATGAACATTTGTTTATGATATCAGTAAGTGATGAGTGGTATGGAGACATCATTGTTTATCTCCAAACCCAAAAATTTAGGCCTAATACCTCACACTCGGAACGGAAGCGTATACGATACCAATCTAAAGACTACATGATCGTCGGTGATACACTTTACTGTCATGGTGTCGATACGGTTCTGAGGAGGTGCCTTACCCATGAGGAGGCCGAAAAAGCCCTGAATGATTGTCATTCAGGCGCATGCGGGGGACATCAATCTGGATATGCAACAGCACAAAGAATCTTACGAGCAGGATATTTCTGGCCAACTATGTTTAAAGATTGCATAATAGCTGTCAGAAGTTGCCATGCATGTCAGATCTTTGATAGCAAAACCAGAAGACCGCCCGCACCCTTACAGCCGATAGTTGCTGTTGGGCCCTTCGCCAAGTGGGGCATCGATTTCATGCAATGTAACCCCACCTCGACCGGGGGGCATGGGTATATTATAGTCGCTGTTGACTATTTTACCAAATGGGCCGAGGCGATGCCTACATTGGATAACACTGGTGAAACAGCTGCCCTTTTCTTTTTTAATCATGTAGTCGCCAGGTTCGGCGTTCCGCAAGCTATAGTGATAGATCATGGATCGCATTTTCGCAATCACATGATGGTTGAATTAGCTGCCAAACTAGGGCTATCTCACGACAGCTCTACCCCATATTATCCACAAGCCAACGGACAAGTTGAGGCAATCAACAAGATCCTGAAGCGTATGTTGCAAAGGATGATCGGGGTTCACAAGAGAAGATGGCATCTAATCCTGTACTCAGCATTATGGGCTTACCGAACCTCGGTAAAAAACGCCACTGGGTTCACACCATTCCAATTGGTGTATGGCCTGGAGGCAGTATTACTGATCCAGTGCGAAATTTCGTCTCTTAAACTCGCAATTGACCTCCTCCCCGGAACCTCAGAAGAAGAGGCTCGTTTCTTGGAATTGATCCAGTTGGATGAAAACCGTCGTGACGCCGCTTTGGCGAATGAAGCCCATAAGAAACGAGTCAAGGCGCAGTTCGACAAAAATGTCAAACCTCGCATCTTCTCTGAGGGTGACTTGGTTTTGCTTTACGACCAAGAATCCGACAAATTAGGAGCAGGAAAATTTCAGTCCTTGTGGATGGGTCCCTATATTGTTAAAAGGGTGTTAGCAAAAGGAGCCTACGAGTTAATGGATTATGACGGAATACCACTGGCGCAACCCCGTAACGGGTTGTACCTCAAGCGTTACTATGCCTAAATAGTAACCTGAGTGCTTTTGTTGTATTTTGTTTTCGCTAAAATGTTTGTTTCGGTTAAGTAATCCGCCCTTCTCATTTGTTGCAGATGTCGAATTATTCTGAGACATATGTGGGATATGCTGACGGAGCGAGTCGTAGTACGCGGAATTTGTCCTCCGCAACCTGGGCCATTTTTGATCCAAGCGGCGAGTTAGTGAGTTTCAGAGGTGTGTGTATTGGGTGGTCAACGAACAATATCGCTGAATATAGCGCGTTGATTGAACTCCTCTCTGATACCATCGCTCATGGTATACGCCGACTAATTGTTAGGCTAGACTCACAACTTGTGATACTACAACTCACTGGTATATATTCAGTCCGCAATCCAGCTATTTATCGTATGTTTCTAAGGGTTAAGATTTTGGAAAGAGAGTTTGATTTAATTCAATACCAACATATTTCCAGAAACTTGAACACATTAACATATTCATTAGCAAACTATGTATTAGATAGACATTTACAACATATATAAAAAGAGATGCATCGGTGCTATGCAAGTGGATCACAAATAAACTGAAATAAACTCCGAAAATCAAAATATATAAAGCTGTTTATAGTTTGTACATAATGTGCTGTAATCAAAACAAAATTGGTCATGCGACCTAGAACTCAAAAAGATGCTAGGGGGCACCCTAGCCTAGTGGTGCTCATGAAAGTACGTCACGGTCTGTGCGATCATGCACAAGAGACGAGTCCATCGTCTAGGCACGCCAATAGTGTGCCGCTGCAACTGTAAAGGTAACTCGTCAATCTGTACATCCGGAAGACCACGAGTAAGGCTCTCAACCTGATCCTGCACAGCTGCAAGTATCTCAGTATCACCAAGGTCGCGAATAACAACTCTCCTAGCAGGCTCTGCTGCTGGGGCAGCAACTGGCGATCGTGGATGAACTACTGGACGAACAGGACCAACATCTGCATGCACCCAAGAGTTTGATCAGTTTTGAACAGTAACATCATGAATAAAAACAATAAACAGTGATATGGTCAGAGATTTTACCAATAGCGCCCCATTGCTCGCCATCCGGAAGCACCAAGTCCGGATCACCTCGGTAGTCCATACCCACATATGGATACTCAGAAAATGCCATCTCCTGACGCTCGAACCACCTAAAGAAGGACTCAGTGAAAGTGATATGAGGTTGACCAGCATGCCGGGACATATGGTCAACCCACCTCTGCATGCGTGGCTCGGTCGGAGAAGGCAAATCAAGCATGATGTACTGAGGTTGCATCAATGGGATTTTCTCCAAGATAAAGGCAGTCAGAATAGAACCAAATCCAAAGTTCTTCAGCCCCCCATCCTTTACCTTGGTCAATTGACTTTTCATCTGAACAAGTACTGCATCACACCAGTTAAACACTTTCGGTTGGAGGCACTCCAAGGCGTGCTGCATATAAGATCTGTTGGCAACATGTAAAGCTGCGCTACCGGCCATCCTACCAATGGTAAACAGAATGGACCTGAGAGACCTGTCAGTGATGTCATGGATATTGATCTTGCCGTCTTTGCTCGGCTGTGAACCTTCCCGGCAATACTGACGAATGTAGTCCCTGGTGGAATTAGTCCCTCGGACCGTACCTGACAAAGAAATGGGGGCACCCCGCCTTGACAGCCCAGTCAAGAAGTACATGTCCTCTATGGTCAAGGGGATGGTTTTCCCCCTAATCTGGAATACTTGGTTAACAGGATCCCAAGCATCAAGCATATACTGCAGTAAAGAAATCTGTGCTCTCATGCTAGAGATACGGAAGAACTTCAGCAGGCCACAGTTCCGAAGCGCGTTCACCGTGACTGGGTCATGGAGTGCAACCATGTCCTCTGCTTCATGTTCTCGTTCTCGCCATGTAAGGGACATTTTGTTCAAAGTTCCCTACAATCAAACAAGAGAAAGAGTAAGTTCCTGTTTTTGATGAAAATCTGGCGAAAAATCATCAAAAAACTCATGCGAGGTCATCTTTTCTAGGTCCAGCGCAGGCAGAGAGTATTCCCCTTGCGCTGAAAATCAGTCTGCCATAAGGCTGCCTGAAATACAGCGCAAGTTTCGAAAGGGGAACCTGCGCTGATGCCAGGGTGCCCTGATGAAACCCCTGGGGCCCAGAAACCCTGAAAAACATGCATGAAACTAAAAAAGGAAACCATGAAAGTGAAGGGCTAAGGTTTAGCTCCTACCTGGTCCAAACGGCGCCGAAAATCGTCCACAGAATCTCCCGGAATCAGCTGGTGAAAATCAAGGAAGAAGAGGCACCTCCAGAGCTCCAACAAGCAAAATGCAAATGAAATGGTAAATGAGAGGTAAAAACTCCTTTTTATGACTTTTTACACAGTTTAAAGTTAAATATTAGGGTTATAATCTCGTTTTCATGCAAATATTGTCCATTTCTAACAAAGTTTGTTGCAGCAATTGAAAATGAAGTACTACATTTGAAAAGAGAAAAGCTAGTAAAAGTAAAAAATTAAATTTGACCATGAATCGAGCAGTTTTACCTCGAATTTATGCTCGTTAAAAAATAGAAAAGTGTGAGCAAAGTTTCCAGCAGAGTCCAAGCTCATTAAAAAATGAACTTATCCCGGTAAAAAACCATTGCGATCGTAAAGTTATCAGCCTTAAAAACCTTGGTCATGTTTTCATCCGTCACCTCCACTGTCATTTGGCCGATCGTTCACCCCCATATGTGTGTTTACCCATTTTGAGGAACATCTGCGAAGAGTGATTTTCACCTAGCCATCCTTGCGACACTACCGTGATTGGAAAATTCCAATTTGTACCTGGAATCTGCTGCTATCCCTGTTTATCACTCGTTCCTCAAAAGACGAGTCTTCTTTGAGCTCTTTTCACTGACTCGTAAAAAATGAAAAGTTTGCCGAGTTCTGGCCTTCCAGCTCGTTAAACGACCGGAACGCTATCCCTCCTCTAGATTTTAATCTTTTTGGACCTGAGGGATTATTGCACAAAAAGATCGAGCACTTGCCTTGTTCGGCTCGTAAAAGTACCGAACAGCCATCCCTTCTGTATTGTTTTATACTTTTTCGGACTTAAGGGATTAGATGACGAAAAAGGAATTATGGAGTTAACTTTCTGTACCTTTTCAGACTCTCTAAAAATGAAAAGGACCGAGTTTTCCTTGTCGTTAGACTCGTTAAAATGATTAAATAGCGACAAACTTGTCTTTAGACGAGAACGAGTTTCCCTATCGCTAGGCTCGTTAAATCATAGCGATGGGCTTGCCCGAAGGGCAGGTTATAGAACAAGCATATGTTATCCTCCTCAAGCTTGACAAAAATAAAGAGGTACTGGTCAGAAATGACTGGGGAAAAATTGGGAGAACATCAAAGTTTAATGGTAGCAAGTCGCTCTTGAACATGACACTTTTCCTCCGTACCACATCGGGTTGGGTTGTTTCATTCACCGGTCTCATCGCCATGGTCCTCGCCAAACCATCCACATTTGGGGTAATGCTACCGATCCATCGCATCAGTGTCATTATATGTTCAAGAGGGGTCATTCTGAAAGTGTCAACCGTGTCCCATCCACTGCCATACATTATCCTTCATCCATTCATGATCACCACCCTGAATCATATGTCACAGTTTGTTTTCACCTCCACTAAAATCATTAGCTCCGTTCCGTGTCATTGATGTGGGATTCATTAAGGCCCTCCTTTGACGGATCGCTTCTTGTCGACTTCAGCTCATTATCCAAGAAGTTGATCTAGGGACAACTCCATCAGTACTTTGAAGCTTGCATGCCTCAATGGCAAGTTTCTCACTTCCGGCGACAGGTATACATCAATGACCTTCGACCAGAAGATTTTGCGTGGCGTTCGACGCCAAGTCCTTTATTCACGCCACGTGAATTGTACTGCAGTACCTTGAGGGTCATTATCATTATCGGTGATTCCTCTCGCGCTTGTTAACAGTTTTCATTATTGGCCGGTAATCAAGCGATGTCTTTCCATGTTCGACTTCAGCGCAATTCTCACATGGACCGACTTGTACTTAGAGTGAAGATCGAACGAGTTTGAAGACCCCGGATCTAGTTTCATCCATCCGGGCTGCGATACATATTCAGGAAATATAAAGGCATTTGTCATGTACATCATGGCAGCAGATGATCATCCTATTCAAAGGATGATAATTTCAGCAGAGAATTATCAGTCTACTATCAGACGATCGTCTGTTCTATGTACCAAAATGTATTTATAAAGCTAAGCATGGGAATGCCCGCCTCAGCTAGATCATGAAAACAGAATGAAAAATAATGTATTGTATTGTATTGTATTACAGGGCGCCTCCTCAGCACTGGAATGAACTTCGGACCCTCTAGATAAAGCATTTCACCCGATAAACGGCCTCATACTTTAGGGGGCAACTGTTATAGACATTTTTGTGCCTCACGACATGGAGCATGAAATGTCAATAATTACAGGGATCCTCAGTCCCTAAACATGTTGTTCTTACCCCTAAAAGAACAAGGTCATCAAACAACAGCACTTCCAATCAGTTCTCCACCTGAAAACACTTCAAAACAGGCTAATTTTGGATCATGTCAGCTGCTCCACTGAGCATCTGCGCTGGAATGAAACTGCTCCTCCTTGTACCTGCGCTGGAAGTCAAATCTAATGAAGGCTACTTGCGCTGGGCGAGATTGGCCAAGTGGCACTGTCATTCTGCAAGGTGTCAACTGCCCAGGAAGCTTCCAAACTGACACTTGGTTCATGAGATTCGCCCTGTGATGAGTAAGAGGTACTTGATCACCATGTGTAAGCAAGGATCTCCAAGTGGACTCAAGAACTGAAGATTAACTGAAGAGGGAGAGGACACTAGTCAGCTCTATGCCAGCCTCAAGCTGACTCATCCTCTCTTCTTCTCTCCTATATATAGAGCTCTTCTATGAGGTCTAAGAGGCTGGAATTTGGTGTAAAGCAAGGAGGTGCTGTTGGTTTACAGTTAGAGCTATTGGGTGATTGTTTTACTAGAGGTGAAGAGGAGAGTTCTTGCTGCTGGGGAGGTGCTGCTGGATTGGAGCCATCAATGGTTGTAACCTTCTCAGAACCCTGTTACTTCTATCAATAAAGTTTTGCATGTTCTCCTATATACTTGTATTGCATTGATGTATTGTATTTACTGGTATATTTGATTCACTCTAATCCATGCATCAGTTATGAGTACATGTATCTTGCAGTTTCCTCTCTTGTTCTGTGCAGGATCTGTGTGTAGCTGGACCGGCAAAGAGAGCAAGGAGCTGGGAACTAGAGACAAAGAGAGAGGATAAGGATCGACTAAGCGAAAGACACCAGGTTGGTTAATCTTTTCTTCCTTCTCTCTGTACTTTCATAAAGGAAAATATCAAAGCTTTACTTTCAGTTGTTGCTAAAGACTGTCACCTTTAGAGTAGGGATAGGGTCATCCGAATCGGATACTTTTCCCCACAACATGATGGAAAGAAGAACTCTGAGTTTGTAAGTCCGAGTCTTGAGTCGTAGGAGTAGGAAAAGGCTCTGCAGCTGAGTGCGCGGACCCCTACAGCTGAGTGCACAGGGTGGAGTTGGGATTGTACTTGAAACGGAATACTAATAAAGATAAGTTTGATTCAGAATATTGTGCATCTATGTTTCTATTTATCTTTATTCATTTATACTGTTTATGGTTATGCGCACTTACCTGAATGTTGAATGAGTAATAAGAATATTGGGCCCACACAATTTAAGTTAAGCACTAATATAATAGCACAGTAAGAATAGAGATCAGGGTAGTACTTTATTCGCGCCCCTTATAGAGGTGCGCGAAGGTAGTGGCATAGGTTGCGAAGGATAGACAACTACGCGGAGTAGCGCAAGCACGCAGGTTCGGACTGCGAACCCCTAGAAACTTCATCAAGACATCCCTAGGTTGTTGAAACCTGGTTCCAACACCCTCCCCTACTACCTCGGGTGAGACCTTAGTCCACGCATCGCGGACTGTTGCCAAAAGGGCCAGTATTCTCAGGATTTGTTTGGCTAAATCACCTCTGAACCTAGGTCAGGCCCCACTAAGCCAACAAAATGCATCCCTATATCCACTGCTTTTTTAACACTTTTCTTTAATGTTTCCTCACTGGTATCTAATTCTTTGTGGATTCCCTTTGTCCCCCTATTGATATCTTCCTCCACCTTTACCAGTCTTATGTCCATGACAACCAATTTAGACTTAAGTGAAACTTGTAGTTTCTCAAAATTTTTGAGCATTATTTCATCTTTTTTATCCAATATTTCCATATGTGTCCATATTTCCTTATCCTCTAGGTCACTTTGTTGCCCCATGGCATTCAACATATTCTCTATAGTATCCAACAATCTTTCCAAAAGGTCATTCATCTGCTTTTGTGCTTGCTCGAGAGATGTTAAATCACTATCTTCCATTGAAGCTCGTCAAGTCGGTGCTAGACATCAGACAATATCTATTGTTGCAAGTTACCTCATATCCCTATTCATCACTTGTAGTCTTAGACCAATGCGAAGACTTTTATTGATGACACCAAGAATAATTAACCACTTCCATCCTCTGGATTACCATCTGATGGAATTTAATTATGTCTCTGCCAAATCCATGGCATCAGTGCCGTGAATTACATAAATTTAATGACATGAATACAAATATATAAGGAGAAAATGAATATTTAAGGCCTCTCTATATTGAATTTCATGTCAGTTCAAAGCTACAAGAGTCCTCACCTATATCCACCACACTTCGACCAATATGTTTTTAACCTACCATCACTTAGCTATCTAAAGTTCTACAAATTTGAGCTAGATATGAATTCCATAGATCCAACCTTCGAATTCCCAATTGTGTTAACTTTTTTTAAACACTTAATTTTTGAGAGATTTGGTTTGTCCCCAATTCAATCCTTCGACATATTTCTCAGTTATGGATGTCATTTTTTATGTTAAGTTGCTTTTTGAATTTTCTAATGTTTTTGTGTGGGATTATTCAGATTTGAAAGTGTATGACAAGAACATCATTCAACATACTATTCTTATCAAGCCGGATCAAAAACCTTTTAGACAATAGTTGAGGGGAATCAATCCAAAGCTGCTGTCATCCATTGAGAAAGAGGTAAATAGATTGTTTAAAGATGGTATCATTGTTCCAATTAGATTTTCAGATTGGATTTCAAATTTGGTCCTGGGACAAAGAAGACCAGAGAGATAAGGTTGTGCATTGATTTCTGGAACCTCAATAAAGTATCCTTGAAGGATAATTACCCTCTTCCTAAGATGGACCATTTTTTGCAAAGAGTAGTTGGAGCATCACGGATGTCACTACTAGATGGCTACTTGGGTTATAATCAGATCTTGGTGCACGAAAAAGACCAAGACAAAACGGCTTTCACAACACCATGGGTTACTTTTCAATATGCCAAGATGCCATTTGGGTTGAAGAATGCTGGAACTACTTTTCATCGGGCAATGGACATAAATTTCAGTAATAAGAAGGATGTCTTCTTGGTAGTCTATTTAGATGACTTGACAGTATTTTTTGGTTCTGATGTGAGCATTTACACCACCTAAGTATTGTTTTTCAGAAATGTAGGAAGTTCGGGATTTCTTTAAATCCAAAGAAAAGTTCTTTTCCCATGGAGGAAGGTAAACTCCTCGGTCATATAATTTCCAAAGATGGTATTCACATTGATCCTTCAAGGGTGGAGGCAATCCAACAAATAGACTTTCCGCACATCAAAAAGGAGATTCAAGATTTCAACGATAAGATGAACCTCTTACGCAGATTTATACCAAATTTGGATAAGAATTTACATGAGTTAACTAATATGTTGAAGAAGGAAAACACTATGAAATGGACCGAGGATGCCATGAAATCTTTCAACTTGGTAAAGCTTGCTTTGATCACAGCCCCAGTTTTGATCAGTTCCACTTATACTCATGATTTTATTATATTTTCATTTTCATCTGAGCACACTTTGGCTGCGGTGTTGATGCAAAAGAAGGATCAAGTGGAATAACCCATTGCTTTTTTCAATCTGACTATTAGAGATGTTGCTTTGCACTACAATATCATTGAGAAACAAGCTCTAGTTCTTATAAAGGCATTGAAGGATTTACGAGTCTACATTCTACATTCACATACCATAGCATATGTTCCTAACGCAGCTATCAAATATGTTCTCATGCAAACGGATCTGGGGGGAAGAAGAGGCAAGTGGATAATAGCAATGTTAGAGTACGATCTTGAGATTAAGCCTACCAAACTTATCAAAGGTCAAGGCTCAGAAAAACTGATGGCTGAGTCGAATCTACATGCTCTAGACATAAATCTTATTGCAGCAATGTCAAATGACAAAGATGGTAACACACTCATTTAGGTACTAGAGATGTTTCTCAAATCACCTTGGTATTATGATATAGTATATGTTCTTCAGCATCTTTCGCCTCCCCCTGGAATGTCAAGAAGTAAAGGTAGACCACTAAAAATGAAGTCTACAAAGTTTTTCATTTTGGATAGTTCTCTCTATTGGAAAGACCCGGGAGGGGTTCTTCTTAATTGTTTTGTTGAAGATGAAGCTAAGCAGGTAATGAATGATTTACATAGAGGAGAATGTTGTGGTCACTTGTTTTGGAAAACAACAGCTAACAAAGTGTTGAGAGTAGGATATTATTGGCCATCGTTGTTTTCAGATTTATATAAGACAATCATGAGTTGCCACGAATGTCAAGTTTTTTAGGGAAAAAGGAAGTTGCTTCCTCTTCCTCTGAAGCCAGCTGAAGTAAATGCACCTTTCCAGCAGTGGGGACTTGATTTCATAGGAGAAATTCATCCTACATCATCAACACAACACAGATGGATTTTGATAGCTACCGATTACTTCACCAAGTGGATTGAAGCCATTCCGACAAGGCAAGCTACAGACATGGTAATTATTCAGTTTCTAGAGTCTAATAGCTTGTCTCATTTTCGTTGCCCTCATAAGATTATTACGTATAATGGAGCAACATTTAATTCAAAGAGAATGGTCGAGTTTTGCAACAAGTACAATATCACATTGGGTCATTCCACGGCATATTACCCGTAAGGCAATGGACTAGCTAAGTCGTCAAATAAATCCTTGGTGAACATTATTAAGAAAATGTTGGAAGCAAACAAAAAGAATTGGAATTGAAAGCTTGGCAATGCCTTGTGGGCCAACAGAGTGAGCAGTAAGAAATCAATAGGTATGTCACCTTTCGAGTTGGTATATGGTACTGATATAGTGTTTCCCACATCCCTTGCAGTCCTGGTCATGAGATTATTAGAGGAAGCTAACAGTGAAGAGGATTCAGCAAACAAGGGAAGAGGTTTCTCAAAACACTTTTTGACTGCAGGAGAAGATAAAGAAGATTTAGGACCGCAAAACCAAGGCATAAAAGTTTCAGCTGGAAGATGTAGTGCTGCAATGGGATGCACGAAATGAAGAAAAAGGAAAACATGGTAAGTTTGACAATCTATGGAAAGGATTGTATAAAATTTCAGCCTATCGAGGACAGAATGAATTTTTATTAAAGGAAATGGATGGTCAAGAATTCTCAAGAGGACCAGTGAATGGTAGGCTCCTAAAACACTACTACTTCTGATGTTGTTCCTTGAAGTTGCTTCACCATCATTGTATATACTGGTTTGCTTTCCTTGCAAGATTTCAAGTACAATGTCATTTGGGATTGGGGCCCAAAGAGAAGGCTATAAATCTTAAATGATTTGTGCTAAGTTTAGTTGGTTTGAGTCAGTTTAGAGTTAGTTGTGAGTCAGTTTTCAGTTTGTATTGAGTCATCATTCTTCAAATTTAAAAAAAAGAGAGGTTTTCAGTCTTTCATTTGTTTGACCGTATTGGCCTAATTAACTAGGCACTTGGTCTTCGGTGTTCTTGACACCTCCAAGGAGCTGTCATCCCCAATAATGCCAATGTTAGCATCAGTATCTGCATACTTCCATCAGGGATCAAATCTGCTCTTTGCATTTTCATTTTAGGGGTCTCATACTGAATTTTTGCATCATTTTATTAGGTCATGTCAAGTTGATCCACTGATGGTTGTCTTCTTCTTAGAAAACCAAGTTTTCCCTCATATGGTACACTTTCTGACCCATCTCTATGTTGTATTTAGTTATGGTTTCATAGTCAAAACATTTATGTTTCCATTAGGTCTTAGGGTTCATTTCCAAGGTCAAAACATAGTTTCAAAGTGTAAATAAATGGCAGAAAAGGTATGAGGATGACCAATAAACCAAGAGTGATTGCCAGTAAGTCATGGTTACTATACAAATATCTTTTTTCACTAATGTAATTTTCATCTCAAAAACATGTTTTTGAGATGAAAACAGAGTATTTTTAGTTAATTTATATTTTTATTTATGTAATTCAAGTCAAGTTATGTAATAAGTGATCCCAGCTGCACCAAGCATTTCTCCTTGCTACAAGAAAATGAAACCACTGCAACAATCAATTCAAATCGAGCATCATCCACTTGAAAAGGGACAATGAAAGAAAAGGTATTAAAATAGAGATTTGGAAAAGGTCCAAAACATTATAAAGTTGGTTTTTCTAATGAAAAATCAAAATCTATCCCTATATAAGATGTCACACTCCTTTTGCAAGCCCGTCACTCTTATTTTACAAAGAGCAAGACAAGCATTGAAGGAGAGAGGAGAACTGAAGCAAATTCATGGATAATGAGAAGAGGCGTTGTGCACAAGGCAGTTGGAGGTGGCACTGTGCACGGAGGCTGGAGCACTGTGCATAGGAAGGGGGCATTGTGCATAGGGCAATTTCCCCTAGTGTAAAACTGAACAGTGTTGCGCATAGGAGGAGGCACTATGCACCTGTAGGTGGTGTTGCGCATAGGGCCAGCAAGGGCCAAAACACTCTCTTGCCACCCAAAAGCATTGTGTTTTCCTTCTTTGGCCCTCAAGCAAGTAAGTGTTACCCCTAAGCTTCACTCTTGGCATTCAATTCATTTACTTGAGGTTAATTTGCTATGCCAAAATTAAAACCCTAAAATTCTTCCATTTATTCCTTAAAAACCCTAACCCTTTCTATACCTCCTTTCACTTATTCCTAAAAACCCTAATCCCTCCCATATCTCCTTTCACCTATTTTCAAAACCCTAACCCCTCCTACATATCCCTCCATATCCCTTATTCCTTCATCCCCAAAGCAACATCCTAAAACCCTAGTCCCTCTCTCTCATTTTCATAGTTTATACCCTCCTTCTCATTAGTCCACCAATACCACATAAGATCATTTCCCCTTCCCTTATTCCTAATCACCCATACTCACTCCTTCCATACCTTCTCTAGGGGTACACAACTTCAAAACTTAGCAAACATGGACAAAGAAGACAAAGATTATGAGGAGGAGGAAAATAGTGGCAGTGATAGTTCAGGAGGTGAACCTCGGCATCAGAGAAAACCACACAAGGGGGGCAAGATTATTTGGGAAGAACCATCAAACCTTAGAGAGTTGCAGGGCTCTCATTTAGATGCCACTTGTTTTAGGTAGCTAGGGTGTTATAAGTTCTGTGAGCAGGTGGAGAGAGTTCAAGACCATCCTAAGCTCACCAGGCTTTTTGTAGCCAATCTTCGTGATAACAAGGTGACTCTTGCTGGGGTTACATTTATAGTTTCATCCTCCATCATTGCGGATGCAACAAGGATTCCAAATGTGGGAGAGAAATGGTATAAGGCATAAGATTTAGATGAACACTATTATGAGCCCTACATCAAATATAGGTACAGAAATGAAAAGAAGAGGACCTTTCCTTTCAGGTTCCTTGAAGACAAGTATGCCCCTATGATGAAGATCATTATGAAATATTTCACATGTGAGGGTAGATTTTCGAGATTGTACACCTATCACATTAGGATTCTTATGCATTTTACAAGGGTGAGGATGTTGAACATTCTTTATTTCTTATTCAAGAACATCGAGAAGATGGTTTACATTGTACAGAAAAAGCCATACCCCCAACAGATGAATAGTCTCTATCACTATTCCCTGATCAAGATGATTGTGCTACATCATCTTAATCTCCTTAACATCTCCTAGGAGACATTCATTGCCAATGACATTTTTAGGTGTCCTTAAATTCCCCCATCAGTGTCTCAAGAATCAGGAAGACCTTCCAGCAGTGCTCAGGTAAAGAAAGAAGAGAAGGTCAAAGAAACTAAAGCCATTGAGGTTCCTGAGACCTACAAGACATAACAGAGGGGGGCAAGAAAATTGTTTACATCAAATAGGCAAGTGTTTGCTCCACTTGGTGTGGAAGGAACTTGCCTTCTTCATCAACTCATAGGAAAATGCTTGCTCCACAAGGTGTGGAATGGTCTTTGCCTTCTTCATCAACACAACCGGTACAGGTGTAGTAGTTGCATAAAGGGAAGGAAAATATGCAGGAGGAAAGTTTTGATGATGAGGAGGAGAGGGATTTTGATTTGATGGAACATGATGAACTAGAACAGCCTCATATTCATCATGTCATAGAGATAGTTGACCTAGAGGCTCAAGATGAGGCAACAAAGGAAAACATAATCATATAGGAGAAAGAAGCACAGATCCAATCGTTGATGGACAACTTGGTGAGAGCTAAGTATGTCATTACATATCTTAAACAAGAGAACAAAAAGCTGAGTGATAAGCAGGTCCTCATGGAATTGGAACTTCTCAAGGTGAAGAGACAAAGTGACAAGGGCAAATCAACAATGCAAAAGGAAGAAGCACCGGTCACCTTGACTACAGTTGAGAAGGAAATTAAGGGGGATAGAGAAACTTGGCTTGAAAGGGTCAATTTTCACTTAGAGAAGCTACTACAAAGGGCCAATAGGGACACCCAGTGGAAAAATGGTTTACATTTTTGGATTTAGAGTGATGATTACATGCACCTTATGCATTTTTTAAGCTTCTGGAGCATAACTAGTCTACCAAAAGCTCAAAAAACACTCCAAAAATGACCTTTCTACCCCTTTTTGGACACATAGTAGCAGTCTTGGGAGAATCCGCTTTTGAGGGGTCAAATGAGCTTCAAATGACAAAATTCAAGATGTTTTGGAAAGAAGACTTGAATAGATTTCCAATGAGCTATCATGAGCTCAATTTGGATACCGGGAAGGCCTCCAAAATGGACCTGCAAAAAGTGTTGTGCATAGGACAAAAATTGCACTGAATTGCCATTTCACTATGCTTTGACTGTAATTTTGGATTTTCTCTCATGGAGGGTGTTTTACTAATGTAAATGATGACTAGGCTTGTAAATATGATGGGTAATAAGTATTATAAGGTATATTCATTAGATTAAAATTCATTTTGAGCACAAATGAATCAGTTTCCTCACTTTTAGAGGCAAGTTGTTAGGATGCCTAGATTCTAGTTTCTTGTTCAGTGTTGGTTAAATTAGCTCCTCATCTTAGGGATTCGACCCCTGAGTATGGGAGGAGGTTGAATTAGTGTCTATATCTTCTTCTTTCTCGTTGTAAAGGGTTGGACTCAGCTGGATGCTTATGCTTTGATTGGACATCATTTTGTATCAGTTTAGCAAGAGATTAATAAAAAATTGCAGCTATTTCTTTGGGATCCATGTGGTATGTTGTTTAGTTCAATTTCCTCTTTTGTGATAATATGTTAAAGTGTTTTTTGTACTTCATAAATCATTTCATTTCTTCCAAGTGGAAGTTTTCAAGTTGATAGGCAAAACCCATAACATTAATGCTCTGCTTTGGGAAAATATTCACAGTTTATGTTTTCTTCAGTTTAGGAAGGATCCATGGTGATCACATGCTCTTCCTAGCTCCTCACTTGTCTTGAATCACCTCACCCATAAAACCCTAGAGTGCTGAGCCTTGTGCCTACCTTGCCCCATCGACACCCTACAATTTTGACCTAATTTCCTTGCCCAAACTGTCTGGCTCCTCCTTATCCAGTAAAACCCCTTCAAAATCAAATCAAACCTTGTGCTAATATACCTAGCCTAATATCATTTTCTTGATCTAGTAATCTTGGCTGGGATCCTTATGGAGAGAGCCCTCTCCTGGTCTAGTAGGGCTAGCTAATTGGCTAAGCGTGGTTTGTGGTTACCCTGGCATTGCCTTCCTTCAGCCTGAGGTTCAATCCAGGTGATAACACTAGACATCAGACAATATCTATTGTTGCAAGTTGCCTCATATCCCTACTCATCACTTGTAATATTAGACCAATGTGAAGACTTATATTGATGACACCAAGAATAATTAACCCCCTCCATCCTCTAGATCGCCATCCGATGGAATTTAATTATGTCTCTACCAAATCCATGCAATCAGTGCCATGAATTACATAAATTTAATGACATGAATACAATATATAAGGAGAAAATGAATATTTAAGGCCTATCTGTAGTGAATTTCATGTCAGTTCAAAGCTACAAGATTCCTCACCTATATCCATGTTGGTCATGGGATCCCCCGCAACAGGTTTTGGGGCTCAAAGCCCAAGTTTTGGTCAAAGATGGTGTAGAACTCCGTGAAGTACGGGCATGGAGCGCGAATTGTATAATCGAGTCAGAGGGTTGTTCGCCCTAAGAATTGTAGTTTAATATAAAGTTGTGTTGGCCTACCCATGGTCTACAAACCATTGGATTGTATAAATAGAGCGAGGCTCTAAGTGTAAGGAGGTAGCTAAGTAATAGATAGAAATATGAAGGCATGGTTAGAGCGTAGAGTTGGATTTGAAGTGTACTGGGTCATAGTAATAGTAGGAGGCTCTATAGCTGAGTGCGCAGAGGCCTAGTAGAGTCCGCAGCTGAGTGCGCGTACCCCTACAGTTGAGTGTGCAGGGTGGATTCGGGTCTGTAATTGGGATTGTACTTGGAAAAGACTTCTAATAAAGATACGTTTAATTTGGAATATTATGCATCTATGTTTTTGTTTATCTTTATGCATTTAACAATGTAGACTCTGAAATGGGAACCCATATTGTTACCCATTTTGTAGAGATAGCAAAAAAGTGACCCGATTTCGAAAAGGGTTATGCAGAACACACGTGTTTTTTAAAGCTTAGTTTTTGGTAGTATAAATTTTTTTATGTACATTGCATTTTCTAATGGTAGTCTTTTTTATGCTGATTTAAAAACATGGTAATTTTGCACTAAGCCCTTTTTTTAAAAGGTTTTTTTTTTAACTTTTAAAATTTTCTAATGTATGAAATGTAAATAATTATTTTGTAAACTTAATAATTTTTGAAGGGTCTTTTTCTTCATATTTTCTTGTTTTTATTTTAATTTTATTTTTTTTGTAGTGAGGTTTTTATTGTTTCGCATATTTAAAGAAGAAGGTTGATATTTTGAATTTTCGATATTCTACATATTTATACATCATTAATTAATTTTTCAATCCACAAGAAATAATTGTTTCAAAAAAACAATATTTTTTAACAATTAACATAAAAGTAGCCATTTTTAACATAAATATGATTAAAAAACTACACATTTTGGTAATTTTTTGCTACAATTGACATGTGAAAATCACAATTTTTATACGAAAATTTTAACTAAAAATAGTTAAATAATAGTTTTTTTTTATGAATTTCATGTCAAAAAAATAATAATAATCACTTTTCTTTTCAAAAAATAATGGTTAACTTAAAAATTAATGCGAAAATCACATATTTCAAATATTGAACGCATAACAACCTTAATTGAGTGTATATTCTTCTCATAAAATGTCAAAGTCAGAACATTGCAAAACTACATAATAGTTACAAAAAATGAGCTTGATTTTCAAGCATAACTTAAACTTAATCAACAATGTCACATAATCCAAACTCTTCATTCTCTAGAGTTTCATCATTGTTTTCTTCCTCAATATTTTCTGCTTCCTTTTGCTCATTTTCGTCTTCTAATGGATCTTTCATGTCTGCCAATCTCCCAATGTATGTCTTTCCAAACATCCCATGTAATGGTGGTTGAGGTTCCTTTGCCTTTTTTGCCACACGTGATTCACTAAAGTCCCCTTTCTTCAACCCAATTTCTTGCATTGCATCTGGAAGAAATTGAAGAGCATTAATTCTTTCTTGAATGAAATTGCATTGTAATGGATCTTTTTCAATTGCAATGCAATTTCTTCCTTTTTGAAGGCAACATGCTAGTGTTGTACCTAATTATCAATCACAAAAGAAATAATGAAGTAAATTAGTACAATGACATATTAATTAAAAAAATAACATATTGAAATTCAATTTTATATCATAAAACTTACCTGATCCAGAAAATAAATCCAGAACCCAATCTCCCTCATTTGAACATATGTCTATAAGATAGTTAATCAATAATTGTGGTTTTTGATAAATATTAACTATCTCTCCTTTTGCTTCTTTGTCTTCATATGTTAGTTTTCTCACAATAGCATCATAACTCAGTATTTGGCTATGACTCTTTCCATCCACCCGATTAAAAATCATAGACATATAGCTATCATCTTTTGCCCAACTATCAATATGAATGAAGTCACAATCATTTATAAATACTTGATCGTCACGGTTAAGAAAATTTGACTTTTGCCTGTAACATGAAATAGTAAAAGTTCAATCAACTTGTACATAAATGAATTTTTCAACATTAATCAACTATACATTTTAAATGCCTTACCATGTAAGTTGCATCCTTGAATTTGTTTTCCGTTTGAAGCTTGAAAATATCATTGCCAATTGTATGTCTGAATGAAATGTCACAAATCTCCATAATGGTGATGACGTGACTTCTACAAATCCCGCAACCACTTTACTAAGAGCTTGATAAGAATAAGGGTCACTATCATAGTCAATATTTGGAATATTGAAACCATGGTGAATATCTGCAATAACTAGGACATACTCCCTTTTAGGTATCAAGTTCAAAATTCTTAACACGTTGCTTCCTCAGTCTTTCGGTCTTTATTTTTTCAATAAAGGTTCTAAAGCTAGTTGGCACTCCATTATCATCCTTCTTCATCTTTTATAAAATAAACAAATATATGTGTAAGTTATAAATTAAAAAGAGTACGCAGATGAATAAAAATGAATGTGTAAATCAAGATACCTTTTTAAATGCAAGATAAAAAGCTTTTAATGTTGATGTAGAAGTTGAATCTGGATAGTTGCGTACAACATCATCCCAACTATCTTCATTCAACAATCTAACCATTTGTTCTTGAATTTTCATGTAAACTTTATGACTGCATAGATAAAGTAACAAAAAGTCAATATAATGATATGTATAACAAATACTACCAAGAACAACATGTTTTATTTAAAAGAAAATTATAATCTAGAAATTAATAAAAATAATTCAACAAACTTACTTTTGAAATTCCTCGGACATTTCCTCCATTGATAATTCCATTGATTTCACACGAGATAATATTATTTTGACAATTTTTTCATCTTTCACTCCTTGCATTGCTCTCCAACGTGTGATAATCATATCTTCTGGAAGCTACTTCAAGTCAGGACCTGATTCACTGCCGCCACATATCAATGGCTTAGACTTTTTGACCTTATGGTTTTTAATGCCAATGTTTTCCCACATGCTAAAAATTTCATCAATCAAGTTCCAAACATCTCTAGTTCTAAATTCCAATTGGAAAATGTTATCAAAACCTCTGTATATATCACTAGGAAGGTTGCATTTTCCACCTTTTGAATTGGGTTTCTCTTCAATTTGATAGCCTATTTCCATGCAACATTCCCTTCAGAAATCTGCAGTAACATTTATCCTATCCTCACCACATTTTTCTTGAACTTCACTATGAATAAATCTAACCCTTTGGATGAAAGTCATAGACATCCTATATTCATTATATGAATTATGATCCCATGCTACTAACTTTTCTTCTGTATCCAATAAACCAGCATAAATGATACATTTCATTGTTTCAAAATGTGGGTTATTGGGATATTCCTCCATCAATTGTCTTTGAGCTTCTACAGAATGGTTCCCCCCAAGCACATAATAATTGTATTCAAAAGATTTTGACTTATCAAATGCTTCTTTCTTGGGAACTTGAACTGGATCAATAAGAAGCACATAATTAACCACATGAGCATATGGATTATACCTCATCAATGTCTTCAAGTTGTGAACATGCAGATGGTGTGGCTTTTGACTTGATATTGACATTGTCCTTCACTTGCCTTATAGGTTTGTCTAAAATTAAACTGAAATGTACGACCACCATCAATTAAGTTTTTCTTTGTCAAATTCTGTCAAATGGAATTTTGTTTTGTTTTGATAATGCCATCCTCTAAATCAGCTCCTAGTGTAATGATTTCTCTGCTTTCTTTTGAAGTTTCACTAGGTTCTTGACTGCTGGTAATGACTACTTCAAAATCTTCAACTTTACTTTTCTTCGTCATAACATTCTCAACAGATTTATTTTTGGGCATTGTTATTTTTGGTCTTTTACGACTCTTCTCAGTTCCAATGTCATCTTCCGTAACAACAACATATGCTTCACTGTCAGTTTCAACTT
Source organism: Pinus tabuliformis (assembly GCA_031772625.1). Classification (NCBI taxonomy): domain Eukaryota; kingdom Viridiplantae; phylum Streptophyta; class Pinopsida; order Pinales; family Pinaceae; genus Pinus; species Pinus tabuliformis. The sequence continues at coordinate 686,277,416 of CM062808.1, forward strand.
CATCGCCCTCAAAAGTAACTTGTTTACCCTTGCTAGATTTATCCACTAGAGGCCTTTTTTCTGATCCTTTGGATGTAGTTTTGTAGCATCATCAATTACTACATTTTTCTTGTTTTCCATATCTTCTTCTGACACTGAGTAAAAAATGCTGACAACTTTCATGATATCATGCTCTATGAAATGAATGTCTCCCAACCTGAACAAATTTCAACAAAATTCTGCCAAACAAAATATCATATGTCAATAAAAACAAAATTAAAAAAAATATAGCGAGACACTTTCAAGAAAGCAAAATACAAATATAAATAACAATACTTACAATGTTTTGTTTCATCTCATTTACGATTTGTTTACACAACTTTCTAGATACCTCTCTCGTGTCATACAATGAATATTTTAGTCGATATTTAATCCTTTCATGTGACTTGGGAGCTTTCGTAAGTATGTAAACAACTTCAATGTCCGGTACCAAACACATATCTATGACTCTTCCCATCAGCTCAAAAAATCTGTTTTCATTCGGTATATCAATATATAGATATATGTTCACATTTTGGCTTTCTCTTTCTTTCACATACCAGCTTCTTGATGGGAATTTCACCTCTTTTGAATTCTTCCAGTTTGAAATCATCTTCCTATCATTTGAGGCACTTGAAAGATTTGTAGCCATGAGCTCAGGTGGAGTTCGTTCACCAATGTTTTTTGAAGATGCACCTTTAAGTGTCTTTGGTCCAGACATATTCACAGAAATCTTTTTTGATGCCATTTTATTGAAAAATAGAAACACATAAATTAGTAAACAATGAAAACAAATTAACTTAAATCCACAACGAAAATATATCCTAAATTTTTAATTTGTATAATCAATAATTGAAATTAAAAAAATATTAACACTAAGAAATGGAAGAGGCCCACTGACACCACCCCGTCCATCCGCGGAGTGGCGGTCAATTTCCCCACCCCTTACCCTGCACGCCCCCTACCCCTCTTCCCCCTCAACCGACCACCGCCACCCCACCCCGCCATCGGACAGCCATCTAACCTCACCCTTATCCCCCTTCCACACCTCCCCCTTACCCTACACCACCCCACCCCCCAACCACTTCCCCTCCACGCTCCCCTCCACCCCCTACCCCCCGGCCCACAACCCCCACGCCACTCCACCCCCTTTCCCCCCTCCCTAACCCCCAATAGCCTACCCCCTTCCCCCCCAACTAAGCCACCCCCCACGCAATCGGACAGCTACCCCAGCCCACCCTTACCCCCCTTCCACCTATTCCCCCTACTCCCCTCACCCTCGTTCCCAACCGAACCACCCCTTCCCGCAATCGGATGACCACCTGTTGTGGTCACCAACAACCCCCCTCTTTGTTTGGTATTAGCAATAACACCAAGCAAAGGGGGACCCTTAACAAAAAATCCAAAAAAAAAACATTTTTATCAAAAAAAATTTATTTTAACTCCCTAAAGCTGTATCGCATCGCGAAGAGAGAGCGAAGCGTTTCCTATGCGCATAAATAAGCTGCGAAGAAGCGACGCGAAATTCATCGCATCACATATATTGAAAGCGCTCTTAAATGAAGATATTAAGGAATCGCCGACGGCCGATATGCGACGTCGCATATCGCAACATCGCATAAGCAGCACACAGTGATTGAATGATAAAACATGATCTGCGATCTGCGATCTTACAATCTGCGATCCTGCGATTTGCGATCTGCGATGAATGAGACTATCAATTCCTGCGATGACACTTCTTGACATCGCAATCCTCGATACTGCGATGCGAATCGCAGAAACCACTCATCGCAAAATTTCCTCGACATAGTGTTCGAGGAAAGCTGTCTGTAAACCCAAAATTGAGCGCACACCTTAAGGGAAATTAATGATTGTACGCCAAAGTATCCAAGAACGATTGTGTTGCGTTTTTCGAAGAGTCAAGTCATTATGAGTGTCATGATTATGCATTCATTAGAACTTAAAGCTTTCATGTCAATCTTTTCGTCATTTCTCTTTTCCTTTGCGTAAACTGTAAGGCAGCAACTAATATAAATCAATGTGCAGGAAACATCTAAGGAAAAGGGGAAAGCGCCAATACTCGAAGAACAGAGAGGGGATGCCTTCGCAAATGAATGCTGCATGCAGCAGGACCGCGGATTCCAGAGTATCACTCAACAGATACTGATGGAAATAGACTATCCAAGACTCAGAGTCAAAGGCGCACAAAAGCGGCATGTTTACAAAAGATCCTGAAGCTCAGACTGGGTAAAGAAAAAAGAAAAAAGCTAAAGAGGGAAGACGCTCCAGAAAAGCCTGGAACAAAGAATGAAAGCAATTTTCAATACAAAATATTGTTCAGACAGCGAAATCCCTAACTCATTGAGTCATTCGCACGGCCGGAAACCGAAATAGCAACAGCACAATCAGTTTGAAAGAAATATGGTTTATACCAAGTATACACACAGCGAATACACTAAGCCAAAGGAAGATTTTCGAAAATATCTTCTAGTTTGTCAGAAAGCGGTGCCATCTCTTGTTATTTCTACTTTTATCGCTCGAACGAAAGGAGAAGACAACCAGCCGACTCTTCCCAGGCGAACGTTACATTGCTTACAGCACTAAGGAGCAAATACAGAAACGGTTAGAAATTAGATTCAGTTTTTAGAAATAAATTTGTTTTAGTAGAAGGGCGGTCATTTGAAGCCGTTTCCTAAATTTGTGTAATTAATATTAATTAGTTAGTAGTATTTAACCCTTCTCATGGCATTTGGAGAAGGGTCTGGAAATTTGTCAAAAAACTTGTCCTCAGAACATGCACTTTTGTGCCCTCGGAGGGGGTTTTTGATGAATGGATGGATCGAGATTTATCAATGTTTGTATTTAATGTCTACTACTGATGTTGCACTTCTGTACTCTTAGTAGATGTTAGAACAAGTAGAGATAAATCGTTATTGCTTGAAGTTTGTGAGTGAAATCAGTCATAAATGGTACTTTTATCTCTTGACCAATTTCTGCTTATATTCTTAGAGTGATATACAGTTTTAGTTGTTTATATGTTAATGTATGAATGTGTGGGTTACCATTTGGCACTTCTATATGGTGAAGTCATTTATTTGTGCTTGACATATGAATAACTTATTATGCGATATGTTGTTCACAACTGTTTTGCCTAAATTTTTATGCAGAATGGTTTATCTTAATTGATATCTATTCTTATGATAGTTGAATGATCTTTATTACTAGTTATTGTTCGAAATATTTTTAGATCGCATAATAGAAGAAATATACCCCGGGTTAGCGTAGATTAGATGTGTTTTTTTTATTAGATTAAAATAGCATAGAGTCAGTTTAGGAGTTAGAATTAAATTAGCTTAAAATACTTCTAGATCAGCATCATCAAGCTCTACACACACACACACACCCCTTAGATTGGGAAACTAGTCCCATTATCCCCAGTCGGACCTGCTATACCAAACGGACAAGGAGTTGTCAATAAAGTTCCGGACCGGGTGGTTATCCCCCTTGTTGTTGACTCGATTTCCAGGCCCTCAACATATTTTGCGCTAGAAGGAGGGCACGAACTATGAATGGCACCTAAATCAAAATCTAAATACCATTCTGAGAGTAAATCACCCTCATCAACTCCCTCGACTTCTCCAGTACGGTTAAACCCGGAGTTAGAAGTCGCTCTAGTATCCACCGCTGCTACATACCCTAATATATCAGACCAACTTATCATTGAACCCCCTGAAATTCAAACTCTGATTCTTAAACGCCAGGGATTCTCTATTTTTACCTAGAGGTCTGATAAATCTCAAAGCAGCGTGACTTCGCAGTACAACCCTGCTCATCCCCTGACCAGATTGAAGAGTGAAAAATTTGGCATCCAACCAAGTGAACTCCCTCTCCCCACCAGGAAAAGAGCAAGGAAAACACCACCAGAGTCTGACAGTGAGACTCTTTCATCTACTTCGTCCATTTCAACTCCCTCACCGCGAAGTCAGCCACCCACATCTTCATCCCAAATCACTCATCCATCTTCCACAACCCTTCCTCTTCAATCATCAAAGATCATAATATCTTCATCTTCTCAGCATCAGGGATCATCCTCTGCACTTTCATTAACTAGCAGCTCAACAATGGCCCAGTCTCCATGGAACAATCCTAGGGCGGTTTTAATGCCTCCACCCCTGAGCCCGATACTGGCCCATCCTGAGAAATCGCTACCTAAATTCAATCCAGAAATAGGCATTCTAGTTGAAGAGAATATTAATAATTTCATGCTTTCTGTTAATCTCAATGGAGTTACCAACGAGGATGCTGTCATCCGGCTTTTTCCCTATACAATGCAAGGAATACCTGGATCATGGTACTTTTCATTACCTTCCGGGTCTATCACAAGTTGGGACATTTTTCAAAGTCAATTCCTTACCAAGTTTGGTGATTACAGATCAACGGCGACGTTGATCAATGACCTATCCAATCTCAAAGCTGAGGCTAGAGAACCCATTAAAGATTTCAATTTACGGTTCAATAGGATCCTCAACAAAATTCCCGCTGCTTCCCAACCCAGCGAGGAAGTAAGATGTGAATGGTATATCACGGCCTTATCATCAAACTTGGCTATCTTCGTAGATAGGGCAAACAAGACGACCTTAGTTGAAAACTTGACAGAGGCGTTAGCAGTAGAAAAACGCGTAGTAGCCCTAGAAAAGAGATCTGCAATAGAGGAACGCAAATCTAAGAAAATCTCTTTCAAAGAAGACACCAAGAAGAAACAAACGAAAGATCCTTTTGATTTGGAAGGATTAAAAAAAGTATTAAAGGCCATGTCCAATGAGATGATTGACATAAAAAACAAGTAGCAGAAACTTCTTCAAAAAATCCCTACAGAGCTTTTAAAAGAAATCCTCCCATGGATGTGAAATCACCCAATGCTGTCTCAAACGTTGAATCCGAAGAAGAAGAAGAAGAAGAAGAAGAGAATACCACTGAAGGGAAGACCGATGATGAAGAAGTTGTGGAACTACAAGGAATGTGGGATTTCATCTTCCCACAAGAAGAAGATCAAGAAGCATTTCCGGTTAGCACACGAAGCAAAAATCAACTTGATCCTCCCCAAACTACCCCTAAACAGAAGGGCACAAGCCCTGCAACAAAAGATAAGGTCGCAACAAAGAAAACAACCACTAGAGCGGCCCAATTTAGCCCAGTCCAATCAGATCAAACACCTCCATCAAGAACACTGATAGTGTCGGATGAAATGGAGTATAACATTATCGATGACATGAAAAAGACTAGGGCTAATATCACTCTTTACGAGTTGAGAAAATTGAAACATCAACAGAAAATAATGATGAAAGAATTACATGCCGTGCCTACTACATCTTTACCTACAGCTGTAGCTTCCCACAACATGGGAAGACCTCCAACCAACACAATCAATAAGATTGACCCAAATGACATCGCCTTGATTGGAGGAAGATCAAGATCTCATACTCCCCCTTTTCTTCTCACTTATGAAATTTTCAATAAAAACGTGCACAATTGCTTGGTTGATTCTGGTGCTTCAACGAATATTTTACCCAGATCAATATGTGCCAAATTGAATGTTCAACCACAAAAATCCGCAGTGCGCATAGTTCAACTTGATCGATCTCAAGTCGAAGTGATTGGTGAACTTAATCAAGTGACCATAAGATTGTCGTCTAACCCGAAGGTATGTCAGGTTATCGACATTCTAGTAGCTGATATCCCTGAATTCTATGGTTTGATTCTTAGCAGGGATTGGTTTGAAAAACTCCACGGATATTTCTCAACCGACTGGTCGCACATGTGGTTACCCTACAATGGTAAACCGAATCAAATAAAGGTTGAACGAGAGTTACACCAAAAGTACATAGTGACGGAATTGGAAGGAGAAAATGAAGCAATAACATACAACAGCATTATCATAGGAAATTACTCGGTAGATTCTTTCCTCGGCAATTTCAATGCTCATACCTCACCTTACTTAGAAAATTCAGTTTTGTCCCAAGTTGAAATTTTTTCCCAAACTGATAATTCAATGTGTGTTAATTTTTTAGATAACCCTGTAAATACATCTTTGTTTTGGAAATTATATTTTGATGGCTCTAAATCTAACGAGGAAGCAGGAGCAGGATGCGTTCTGATTAGCCCAGACGGAAATAAGATCATGCTTACGTGCAGACTTGAATTCGATTGCACAAACAATACAGCGGAATATGAGGCCTTGGTGCAAGGCCTATACAAAGCAATCGGGTTGAACGTTAAGTACCTTAAAGTCTTTGGAGACTCTGAGATTGTCGTCAAATAGGTACGTAACACCATACATTGCCTATCAGGTCATTCAAAGCACTATCAATCTTTAGTACAAGATCTGACTGTACATTTCATAGCATTCAATATTTCGTCAATCCCAAGACTCCAAAATGCGAGCACAGACCTGTTAGCTAACGTAGCCTCTAGACTTATTCCCTCCAAAGATTTTAGTCCAGATAGATTCTCAATAGAATTAATCTTTAGACCATCCATCCCTGACAACATCACCAACTGGAGAGTATTCAACGATGATCCTGACATTGTAAATTTCCTCACTTCTGAAGGATCCTACTCAAACCAAATAATTGACGAAGACCATCATGATCACCAAATACAACAAAATAGCACTGATAATGTTATACCTAAATCGGTGGTTAAGTTAGAAGACTTATATGATTTGAAAAGTCGGTTTAAAAGGTCTACCAATTCTAAACTCTACAGTTCGACTCTGAACTACGAATTAGTGAACCTAGGAACCGATGAGAAGCAACAAAACGTTAATCTAGGCCACGGCCTAGCCCCTGAAGAAAAATTAGCATATATCCATCTTCTGAGACAATACAAAAACGTTTTTGCCTGGAATTACGATGAGCTGAAGACATACGACACCTCTATCATTCAACACACTATCCCTATGATTGACAATGAAAAACCTGTCCAGCAGAATCTCAGAAAAATCCACCCCAATTTAGAAAATCAGATAAAGACTGAGCTAAATAAGTTGTTGAGAGCCTGAATAATTTTCCCCGTCAGACATTCCAAATGGGTATCCAATATGGTGCCCGTTAGAAAGAAAAACGGAGATATTAGAATCTGTATCGATTTTTGGAATCTCAACAAAGCCTGTCAAAAAGACATTTTTCCCCTCCCACCTATGGAGCAAATATTACAGGCAGTAGTAGGCTCAGAATTAATGTCTTTTCTGGATGGATTTTCAGGATACAATCAAGTGCTAGTACACCCCGATGATCAGTTAAAAACGACATTCCGAACTAAATGGGGCACATACGCATATCGGAAGATGCCATTTTGTCTGATCAATGCCGGTGCTACCTTTCAGAGAGACATGGACATCGCATTTAAAGGTTTAGTCAATAAATCTGTAGTGATTTACCTGGATGATATAACAGTGTACTCCAAGAAGCGAAGCGACCATCTCAAAGACTTGAAACAAAATTTTCAACGATGTTTAAGGTATGGGATTTCACTTAACCCAAAGAAATCTTTTTTCGCATTAAGTGAAGGGAAATTGCTAGGATTCATAGTATCAAAATCTGGTATTCACATTGAACCTGACAGAATCAAAGAAATTTCCGAAATATCCATGCCTCATAACAAAAAAGCCATGCAATCTTTCCTTGGTCAAATCAATTTTGTAAAGAGATTTGTCCTATATTTTTCACGTATTATTTCTCCTTTACCAAATATGATAAAAAAAGAATTCAAATTTAAATGGGGTCAAGATGAGAATGAAGCATTCAACTTGACCAAACAAGCTATCATTAATGCTCCATCTTTAGCGACCCCAAATTTTTTAGAATCTTTTATCTTATACACATTTGCCTCAGAGAAATCTTATGCCGCGATTCTAACTCAAGCAAATCAAGTAAAGGCGAAAGCTCCAATCGCATTTTTTAGCTCGAACTTACAAGGTGCTGAACTCAATTATTCAGACGTGGAGAAAGAGGCATATGTTGTTTTCAAAGCGATCAAGTATTTCAGACCTTTCTTACTTAAAGCCCATACCAAAGTCATAGTACCATTTCCAGCGGTAAGGAACCTTCTAATACAGAAGGATGTGGGCGAAAAGAGAGCAAATTGGATCACCGCTTTACAAGAATAAGATCTTGAGATCAAGCCAGCAAACATCGTAAGAGGTCAAGGCTTCTGCAAGATGTTAGCTGGAGCATCGCAAATTCCTGAGAACTCATCTGAAGAGGTACATACGTATGTGGTAAGCCTAAACGACGCAGAATCATTATATGCTGACACCATTTATTATCTTAAGAACGGGTATGTTCCATCACACCTGGACCACACCAAGAAAAGAGCTCTGAGATTGAAAGCTAAACAATACCAGCTCATAAATGATGTTCTGTTTAAAAGGAATTACGATTCTGTTCTCCTTAGGTGTCTTGAGAAAACTGAAGCCGAAAAGGTTTTGCAGGAACTCCACGATGGACCAACAGGAGGACACTATGCTGGAGACGCTACTGCACATAAAATCTTACGTGCAGGATATTATTGGCCCACGCTGTTCAAAGACTCATACAATTACGTAAGGAAATGCCAAGTCTGCCAGACTACTTCAGGGAAACAAAAGAAATCGTCCATGCCACTACAGCCGATTAACATCGAGCAACCATTCAGTCAATGGGGCTTGGACATAATAGGTGAGATCGTTCCTCACTCTTCTAAGCAGCATAGGTATATCCTCATGGCAACAGATTATTTTACTAAATGGGTAGAAGCAGTTCCTCTCAAGACAGCTAATTCTGAAAACATTATTGAATTCATAGATCAATTTATAATCACTAGGTTTGGATTGCATACGGCCTTAATGTTTGATAATGCCTCATACTTTTCTGGAAATACAATGACTGAGTTTGCACTTAAAAGAGGGTTCAAACTGAACTATTCTGCCAACTACTATCCGCAAGGTAATGGATTGGCTGAATCAACAAACAAGAACCTAATCATGATTATTAAAAGAAAAGTCAACCAAAACCAAAAGAATTGGCACAAAGCGCTGGTAAATGCTTTATGGGCAGATAGAATTACGAAGAAAGCTTCAATCGGCACTTCTCCCTTTAATTCAGTTTATGGGAAGGAAGTGGTTCTTCCAACTCACTTAGTCATTCCCTCTTTGTCTTTAGTGCAATACATCGATGAAGTATCTACTTCCTCCTTACAATTGAGACAAATGGAAATAATCAAACTAGAAGAACGACAAGAACAAGCTAAGAAAACCCATGCTCACCACCAAGCGCTAATAAAATCCTCTTTTGACTCAAGCATAATGACCAGAAAAAACTTTCAGATGGGAGATTTAGTTTTGAAATGGGATAAGGCTCATGAAGAAAAGGGCAAACATACGAAATTTCAGAAGCTGTGGCTTGGTCCTTTTCAGATTGTAGAAGTCATAGGCCCATCGATGTTTGTGTTGCAGGATTTGGCAGGCATAAGAGATTCTTTGCCTGTGAATGGAAAGATTCTTAAAATGTATTTTCCATAGAAGATCATTCTTCTATTTTTGTAGGATAGTTTTAGTTTTTATTCGTTTTTCTCTTTCTTATAAATAAAACCAGTTTTAAATGATCATTAAAAAAGATTCATGAAAGAGCACACCAATTCTCTATCAGATTTTGATTTCACTTGTACAAGTAGCAAAACTTTTCGAAAAATCTTATTTTTATTATTGACAAATAGAGTTAACTTTACCCTAAATATGATGTTAGTTTCAACCTCAAAAAACTTTGATGAAAGCAACCTTTGGTAAAAAATTGTTTTATATCAGCACAATGAAAGGTATCATCAATAATAAAATAAATATTCTCTGTAAAGCTGCTGTTTTCAAACTCTATTATTGTCGTCCAGAGCTTTCTTAAGGAAAAACAATGACTTCCTCCCTGCTAAAAGGAAATCGCAGCATTCAGAGGAACAATCCGAGAAAACACTATATCTCAAAGAATAAGAGGTCTCATCACGAGCCGACTTATCATGATCACAAATATTATAACTTGCTGACTTTGCCAAAACTGTCTACCAAAACAGGGCAACGAGTCAAGATTGTTGCAATCAAAAGACAAGGGGTCTCATCACGAGCCAGCTTGTTCAGCAAAAGTGTAAATCAAGTGAATGACTGTGTCATAATTTGGCCACCAAACCAAGACATTGTTCTTTAGAGAATAAAAAGGAAAAAGTGTCAAAAAAGGATTTTTCTCTGAAATGTTGTAAATAACCTCAAGAAGGAAAAAGGATCATTGCCGGATAACAGGTAACCCTGTCGAGGCTATGGACGCTTTCGGGCAGCAGAGGCTCTACCTACGACAGATGAGCATATTTTAAAAAGCCAGTACGCAGAGAAGACCTTATTTTAACTTTAAAAAGACCGAGTAATGTCTGGTGTGAATGCAAGAACTAAGCCTGAGGAAGCAGACAATTGGAATATAAAAAGGTTGAGACAAAGTATCATTAATAGGATAAGGAGTAATGTACTCTATCTGTCCATAACAAAATTTAGACATATGAAAATTTTTCTATTTCGGAAGTGGAAATTCAATAGAAAAGCAGAGATAACTGGTTCTTCACAGTGAATCGCCATTGTTGTGGTCACCAACAACCCCACTCTTTGTTTGGTATTAGCAATAACACCAAGCAAAGGGGGACCCTTAACAAAAAATCCAAAAAAAAAACATTTTTATCAAAATTTTTGTATTTTAACTCCCTAAAGCTGTATCGCATCGCGAAGAGAGAGTGAAGCGTTTCCTATGCGCATAAATAAGCTGCGAAGAGGCGATGTGAAATTCATCGCATCGCATATATTGAAAGCGCTCTTAAATGAAGATCTTAAGGAATCGCCGATGGCCGATATGCGACGCCGCATATCGCAACATCGCATAAGCAGCACACAGTGATTGAATGATAAAACGCGATCTGCGATCTGCGATCTTACAATCTGCAATCCTACGATTTGCGATCTGGGATGAATGAGACTATCAATTCCTGCGATGACACTTCTTGACATCGCAATCCTCAATACTATGATGCGAATTGCAGAAACCACTCATCGCAAAATTTCCTTGACATAGTGTTCGAGGAAAGCTGTCTGTAAACCCAAAATTGAGCGCACACCTTAAGGGAAATTAATGATTGTACGCCAAAGTATCCAAGAACAATTGTGTTGCGTTTTTCGAAGAGTCAAGTCATTATGAGTGTCATGATTATTCATTCATTAGAGCTTAAAGCTTTCATGTCAATCTTTTCGTCATTTCTCTTTTCCTTTGCGTAAACTGTAAGGCAGCAACTAATATAAATCAATGTGCAAGAAACATCTAAGGAAAAGGGGAAAGCACCAATACTCGGAGAACAGAGAGGAGATGCCTTCGCAAATGAATGCCGCATGCAGCAGGACCGCGGATTCCAGAGTATCACTCAACAGATACTGATGGAAATAGACTATCCAAGACTCAGAGTCAAAGGCGCACAAAAGCGGCATGTTTACAAAAGATCCTGAAGCTCAGACTGGGGAAAGAAAAAAGAAAAACGCTAAAGAGGGAAGATGCTCCAGAAAATCTTGGAACAAAGAATGGAAGAAATTTTCAATACAGAAGATTGTTCAGACAACGAAATCCCTAACTCATTGAGTCATTCGCACGGTCGGAAACCGAAATAGCAACAGCACAATCAGTTTGAAAGAAATCTGGGTTATACCAAGTATACACACAGCGAATACACTAAGCCAGAGGAAGATTTTCGAAAATATCTTCTAGTTTGTCAGAAAGCGGTGCCAGCTCTTGTTATTTCTATTTTTATTGCTCAAACGAAAGGAGAAGACAACCAGCTGACTCTTCCCAGGCGAATGTTGAATTGCTTATAGCACTAAGGAGCAGATACAGAAACGGTTAGAAATTAGATTCAATTTTTAGAAATAAATTTGTTTTAGTAGAAGGGCGGTCATTTGAAGCCGTTTCCTAAATTTGTGTAATTAAGATTAATTAGTTAGTAGTATTTAACCCTTCTCATGGCATTTGGAGAAGGGTCCAGAAATTTGTCAAAAAACTTGTCCTCAGAACATGCACTTTTGCGCCCTCGGAGGGGGTTTTTGATGAATGGATGGATCGAGATTTATCAATGTTTGCATTTAATGTCTGCTACTGATGTTGCACTTCTGTACTCTTAGTAGATGTTAGAACAAGTAGAGATAAATCGTTATTGCTTGAAGTTTGTGAGTGAAATCAGTCATAAATGGTACTTTTATCTCTTGACCAATTTCTGCTTATATTCTTAGAGTGATATACAGTTTTAGTTGTTTATATGTTAATGTATGAATGTGTGGGTTACCATTTGGCACTTTTGTACGGTGGAGTCATTTATTTGTGCTTGACATATGAATAACTTATTATGCGATATGCTGTTCACAACTGTTTTGCCTAACTTTTTATGCAGAATGGTTTATCTTAATTGATTTCTATTCTTATGATAGTTGAATGATATTTATTACCAGTTATTGTTCGAAATCTTTTTAGATCGCATAATAGAAGAAATATACCCCAGGTTAGCGTAGATTAGATGTGTTGTTTTTATTATATTACAATAGCATAGAGTCAGTTTAGGAGTTAGAATTAAATTAGCTTAAAATACTTCTAGATCAGCATCATCAAGCTCTACACACACACACACACCCCTTAGATTGGGAAACTGGTCCCATTATCCCCAATCGGACCCGCTATACCAAATGGACAAGGAGCTGCCAACCAAGTTCCGGACCAGGTGGGTATCCCCCTTGTTGTCGACACGATTTACGGGCCCTCAACACCACCCCAGCCCACCCTTACCCCCCTTCCCCCTACCCCCTAACCCCCCCCAACCCGCCCCTCCCTTCCTGCCCACCCCACTCTCCCCCTCTCCCTCGGCCCTCCCTCCTACCTCCCTTCCCTACGCCCCCCCACCCCTCCCTTCCCCCCCAACCCCCTACCCCCCATAGCCCCCTCGGCCCCTCCACTCAACCCCCCTATGCCCCCCTCATCTTATCCCCACCCCTTCTCCCCTGCCCTCCCCCACTCCACCGCCTAACACCCTTCCAGCCCCCTCCCCAAACTTAGCCACTCCTTTCCCTTTCACCCCTCCCGCCCCTCAACCCCTATCCCACCCCACCTCCCTACCCCCCACGGCCCCCATGCCCCCCTACCCGATTCCCCTCTCCACAACTATACCCAGCCCTCCCCCTCACCCTTTGTTTCCCCCCCGCCACCCCCCTGCCCCCTTGTTCCCCCCCCATCCCCCCGCCCCCTCGTTCCCCCTCCCCCTCATTCCCCACCCTTCCCTCCCGCCCCATCACCCCCTCGTTCCCCCTTCCCCCACCCTACCTCTCACCCTCACCCCTCATTCCCCATCCCCACACCCTACCCCTCCCCCTCACCCTCTCCTCCCACTCTACCCCTCGTTCCCCCCTCTCTCCACCCTACCCCTCCCCCCTCACCCCTTGTTCCCCCCTCCCCTCACCCTACCCCTCCCCCTCACCCCTCGTTCCCCCCTCCCCCACCCTACCCCTCTTCCTCACCCCTTGTTCCCCCCTACCCCTCCCCCTCACCCCTCGTGCTCCACCTCCCTGCCCCCTCACCCTCACCCTCACCCTCACCCGCCCCTCCTTCCTCCCCTTCCTGTCCCTCCCCCCTCCCCCTCCCCCCTCTACCCCCGTCCCACTGGCCCCCTTCCTCTCCCCTCCTCCCTCATCCGCCCCTCCCCCTCCCCCCTGCCCCCCACCTCCCCGCCCTCCCCCACCCCCGCCTCCCCCTCCTTCCCCCTCCCCCTCCCTCGCCTCCCCCTCCCCCTCCTCCTCCCTCACCTCTTTCCTCCCGACCTCCTTCCCCTCGGACGGCCACCTGGGTGCGCCGGCAGGTTGCTGGGGTGGTGCAGGGTGGTCGGCCGCACCCCACCCCGTGCCACCCACACCTCCCGACTCCCCCTCCTTCCCCCCTCCCTCCCTTGCCTCCCACCTCCCCCTCCCTCCCCCTCCCTCACCTCCCGCCTCCTGACCTCCTCCCCCTCAGATGGCGACCTAGGCGCGCAAACGGGTCGCCGGGGTGGCATGGGGTGGGCGGTCGTGCCCCACCCCGCTCCACCCCGTCGGCCCGCCCGGGGTGGTCATCCGATTCCCAAAGTCGGACGGCCACCCTGGGCGGGCTGGCGGGCTGCTGGGGTGGCGCAGGGTGGGCAGCTGCGCCCCACCCCGCGCCATCCCGGCGGCTTGCCCGGGGTGGCTGTCCTATTCCAGGAATTAGATGGCCACCTCGGGCGCGCTGGCGGGTAGCCGGGGTGGCGCGGGGTAGGATGCGGAATCGGACAGCCACCTCGGGCGGGCCGGCGCGCCGCTAGGGTGGGTGGCCCTGTCCCACCTAGCGCCACCCTGCGCCACCTCGGGGACCCGCTGGCATGCCTGGGTGGCCGTCCAAGGGGGCAAAGGTCGGGAGGCGGGAGGCGGGGGATGGAGGGGGGTCGTGGGGGGCTGGGAGGCGGGAGGGAGGGGGAGGGAGGGGGAGGGGGAGGGGGGAGGCGGGGGAGGGATGAGGGGGGAGGGAGGGGGGCCAAGGGGGAGGGGGAGGGATGGATGGGGGAGGGAAAGGGAGGAAGGAGGGGCGGGTGCGGGTACGGGTGAGGGTGAGGGGGGAGGGGGAGGGTATGGTGGGGAACGAGGGAGGGAGGACGAGGGGTGGGGGAGGTAGGGAGAAGGGAGGGGGAGGGCAAGGGGGAGGGAAGGGTGTGGAATGAGGGGGGAGGTAGGGAAGGAGGGAGGGGTGAAGGAGTGGGGGAGGGAGAGAGGAATGAGGGGTGAGGGGGAGGGGTAGTGGGCGAGGGGGGAACAAGGGGTTTGGTGGGGGGGGGGGGGGTAGTGAGGGCGAGGGGGACGAGGGGTGAGGGGGAGGGAATGAGGGGTGAGGGGGTAGGAAGGGGGAGGGAATGAGGGGTGGGTTAGGGGGGTGAGGTAGGGGGCCGGGTAGGGGTGAGGGGGCCGTGGGGGGTTGGGAGGTGGGGCGGGGATAGGGGTTGAGGGGCGAGAGGGGGGTTGAGGGGTGAGGGGGAAAGGGGTGGCTGAGTTTGGGGAGGGGGCTGAAAGGGTGTGCGGAGGGAGTGGGTGGCCGGCCGATTGCAGGATGGGGTTGCCCTGGGCCCACCATGCTCACAGCGGAAATATTTGTTAATTTGGTTGACAAAAAATTTTAAGTTTAGAAAAAAAAATCTGGTGGCCAGCCGATTGCAGGATGGGGTTGCCCTGGGCCTACCATGCTCATGTTGGAAATATTTGTTAATTTCGTTGACAAAAGATTTTAAGTTTAGAAAAAAAAATCTACTTCGTTAAACTAATTTAATATGAGAAATTTCAAGGAAAAAAATTTAACTGACCTTTCAATTACAAGAATTCTTCGTTGAATATGTTGTTGATCCCAATGTAGCTGCTCCACAAATTCGCTCCAAGTCTTTCAACGAACCTCAGAAAACCTTGATGTAACGTGAGTAATAGTGATAATGGAATATATAGGTGAAATTACGGAGATGTTTTACCGTACGGTGAATGCGGGATTAATTAGTTTTAATAAATTTTAACATGTTAATTTTTTTATGGCGATGAATGAAAATATGATAAAGCAAACAGTATGGAATTTATAAAAATAAAAAAAAAAACATTCAATTGTTTAGTAAATATTATATACTTTGACTATTAAAATAATTTAGGTAGAAGTTGTAGTTTACAATTTTAACTTTAATGATTTATTTCATAAAAAAATTTAGTTTACATTTTTCATTAAATTTCAAAATAAAATAGTGAAATGAAATAAATCTCACAAACTTTTAGGAGGGAAATTTTTTTGTGAAATTTTTTTTTTTTGGGGGGGGGGGGGGGTGGAATTTTTGAAGGGAAAATTTCATTCTCTAAGCTATATAATATCTTTAGGAGACTCTCCATTTGTATCATTCAACATCTTCTATTTGAAAGGGATGGATTGCCGTGATAGTGAAGTTTCGATTTATACAGCATCAACATCTTCATCGTGTAACAACTCTATTCACATGGATGAATATAGCGGGAATTCTTCCACTATGAATAGAAAGTCAATTCTTCCACTTAGTCCTGATCCTAAGGACTATGAGAGTAGCACTGATGAAATAGGGGATGGAGAATTTCAAATAAATAAAGAGTCACAGATTCCACTTAGTCCGAATTTGAAGGACTACGAAAGCAGTAGTGATGATGAGCTTGATGACAAATTTCAAAAGAATGGAGTCTCACGGTGTCCACTTAGTCCTAATTCTATGGACAATGAAAGCAGCAGTGATGAAGAGAATGATGGTGAAGTTCAAAAGAGTGGAGTGTCATGGTGTCCACTTAGTCCTAATTCTAAGGACTATGATAGAAACAGTGTTGAATATCATGATGACGAATTTCAAAAGAATGGATTGTCATGGTGTCCACTTAGTCCTAATTCTAAGGACTATGAGAGCAGCAGTGATGAAAAGTGCGATAACGAATTTGAAAAGAATGGAGTGTCAAACTGTCCACTTAGTCCTAATTCTAAGGACTATGAGAGCAGCAACGATGAAGTGCATGATGATGAATTTCAAAAGTATGGAGTTTCACGGTGTCCAGTTACTCCTAATTCTAAGGACTATGAGAGCAGCTTTAACGAAGAGCGGGATGATGAATTTCAAAAGTATGGAGTGCCACAGTGTCCAGTTGGTCCTAATTCTAAGGACTATGACAACAGCAGTGATGAAGAGCGAGATGATGAATTTCAAAAGAATGGAGTGTCACGGTGTCCACTTAGTCCTAATTCTAAGGAGTATGAGAGCGACAGTGATGAAGAGCGCGATGATGAATTTCAAAAGAATGGAGTGTCACAATGTCCTCTTAGTCTTGATTCTAAGGACTATGAGAGCAGCAGTGATGAAGGATAGGATGATGCACTTAATTCTAATTCTAATGAGTATAAAGGTAGCAGTGATGAAGGACAGGATGATACACTTAGTCCTAATTCTATGGATTGTGAGAGCAGCACTGAAAATGCACGAGGAAGAATATCCAATAAACATCGAGTCAAATTTTCCATTGAGTCCGAATTATATGGACTATGATAGTAGCACTGAAGAAGGGGAAGATGAAGAATATCCTCCAAGTCAGTATTTGAAAAGCACAGTTGATCATAGTGTAGATAATATTCCTCTTAATGATGATGAAAATCCTTATACAAATGATGATCTAATGATGGAGATGTTGCCAAGAAATATTGTATCGAGGAGTAGGAGCAGACCTTTTCGTATCAATGCAAGATGTTCTAGTTATACAAGGGGTAGAGCAGAATATCTGATGAGAAGAAGTTCTATCAGTGCACTCATTTCAAGTGAATGTTTCCAAAAAGATTACTTGAAACATAAGGATTTCAAATTTGCATTAGAGAGCAGGAAGAGATATTTTTTAATGAATAAAAGCATGAAAAATTCATATTTAGTTCGGTGCATGCAATCTACATTGTCAGGTTATGATTATCATATTAAGACTTTATTTATCTGTAGAAAAGCTTTCAAAATGTTTCATTCGATTGAGAATTTTCGTCTCTCGAGAATTCAAGAAAAATTGGAAAAGGATCCCACATTTTATTCTGAAGTACGTCATAAAAGACAATTTGGGCCATTATCAAACACTACAATGTCATGGATGAAAGATTTCTTTCCAAAGCATGGAGAGTGTATGCCAAATAGAGAGACAATACATATTCTAGATAATTTTTTGAGACGCGAAATCTACATCTTATACAAGGAATATGCAGAAGGTACTGAGGGACATGGCCGGTTTATTACATATCAATATTTTGTGAAGATATGGAAGAAAGAATTCAAGAATGTCTATATTCCTAAGAAGAAAAGGATGGGGATTTGCAGTACATGTGCTTCTCTTAAATAAAAAAGGGACAAATGTGAAGGGTCAGAAATAGGTAGGCATTCATAACTTTAAATTTTAAAATTGTATATTCGTCAAATATGAAAACATATTTCTTAATGGCTTTCTTTTATGTTGTGTAGATTCAATTGTTAAAGAACTTCAGGAGCATTGTGAAAAACAAACAAATGAATGGAAAACGTTGTACAAGCATCGAAAGAAGTGTTATGATAATGTGAATAAATATTTGGGTTTGATAGTTGATGGTATGGACCAGAAGAAAACACTTTTACCACATTTTGTTCGCACACCCAAAAATTTACAGGAGGAAAATTTTATTCAGTATCACTTGGTCGATTGTATGGTCTTCAATGGGAAAATGTTGCCAAAGGTGTGTGATGCAAATCTGACCATAACCATAATTCATGATGTGCTTTCTCATTGGTCTGGTAATCTTCCTGAAGTTTTGTATCTACAATTGGACAACACTTGCTGTGAAAACAAAAATCAGGTTGTTTTTGGATATCTAAACATGCTTGTTGAATTGAGAATTTTTCAGAAGGTAAAGGTTGGTTTCCTTCTTGTTGGGCATACTCATGACCATATTGATCAGATCTTCAGTCATTTTTCAGTCACATTGAGGAGGAAGGAAGCTGGGAGCTTGCCATCATTAATTGAATGTATTAAGAAATCATACATGCCAGAGCCTACTTTTGATGTCTTGGAAGAAACTATTGACATGCGAAGGTTTATCATGGGATCATATGGTGAGGGGAAATGCATTGAACAGGGAAAATTTTAAGAACCCCCCCTAAATTTATAAATATAATAAATGGGCGAATCTCCATGGTATATAGGAAAAATGGAAGGCGATTTTATCAATAATATAATATGTATATATAATTTTTTGGCGAATCTGTCACCAAGCCTGGGGAATATTTTACTCAATTATAAAATCTTGTAAGATCTTGGTGAGTCTTTCACTAAATAATAAAACTTTGTAAAGTCCTAGTGAATCTTAGCATAGGCTACATGCTGATTTAATTCCCCCATTTAAATAGGCTACATTCCAGGTGAATACCATCGGTCAATACCATGTGCCATTTTTATTTTTATTAATTCTAATATTAGGGTTAATAATGGTTTTTTCCATGGTATTAATAACAATCTAGTCCATGGTATTTGTCCCATAGTATTTTGGCCATAGGTTTCACCTAAATATAACCCATTTTTTTAGTGTTCTTAAATATAAGGTGACTTATGGAGTAAATATAAAAAAATG
Organism: Pinus tabuliformis; assembly: GCA_031772625.1. Taxonomy (NCBI): domain Eukaryota; kingdom Viridiplantae; phylum Streptophyta; class Pinopsida; order Pinales; family Pinaceae; genus Pinus; species Pinus tabuliformis. The sequence goes on from CM062808.1 coordinate 686,296,693, forward strand.
TTTTATTTGTTTACCATACCTCTTGTTTATTTATATTTTTATTAATTTACCATACCTCTTTTACAAATATGGTATTTGGCCCATAGGATTCACTTAAATAAAACCTCTTTCTTGAGCCTTCATAAATAGAATGAGGGTTATGGACTAAATATAAAAAGAGGTTTTATTTATTTACGATACGTCTAGTTTATTTATATTTTTATTTATTTACCATACCTTTTGAGTAAGTATAAAAAGACGTTTTATTTATTTACCATACCTCCACTTTACTTATATTTTTATTTGTTTACACCCTTACATGTATATAAGGTGACTTATGTAGTAAATATAAAAAATATTTTATTTATTTACCATACCTCTCATTTATTTATATTTTTATTAATTTACCATACCTCTTTTATAAATATGGTATTTGGCCCATAAGATTCACTTAAATAAAACCTATTCTTGAAAATGGGCGAATGGAAGGTTGTAAGTCCTAATTTCAAGGGCTAAATTTACCTTTTTTACCCTCTCCCTTAAAATAAGGTGGGCTATTTGAGGTGATTTGTAAAAATGTACTATGATACACAATATTCGCCCACTAAAATTTAAAACCCCTTAATTTCGCCAAAGGGCGAACATTCGCCCCTAAAATTATCCTTGGCATTGAACAACTTAATGACATTAGCTTCCAACATCAATTTCGTATCAAAAAAATTGATGGGAAAACACTAATATGGGGCAAGAAGTATTCAACTACTACAAAATGGGCACCGTCATCAGGTTTGCAATTTTTGAAGTTCATTCCAGATCATCCAATATTTGCATCAAAAATATTGTTATTACAATCAGTTGGTGAAGTTCATAATGCACGCAAACAAAACCGAGATATAAATTATTCTGATTGCCTAGAAGAAATTAAAAAATGTATTAGATATACACATGAGTACTTTGAAACTGCTGATTCAGTTTGGTGGGAGTCATTTTTCAATAATCAAAGTGATATCATTTCAACAAGAACAAATGAAGAGATACCTTTGAAAAATCCATTTATTTGGCCACAAAATATGTCGAATGCACATGAGGAAATAAAAATTGTTAAACAGCAACAATCTCAAGGTATCATTAATTCTTCATAGGCAAAGAAAAGAGAGATGTATATTGGTTCCAGAAGATCTCGTGCACAACTTGAAGCCATGGAAGACCTTTACAGGGGTTCAGTATATGATATTAAGGAGGGTTGCATGATCGCAGTGCTAGCAGATGGAGATCTCAATTGCTATCCATTCTGGGTTGCTAAAGTTATAAAGGTCTTTACAGAAAATGAGGATGTTACAAGTGTTGAAGTACATTGGTATGCCACAAATACACACCCATTCAATGGTGTGTATAAGCCAGAGATGGTAGTTGAAAAAAAAAATGGCAGAAAGAGGAAAAGAAGGGGTACGAATATAAATCGTCACCGCACAGACATATTGAAATTGGAGGATGTTGACATACTTGTTTATGACTTCAATTTAACAAAGAGGGGAACTCTTTGCTTCAAGATGATAGAGATTCTGAAAAGGTTGTTACCAGAAGGAACAATGTTGAGATGGGAGTCTGCTGAAACCAGTGGTAGATCTAGAAGAATTTTGAAACTTGAAATGATGGGCATGCATGTGGACTCATATGGGGCACTAGTTGATGAAAGAGAAGAATATGGAACATCTTTGTCATTATCTAGTCACTCATCTGAAGATGTGAATTCTGATGGTGTGCAAGAAAATATGAGTGATTTTGAATAATTGTTTAAGACAGTTTATCTAACTGATGTATGCATCGTATCTTGAAACAAAATTTTTGATTTCCATATCGTGTTAAATGAGAAGTTATGAGTCATTTTTATGTTGTTGGATCATTTTACTAGTATTTTTTTTAAATTTTGAAGATTGACCCTAAAAAAAAAATCATCGTTCCAGTATAATCACTTTTTTGTTTTCAAGCTATATTTTGCACGAATTTTTTTTTTCACTGCCCTTTTTAAAACATGTTAAAAATTGTCCCTAAACAAAAAAAAAACCATCGTTCCAGTATACACACTTTTCGTTTTTAGCACTGTTTTTGATGTTTTTTTGGCGTTTTTTGGCCAGAGTTCCCATTTTGAGTTTATAGTTCCCGTTTCAAAGTTTACATTGTTATTTATATTGTTTATGGTTATGTGCACTTATCTGAATATTGAATAAGTAATAAGAAGATTGGGCCCACATGATTTAAGTTAAGCACTAATATAATAGTGCAGTAAGAATAGAGATCAGGGTAGTACTTTATTTGCGCCCCTTACAAAGGTGCGCGAAGGCAATGACACAGGTCGCGAAGGATAGACAAATGCGCAAATAAACGCGGACGTGCAGGGTCAAACTGCGAACTTCCATAAACTTCATCAAGACATCCCTAGGGTGCAGAAACCTAGTTCCAGCACCCTCCCATACTACTTCAGGTGAGACCTTAGTTCGCGCTCTGTGGACTGTTGCCGAAAGGGCCAGTAGTACTGGGATTTGTTTGGCTAAAACACCTTTGAACCTGGGTTAGGCCCCATGTAGCCAACAAATGGTTCCGTTGCTGGGACTAGGATCTGCCTAAGAGATGTCTGATGACATGCCATTGGAACCCAACAAAGACGAAAATTGAAGAGTGGTTGGACAAGACAATTCACGAGTTCGTGAAGTAGGAAAATAGGACTCCGTAAGTATCTAAGGAAAAGTGGTTGGAGCACTACGTGTACATAGAAATACATGAGATTTTCTTTGCATCCTTTCCTTCAGAGCTGTATGAGTGCATCGCGAAGTTAGCTGACAGCCAGGGTAGATGTAGGCTTGACAAATCAATAGTGTGGACTCTGGAGTTAGTACGCAGACTAGAGCCATCAGAAGATAAGATTATGCAGGCTGTGGACCATTGGCTCAACCGGATAATAGGAGGGTTTATCATTGAATTTGCGATAGACATGACCGTGAGCTACAACGAGGCAGAACGACACTTTCTCAAAGGGTCACGAGGTAAGTACATTAGATCTTTGAATACTTGGATTAAGATGCTATTGTGTGAAAAAAGGGTCATGAGAATACATTAATGTTTGGGACTATGCGAAGTGGAAAGATATACAAAAAATAGCGAGGAACTAGAAAACAGTCCCTTAATTTCACCTTCGCAAGAGAGCGAGGAGGAGTGCGGTCAATTTGATAAGGCAACGCATTCTGTGGTTACCACCTCCACCCACGCCACCACCTGCTTCACCTCCCTCACCTCCATCTCCACCCACTCCACCTCCACCACCTCCACAGTTCAATATGGCGAGTGCAATCAAACTACTAGTATTCAAAGGAGTAGGAAATGAAGATCCGGACCAATTCTTGTTCGTGGTGAGAGCAGTATGGGAAGCACAAGGGGTCACGGATGAAAATATTAATAAGGCTACATTGGTGAGCATGCTATAGGATTGCGCATTAACATGGTATATCAAGCACTCTAACAACCACCCAAATGCAGGGATAGCAGAGATCCAAACCACGCTGAATAGAGAATCTACCAGGCCAAAATCAGAAACACAATCGATCATCGAGTTTAAAGAAATCGTGATGCTCTCGGGCAAGACTCCCTGGGATCTGGATCAACGGTTGAAAGGTATGATTCGCAAAGCCAATATGACATTGATGGATGGACACCATTGTGCATGGTTTGTAGCATCTCTAACATTGCACTTGAGGATGACACTGTCACAAGAGAAACTTTCCACCCAGGCCGAAGCATTGGAAATGGTGATGAGGTTACATGAGACCCCAATACAAGACCTTGGGTTTGGAGTTCAACAAATCCACGTGCAACTACAAAATCTGTGTTTGGAAATGCAAAGTTTGAAGAAGGATAAAGCACCACGGCCAGAGGCACGCGAGGAAGTATGGTGCATAAAATGCAAAGGCCAGGGCGATGACAAGGATCACTGTCCAGTGTTTGTGAACTACTTGGCAGGAGGAGGGCCAATGTTGTTAAGACCGGAGACACAGGTAGGGCCGAATGCAGCACGCGCTTTATGGTGCGTGATCTGTCAGATAGGAGGGAAACACATGAGGGATAATTTTCATGTGTTGCAAAAGTATGCACAAACACCCCAGCAACTATTTTGTAATTTCTGCAGGTCGGTAGGCCATGATGAGTGCACTTGCCACAGCTACGAGCTAATGATGGATCGGACCCCAGCCTCTAGGATGCAGACAGAAATGCGAGCCCTCAACCCAACTGCGGGGATGGCGCACACTAGATTTTAGGGGCAAGGTCGAGGACAAGGAGGAATGGGACCAGGAAGGAGCCGTGGAAAATTAATTTGTTACAATTGCAGAGGGCTAGTGCACTATGCACGCGATTGTACCAACTCGATGAGGATATCCTGTTTGTATTGTGCTCATTTTGATCATGAAATAATAGACTGTCCTATGTTGATCACCTAGATGCATGAAAAAGGGGTATTCCAGCCTCCTTCGACTTAGAATATACAAATGATGAGGTCTGAGCTGTGCGAAGAAGACCCAAATGTGAACATGATGCTCAGAGGCGGTGTGACCATGGGAGAGGATAAGGGGAAGCAGCCAGAGGAAGATGCATGGGTTCGCAAGGCTCCTACAAAGGAACCCAAGTTTAGCTTGGAATGCACAAATGAGACATTATGGAAGCTAAGAAGAGCTTCACAGAGGCCTCCATTTCAGATAGTAAGAATCAACCAGAGCCAGGAATGGATCCTTTAATGCTCACTACCTTTCTGGAGACATGCATCAAACTGCTGCGTGACAACACGGCAATTAAGGGACTAGAAGAGCTGATCACCTAGTGCACGGGGTTAAGAGAACCGCGAATAGTCCGGAAATTAGGGAAGCATGCATTGCGCACCAGAAGGGAAATGAAGATGACTGTGCAGAGTGGTGAGTATGAAATGGACTAGGTAATCCTAGATTTGGATTCGGACATGAATGTATTACCGAAGAAAACATGGGAACACATGGGCAGGCCTATGTTACAATGGTTCCCTATTCAATTATGAATGGCAAACCAATAGAAGATTTTGCCCATGGGGAGGTTGCAAGGGGCAACAGTTGATATTGAGGGCACGAGCGCATAGGTGGATTTTGAAGTAATAGAGATTTTCAATGACAACAATCTCTATCCCGCGCTATTAGGAATAGACTGGGCCACTGATATGAATGGAGTCATCAACCTGAAAAATGCAAGATGATCTTCGAGAAAAAGTCGCTACGCGTAGTAGTCCGACTAGACCCAGCCGAAGGAGCGCGCTACACTGAACTAGTGTGCGACGATGAGCTGGATTGTATTTACAAGATAACTGCACAAGACCAGGATTAGGTAAATCTGACTGCAGATGTGAGAATCTCATGGGAGTGCGAAAGCTCCTACACTTTGAATTCAGACGAAGAAGTAGAGTGATGGAAGAATTGGTTGCACAAAGTGACAACACTGAACTGCAACATGATGGTTAGATCACTGCGTTGCATGAAAACGAAGGCAAGAGAGCTACCGAAATATGATGGATTGACAGTGGTAGATGAATTCCTGAGCAAATTCGAAAGCACGGTACCCGAACAGCAGTGGTTCGATACGTTGAAGTGGGCACTGCGCGTAACACCCACGCGATGGTGGGGTACACATCAAGGAAATTTTAAGGACTTGTGCGATGTAGAAGGATGATACGGCTATAGTTTGGAAGCCCCCATCCTCGAACAAGAGTCGGTCATCCAGGATGGAGAAACTTGCGCGCCCACCTGTCTCAATGGGTACAGACATGTGTTGTGCAGCCCACACAAGCACACCCTAAACTTAGGATCAAAAATCGGAACAGGATGCAGTAACAGGAAAGGTGACACGCACCACAAACTTTGCACGCAAAAGCATTCAATAGGGTATGTGGAGTACTAAACAGTTTTCACCAGGCAAGACGAACTGATTGGGACCTACGCGTATTAGTGGTGCAATGGGCCTATAGAGCCATGTGCAAAAACCTGAGTGCAGAGATGATTCTGATGCTGAAGAGCTGAGTTGAGACCATAATTTTGGAGGAAAGGAATCGTCACACAGTTAGGGCAGTACGTGAGGACTTGGACGAAGGAATTATACAGTTATAGGAAGACATTCGGTGAGGGAACCTTAAGCTTCATGAACTCGAAGAAGATCGGGTACGATTGAGGAAGAAAAGCATGTTAATGGACGCAAATATCAAAAACCTGGAAAACAAAATTGCGCAAGCATGTCACATCGATAGACTCAGCGTGACTAGACAAAATACGAACAACTAGACTCTGGAATTAGAAGATTGTCATCAAGGATTTGTGATTCTACAACCATGGCTGTGACTGCACCTTACCAAACAAAGTAACCAGAGGAGTGCACCAGAGAAGGAAGAACGCACAGCGCTGACTATGGCAAGGATAATTGAGAAGTGCCCACGGGCTAGGCTACAAGGTGAATTGCAGTCCTGCACAGGTGGTGCAACCACTTGACTAGTCATCGGAAGCATAGTCGCAGTGCTCCAAGCAGTTGAAAGAGAGTGCAGGACTATAAAACAGGTTGTGTGGGAACCACGCGATAAGGAGGTTGCGCGTAGGATCAGTATGTCACAAGGGTCGCGCTCATGCATAAGGGGCTGTGCTGCCACACAGGTAGGCTGGGAGGTGATCGTTGGTGTCACTATTCATGACAAGATGTCCAATTTAAGGCAAAGAGGAGCGGGTGGTGGGCAATTAAGACACGAAGTCAGAACTAGATTTGGGACAATCTACCACCAATCTAGCATTAATGGGCCAAATGTGGGGGGAATGGTTGAATTTGAATTCAAAAAGGCCTATAAATCACAGGTGGCTATCTAGCGAACAACCCTTGGTGTTTTGAGAATTCAGTGGTTGTGCTATCAAGTGGGTATGGACCTTATGAATTTGGAGGCTTTGAGAGAAAGTTGCGTGTTTGAGACATTTCTGAAGGAGACATAGGACCTCCTAAATAGAATGATGTCGACAACCAAGGAAGCTATGCAGAGCCCTACGCTGGAGGTGGGGGATGCACCAGAAATTCCAAAATTGCCCCAGACGCTGAGGCCCAAAACAGATCCACAGGCAGCAAGACTAGTCTGCATGTCTCCGCAACATCTGCGGTTTGGTAAACTTTCTATGGAAGACAAGGGCAAGATTGTTAATCTTGAGATGGATGATGAGGAAGAGGACCTCTAGGCTTTTGTAGAAGAGATCGAGGTGGATGAAGAAATGGAGGAAGACATTCAGCCGGTACACGCTGCAGAAAAAATGCCCAAGTATGTCCCTCCATGGAAAGGGAAAGAAAAAATACCCAAGGATTTGAATGCTGTTAAGAGCTCACTCCAAACCACGCTCCTCCTAGATGGCATTCTATTTGAAGGTTAGGCCCTGGGCCACATGCCCACGATGAAATTTGAAAATTGGGAACTCACGGACAGTGAAAAGTTCCCACATTTGGAGACTAGCAACCTCATGAAACAGAGCAAGGATGGGTCAGTTACAGCGCTAGAGCCACGAAAATGGTTGCGCGGTGTGGAGGAGGCCAGGCTACTCCACCTACTATGGATTCCATACTTTCACTGGGCACCGATCACGATCTTTGTCATCATGCAACTGCTTTTCCTAGTGCACGATCGGTACTTGTGTCTGGAGGAGCCTATTCCCATCATGGCAGAGCTTATTCATAGGATTTCTCGGCTTCCCTGTACGGGAAGGAATCCCACGGAAAGAGCTGGCAAAAGTGGAGATTTTGCGCTCACAGAGGCCATGAAGAAGAAATACAAGTTGGAAAATAAGCAGAGAGGCTACGTAATTAGTAGCATTCACGACAAAGGGGTGGGCGTAGCCACCTAGTTGCTAGCCAAGAAGGTGATGAGAAAATGTTGTGGCAACAAGGTACTAGCGACGATCATCTCATTAGCTAAACAATGCGCGGAGGGGGTCCAATTCAACTGGGCCGAATTCCTCTGTGAATAATTCCTAGCCAACTACAAAGAAGCTCAGGAGTAGGGCAAGACATTCCACTACGTGTGGTTGCTCTTGTCTATCTTATTGGTAACTAGGGAATTGCCTAAGGACAGCCAGTACCCTCCTCTTGAACAGGACTTGCCAGAGGTGGCAAAATACGCGTCGCTCTGGGCGACGAAGGATGCCACGAGGATCTACAAGACTAATATTTTCTAGGTGCTCATGGAGGCGAGCATCCAGATGTGGATAAAAAAAAGGCCATGCCTATCCCCCATAGTGTACGATAGTCTGCGGAGCTTCGCCATCTTTAAGGTGGATATGCACAATGTGTATATCAAGGCGCATATGGTTCCAAAGCAGAACTAGACCAAACTGCCTTTCATCGCGATTGATGATGCCATTTTCGCTGTGCTCGACTCCCGGCCACTCGAGTGGCGCACCCTGGATCTCACGGGGCGCGATAAGATAGCGGTACAAAAGCATAAGGATGCAACCAAGCTGCTAGCATAGCAAAAGTGCAATGAGCAGTTGGCCAAGGAGGTAAGGGCTTTCTGCGAGGAAGCAAAGGCTACCGTAGAGTAGACCAAGGCCGTCGAAATAGTAGCAGCAGCAACAGAAACAGGGGCCATTGTAACGCAGGAGGAAGGAGGCCCGAACCTTACCATAGGACAGGGGACAGAGGACACAACAGAAGGCAAGGACCCAAGCATGACATCTACACAACTGAAGCGACCACGCAGTACAGAACGAACAGGCTCACTGAAGAAGACCAAGGCTTCCAAACTGAATGATGAACCCATTACACTGATGGAAGGTGACCTATATGACATTGATGACACAGTTCGTGAGGTTACCAAGGAAGTGCTCCAGCAAGCGATGACGGAGCATCAAAATGTGTTAGAGGCCCTTAGGGCACAACTCCAGGAACTTCAAGTGCAGCCTCCACAGGAAGGCATGGTAGCCGCTTATGGTGCCATAGGTACATCGGCAACAGAGCAATTGCTATGGGGAAAAATGGCTAACACCTTCATGCTACTGGAAGGAGCACTGACCATGGACAACACGGAGGACAAAGCTGCGGTGGGCCGGATCGAGTGACTTGGCCTAAACTTGGCTGCCCTTCCAAGGGATAAATTATACTAGCTATAGGACAGAGCGATAGCAGAACTCTGCGCTAGGGAAGGATGCGTCATACAAATGATTAGTAAATAGCGAATCAACATCGAGTAGCTTAGTCTACAATGCGATGAAGCACTGGCACAAAATCAGTAGCTCGAGTAGATAGTAGATGTTGGCTACGTGGGGCCTGACCTAGGTTTAGTAGTGATTTTAGCCAAGAAAATCCTGGTACTACTGGCCATTTTAGCAATAGTCCATGGAGCGTGGACTGAGGTCTCACTTGAAGTAGTATTGGAGGGTGCTGGAACCAAGTTTCCACACCCTGGGGATGTGTTGATGAAGGTTCTGGAGGTTCGCGGTCTGAACCTGCACACTTGGAATACTCCGTGCAGCTTTCTATCCTTCGCAACCTGTGCGCACCTTTGTAAGGGGCGCGAATAAAGTACTATCCCGATATCTATTCTTACTATGCTATTATATTAGTGCTTAACTTAAATTGTGCGAGCCCAATGTTCTTATTACTCATTCAACATTCAAGTAAGTGCACGTAATCATAAATAGTATAAATGCATAAAGATAAATAGAAACATAGATGCACAATATTCTGAATAAAAATTGTCTTTATTAGTATTCCTTTTCAAGTACAATCCAATTACAGACCCGACTCTGCCCTGCGCACTCAGCTCCAAGGGTTCGTGCACTCAGTTGCAGACTCTACTAGGCCTCTGTGCACTCAGCTGCATAGCATCTTCCTACTACTGCTATAACCCAGTACACTTCATATCCACTCTATGCTCTAACCATGCCTTCACATATTCTTTCTATCCTTACTTCACTATCTTTACACTTAGAGCCTCGATCTATTTATACAATCCCATGGTCTGTGGACCATGGGTAGGCTGACACAACTTTACATTATTTTACAATTCTTAGGGTGGAAAACCCTATGACTCATCTTAGACTTTTGTGCTCTGTGGCCGTACTTTGCAGAGTCTTTACATTACATTGACCAAAACTTGGGCTTTGAGCCCCAAAAACCTACTGCGGGGGATCCCATGCCCAATAGGCCGCCAACACAATCATCGTGACTCGTCTCGAGTCACTGGGCTATGATCTTGGCACGGAGCCCATCCAACGGTGTCTGTGCTGCACGAAGGTCCACAATGCATTGTTCTGCCCTCTACTGGATCTGTTCTACTCTTTCGGCTAAATGCTCACTCTCAGGGGAAAATACCTGTCTTAAGGCCCACAACACTTTCATCTATGCGAGCTTCCCTTCTATGTCAGCAGTGATGAGGAAGGCCTTATCAATCCAAGGCTAGACACGTGCTTTAAGTACTACCTCTTTCTGGTGCGAGACATCTACTTGGTCCTTCAATGCTTTTGCCTACTGGAGCTTCACCAACCATTGGGTCAGGACCACTGTTTGCACCGTTCTACACACACTGTCATATTGTATTTGAAGCTCCCGTGCCTCTGTTTCTAGGCATTGTATGGTGGGGTCCTCCTGTAAGGAACTGAGAACCGCAAAGGATTCTTCCAACATAGTCGTACTAGTTTGCACTTCCTATCCTATTTCCTCCAGCCCTCTTTGGATAGCACCAACATGCTATTCCCTAACTTCCGGGGGTTTGGATGACTGTGTCTTTAATTGCAGTTCAGAAATATGAAGGTTGAGGTCCAGCTGTATCCTCATTGCTTCCTCCTTTGCCTCGCGGAATTCACTAGCCAATTTTTGAATCCGCACTCCTACTGGTAGGTCTATTGCAATTTCTAGCTCCGAAGCGTGACAACATGATTCCTCTACTATCTGCTCCAGCTACTAATTCTGCACTAGCACTTCATCACGTTATAGACTAAGCTGTTTGATGTTGATTCGTTGTTCGCTGAGCATTTGTATTGCGCATCCTTCCCTAGCGCAGAGTTCTATTGTCGCTCTGTCCTGTAGCTAGTATAATATATCCCGCAGAAGGGCAGCCAAGTTTAGGCCAAGTCCCTTGATCTGGCCCACCGCAGCTCTATCCTCCACGGTGTCTGCAGTCAGTGCTCCTTCTAGTAGCATGATGGTGTTAGCCATTTTGGCCCACAACAATTGCTCGGTTACCGATGTACCTGTGGCATTGTAGGCTCCTACCGTGCCCTCCTGTGGGGGCTGCACCTGAAGTTCCTGGAGCTGCACCCTAAAGGCCCCCAACACATTATGCTACTCTGTCATTGCTTCCTAGAGAACTTCCCTGGTAACCTCGCGAACTATGTCGCTGATGTCATATAGGTCACCCTCCATCATTGTAATGGGTTCATTGTTTAGTTTGGAAGCCTTGGTCTTCTTCCATGAGCCTATTCGTTTTGTACCGCACGGCTGCTTCAGTTGTGTAGATGTCGTGCTTGGGCCCACGCCTTCTACCATGTCCTTTGTCCCCTGTCCTATGGCCAGGTTCGACCCTCCTTCCTCTTGCATCGTGGTGGCCCCTGTTGCCAGTGTTGCTACTCCTTTTTCAACGGCCTTGGTCTGCTCTGTGGCGGCCTTCGCTGCCTCGCAGGAAGCCCTTACCTCCTCAGCCAACTGCTCGTTGTGCTTCTGCTATGCCAACAGCTTGGTGGCATCGTTTTGTTTTTGTATCGTTGTTTTATTGCCTGTTGCCAGATCCTAAGTGCGCCACTCGGGTGGCCATGAGTCAAGCACAGTGAAAACGGCATCATCAATCACAATGAAAGAAAGTTTGGTCTAGTTCTACGCCAGATCCTTACACATCTTGATATACACATTGTGCATATCTACCTTGAATTCTGCAAAGCTCCACAGACTGTCATACACTGTGGGGGATAGGCATAGCCTTTTGTTGATCCACATTCAGACGGTTGGCTCCATGAGCACCCAGAAGATCTTGGTCTTGTGGATCCGTGTGGCATCCTTTGTTGCCTAGAGTGATGCCTATTTTGTCGCCTCTGGCAAGTCCTATTCAAGGGGAGGGAATAGATTGTCCTCAGGCAGTTCCCCTGTCACCAATAAGATAGACAAGAACAACCACGCGTAGTGGAAGGTCTTACCCTACTCTAGAACTTCTTTGCAATTGGTTAGGAATTCCTCATAGAGGAATTTGACCTAGTTGAATTGGACCCCCTCTGCACATTGTTCGGCCAGCACGACGATAGTCGTTGGTACTTCGTTGCCATGGCATTTTCTCATCACCTTCCTGGCCAGCAGTTGGGTGGCTAAGAACACCCCTTTATCTTGAATGCTAGTAACTACGTAGCCTCTCTACTTCTTTTCCAACTTGTATTTCTTCTTCATGGCCTCTGCGAGTTCCAAATCTCCGCTTCTGCCAGCTATTTCTGTAGGGTCTCTTCCTGTACGGGGAAGCTGAGAAATCTTGTGAATAAGCTCCGTCGTGATGGGAATAGGCTCCTCCAGCCACAAGTACCCATCATGCACCAGGCAAAGCAGTTGCCTGATGACAAATATCGTGAGCGGTGCCCTGTGAAAGTGTGGAGTCCATAGTAGGTGGAGTAGCCCAGCCTTCTCCATGCTGCGCAGCCATTTCCGTGGCTCTAGCACTGTAACTGACACATCCTTGCTCTGCTTCATGAGGTTTCTAGTCTCCAAATGGGGGAACTTTTTGCTATCTGCAAGGTCCCAATATTCAAATTTCACCGTGGGCACACGGCCTAGGACCGAACCTTCAAATAGATTTCCATGTGGGAGGAGCGGGGTTTGGAGTGAGCTCTTAACGACATCCAAATCCTTGGGTACTTTTTCTTTCCATTTCCGCGGAGGGACATACTTGGGTAGTTTTGCTGCAGTGCACACTGGCTGAATATCTTCCTCTATTTCTTCATCTGCCTCGATTTCTTCTACAAAAGCCTGGAGGTCCTCCTCCTCATCATCTATCTCAAGAATAACCGTCTTGCCCTTGTCTTCCGCAGAAAGTTTACCAAACCATGGATTTCACAGAGACATGTGGACTGGTCCTACTACCTGTGGATCCGTTTTGGGCCTCAGCGTCCGGGGCGATTTTGGAATTTTTGGTGCATCCCCCACCTGCAGCATAGGGCTCTGTGATGCTTCCCCAGTTGCCGACATAATTCTATTCAGGAGGTCTTGCGTCTCCTTCGGAAATGTCTCAAACACAAAACTTGCTCTCAAAGCCTCCAAATTCGTAAGGTCCATACCCACTTGATAGCGCAATAACTGAATTCTCAAAATGCCAAGGGTTGTTTGCTGGATAGCCACCTATGATTTATAGGCCCTTTTGAATTCAAATTTGACCATTCCCCCCATAGTTGGTCCATTAATGCTATATTGGTGGCAGATCGTCCCAAATCTAGTTCTGACTTCGTGTCTTAATTGCCCGTCGCTCGTTTCTCTTTGTCTTAAATTGGACATCTTGTCATGAATAGTGACACCAACAATCACTTCCCAGCCTACTTGTGAGGCAACGTAGCCCCCTATGCGCAGGCGTGACCCCTGTGACATACTAGTCATCGCGCAACCTCCTTATCGTGCAGCTTCCCCACAGACTCTTTTATAGTCCCACGCTCTCTTTTAACTGCTTGGAGCGGTGAGACTGTGCTCCCTCTGGCTAGTTAGGTGGTCGTACCACCTGTGTGAGACTTCAATTCACTGTCTAGCCCAGCTTGAGGACACTCCTCAATTATCCTCATGACAGCCAGCGCTGCGTGGTCTTCCTTATGTGGTAGTAGAGTCACAAATCCTCGGCGACAATCTTCTAATGCAAGGGCCTGGCTATCTGTATCTTGTATGGTGGCACTGAGTCCATCGACGCGACATGCTTGTGCAATTTTGTTTTCCATTTTTCTGATCTCCACGTCTATTAACATGATTTTCTTCCTCAGTCGTACCCGATCTTACTCAAGTTCATGAAGCTTAAGGTTCCCTTACTGAATGGCTTCCTATAACTACATAATTCCTTTGTATGGTTCCTTGCATACTGTCCCAACTATGAGAGATATTGCGGGAGGATTCCTTTCCTCCAAAATTATGGTCTCCACTCCGCTCTTCAGCTTCAGAATCATCTCTGCACTCAGGTTTTTGCACATGGCCCCATAGGCCCATCGAACCGCTGGTATGCAGAGGTCCCAATTAATCCGTCTTTCCTAGTGGACCCTGTTCAGGACTTTGCATACCTTCTTGAATGCTTCTACGTTGAACATTTATGGTGTGCGTTGCCTCTCCTGCTATTGCGTCCTGTTCTGATTTTCGATCCTAAATTTGGGGTGTGCTAGGGTGGGCTGCACAACACATGTCTGTATCCATCGAGACAGGTGGGTGTGAAATTTGCTCCATCCTTGCTAACTAACTATTGTTCGAAGATGGCAACTTCCAAACCATAGGTGCATCACCTTTCTACATCCGCACCAATCCTAAAAAATTCCCTTGTTGTGTACCCCACCATCATGCGGGTGTTGAACGCAGTGCCCACTTCAACGCATCGAACCACTGCTGTTCGGGCACCATGCTTTGAAATTTGCTCAGGAATTCATCCACTGCTATTAATCCATCATATGTTAGTAGCTCTCTTGTCTCTATTGTCATGCAACGCAGTGATCTAACCATCATGTTGCAATTCAGCCTTGTCACTTCGTGCAACTGATTTTGCCATCGCTCTACTTCTTTGTCTGAGTCGGAAGTGTAGGAGCTTTCGCGTTCCCACGAGATTCTCCCATCTGCAGTCAGATTCACCCAATATTGGTCTCACACAGTTATCTTGTAAATACAATCTAGCTTATCATCGCGCACTGGTTCAATGTAGCATGCTCCTTTGACTAGATCTAGCGGGACTACTACGCGTAGTGATTTTTTCTCGAATATCTTCCACTTTTTCAAGTTGATGACTTCGTTCATATCAGTGGCCCAGTCTATCACTAACAATGCAGGATAGGGTTTGCTATCATCGACAATCTCTATTATCTCAAAATCCGCTTGCGCACTCGCACCTTCAATATCAATTGTCACTCCATGCAACCTCCCCATGGGAAAAATCTTGTGTTGGTTCACCATTCGTAATTAAATACAGGACCATTGTAACGTGGGCCTACCCATGCATTCCCATGTTTTCTTTGGTAACACATTCGTGTTCGAACCTAGATCTAGGATTACTTGATCCATTTCATACTCACCAATCTGCACAGTCAACCTTATTTCCCTTCTGGTGCGCAATGCATGCTTCCCCAATTTCCAGACTACACGCGGTTCTCCTGACCTTGTGCACCTGGTGATCATCTCCTGTAGTGCTTTAACTACCTTGTTGTTGTGCAACAATTTCATACATATCTCCAAAAAGATAGTGAGCATTGAAGGATCCATTCTTGGCTCTAGTTGATCCTTACTACCTGAAGTAGAGGCCTCCGTGAAACTCCTCTTAGCTTCCATGAATGTCTCCTTTGTGCATTCTAAGTCAAACTTGGGTTCCTTTGTAGGAGCCTTGCGAACCCATGTATCTTCCTCTGGCTGCTGGCCCTTATCCTCTCTTATGGTTGCACCGCTTCTGAGCATCATGTTCACATTCAGGTCTTCTTCGCATGGCTCAGACCTCATCATTTGTATATTCTGAGATGGAGGAGGCTGGAATACCCCTTTTTTCGTGCATCTGTGTGATCAACATAGGACAATCTATTGTTTCATTATTAAACTCAGCACAATACGAACAGGATATCCTCTTCGAGTTGGTACAATCACATGCGTAGTACCCTGGTCCTCTGCAATTATAACAAATTAACTGTTTGCAGCCCCTTCCTTGTCCCATTCCTCTTCCTCCTCCTTGACCTCGCCCCTAAAATCCAGCACACGCCATCCCCACAGCTGGGTCAAGGGATCACATTTCTGTCTGCATCCTATAGGCCAAGGTCCAAACCATCATTAGCTCATAGCTACAACAAGTGTGCTCATCGTGGCCTACCGACCTACAGAAGTTACAAAACAATTATTAGGGTGTCTGTGTATACTTCTGCAACAAATGACAATTATTTGTTGTGTGTTTCCCTCCTATCTGACAGATCGTGCACCATAAAGCGGGTGTTGCGCTCGGCCCTACCTGTGCCTCCGGTCTCAACAGTATTGGCCCTCCTCCAGCCAAGTAGTTTGCGAACATTGGATAGTGATCCTTGTCATGGCCCTGGCCTTTGTATTTTATGCACCATACTTCCTCGCGCGCCTCTGTCCACGGTGCCCTATCCTACTTCAAACTTTGCATTTCTAGGCATAGATTCTGTAGTTGAGCGTGGATTTGTTGAACTCCCAACCCAGGGTCCTGTATCAGGGTCTCATGTAACCATCATGCCATTTTCAATGCTTCGACCTGGGTCAAAAGTTTCTGTTGTGATAGCGTCGTCCTCAAGTGCGGTGTCAAAGATGTTACAAACCATGCATGATGTTGTCCATCCATCAATGTCATATTGGCTTCGTGGATCATACTCTTTAGCCATTGATCCAGATCCCAGGGAGTTTCACGCAGGGGCATTGCGATTTCTTTAAACTTGATGATTGATTGTGTTTCTGACTTTGGCCTGCTAAATTCTCTGTTCAACGCGGTCTGGCTCTCTGCTATCCCTGCATTTGGGTGGTTGTTAGAGCGCTTGATATACCACGTTAATGCACGATCATGCAGCGCACTCACCAATGTATCCTTCTTAATGTTGTTGTTTGTGACACCTTGTGATTCGCATACCACTCTTACCACGAACCAGAATTGGTCCGGATCTTCATTCCCTACTCCTCTGATTACTGGTAGCTTGATCGCGCTCACCATAGTGAACTGTGGAGGTGGTGGAGGTGGAGTGGGTGGAGATGGAGGTGGTGGAGGTGGAGTGAGTGGAGATGGAGGTGAAGGAGGTGAATCGAGTGGTGGTTGTAGCCACGGGATGCGTTGCCTTATCAAACTGATGAGCTTCTCGGAGAGATCTTAGCAAGTTATTCCTTGCTCTCTCATGAAGGTGAAATTAAGGAACTATTTTCTAATTCTTTGCTACTTTTGTAGATCTTTCAGCTCCCTGTAGTCCCAAACATTAATGTATTCTCCACATTAATGTATCTTTCCGCTCCGCGCAGTCCACAGCTCGCGCGATCTTATCTTCTAATGCCTCTAGTCTGCACACTAATTCCAGAATCCACACTATTGGCTTGTCGAGCCTACACCTTCCCTGGCTATCGGCTAACTTCGTGATCCACTCATACAGTTCAAAAGGAAAGGATGCAAAGAAAATCTCATGGATCTTTGTATACAAGTAGCACTCCAACCACTTTTCCTTAAATACGTGTGGAGTTTTGTTCTCTTGTGTCACGAACTCATGAATCTTCTTATCCAACCACTCTTCAATTTCCTTCTTTGTTGGGTTCCAAAGGCATGACACCAGACATCCCTTATGCAGATCCTGGTCCTCGCAATGGAACCATTTGCTGGCTACATGGGGCCTGACCCAGGTTTAGAAGTGATTTTAGCCAAGCAAATCTCGGTACTACTGGCCCTTTTGACAACAGTTCGTTGAGCTCAGACTGAGGTCTCACCCAAAGTAGTATGGGAGGGTGCTGGAACCAGGTTTCCACACCCTAGGGATGTCTTGATGAAGGTTCTGGAGGTTCATGGTCTGAACCTGTGCACTTGCGCTGCTCTGCACAACTTTCTATCCTTTGCAACCTGTGCGCACCTTTGTAAGGGGTGCAAATAAAGTACTATCCTAATATCTATTCTTACTATGCTATTATATTAATGCTTAACTTAAATTGTGTGGGCCCAATGTTCTTATTACTCATTCAACATTCAGGTAAGTGCGTGTAATCATAAACAGTATAAATGCATAAACATAAACAGAAACATAGATGCACAATATTCCAAATCAAAATTGTCTTTATTAGTATTCCTTTTCAAGTACAATCTAATTACAGACCCAACTCCGCCCTGCGCACTCAGTTGTAGAGGTCTGCAGACTCAGTTGTGGACTCTACTAGGCCTCTGTGCACTCAGATGCAGAGCTTCTTCCTACTACTACTATAACCTAGTACACTTCAGATCGACTCTATGCTCTAACCATGCCTTCGCATTTTCTATCTATCCTTACTTCGCTATATTTACACTTAGAGCCTCGCTTTATTTATACAATCCCATGGTCCATGGACCATGGGTAGGCCGACACAACTTTACATTATTTTACAATTCTTAGGGCAGACAACCCTATGACTCATCCTAGATTTTCACACTCCACGCTCGTGCTTTATGGAGTCTTTAAATTACATTGACCAAAACTTGGTTTTTGAGCCCCAAAAACCTACTGCGGGGTATCCCATGCCCAACAGTAGAGGAAGCATGCCACCACACTCCATAGATAGAAATTGCGACAAACCTACCAGTAGGAGTGTGAATTCACAGATTGGCCAGTGGATTCCGCGAGGCAAAGGAGGAAGCAACGAGGATACAGTTGGACCTCAACCTTCAAATTGTTGAACTGCAACTAAAGGCACAATCATCAATGCCCCTGAAATTTATGGAGTAGCACACTGGTGCTATCCAAAAGGGGCTGGATGAAATAGGACAGGCAGTGCAGACCTGTATGACTCTGTTAGAAGAGTCCTTCGTGGTCCTCACTTCCTTATAGGAGGACCCCACCATACAGCGCCTGGAAACAGAGGTGCGGGAGCTTCAAATGCAGTATGACAATGTACGTGGGACAATGCAGATAGTGGTCCTTACCCAATGGCTAGCGAAGCTACAACAAGCAAAGGCATTGAAGGAACGGGTGGATTCCATGCGCCAAAAAGAGGCAGTACTTAAAGCACGCATCTAGCCTTGGATTGATGAGGCCTTCCTCATCACTACTGACATCAAAGGAAAGATCTCACAGATGAAAGTGCTGTATGCCTTAAGACAAGGATTTTCCCCTGACAGCAACCATTCAGCTGAAAGAGTAGAGTAGATCCAGCAAATGGCAGAACAGTGCACTGCAGACCTTCGCGTAGCACATGCACAATTGGAAGGGCTTTGTGCCAAGATCACCACATAGTGACTCAGGACGAGTCATGATGATTGTGTTGGGGGCTTGTTTGGAATGGGATCCCTCGCAGTAGGTTTTGGGGCTCAAAGCCCAAGTCTTTGTCAAAGATGGTGTAGAACTCCATGAAGTACGGGCACGGAGCGCGAATTGTATAATCGAGTCATAGGGTTGTCCACCCTAAGAATTGTAGTTTAATATAAAGTTGTGTCAGCCTATCCATGGTCCGCGAACCATGGGATTGTATAAATAGAGTGAGGCTCAAAGTGTAAGGAGGTAGCTAAGTAATAGATAGAAATGTGAAGGCATGGTTAGAGCATAGAGTTGGATCTGAAGTGTACTGTGTCATAGTAATAGTAGGAGGCTCTACAGCTGAGTGTACAGAGGCCTAGTAGAGTCCACAGCTGAGTGTACAGAGGCCTAATAGAGTCCAAAGTTGAGTGCACGGGCCCCTGCAGCTGAGTGCGTAGGGTGGAGTCGGGTCTGTAATTGGGATCGTATTTGGAAAAGACTTCTAATAAAAATAAGTTTGATTTAGAATATTGTGCATCTATGTTTTTGTTTACCTTTATGCATTTATATTGTTTATGGTTACGCACACTTATTTGAATATTGAATAAGTAATAAGAAGATTGGGCCCACATGATTTAAGTTAAGCACTAATATAATAGCGCAATAGGAATAGAGATCACAGTAGTATTTTATTCGTGACCCTTACAAAGGTACGCGAAGGCAACGACACAAGTCATGAAGCATAGACAACTGTACAGAGCAGCGCGAACGTGCAGGGTCTAACTGCAAACTTCCAGAAACTTCATCAAGACATCCCTATGGTGCGAAAACCTGGTTCCAACACCCTCCCATACTACTTCAAGTGAGATGTCAGTCTGCGCTCCACAGATTGTTGCCAAAAGGGCTAGTAGTACCAGGATTTGTTTGGCTAAAACACCTCTGAACCTAGGTCAGGCCCCATGTAGCCAAAAATCCACCACACTTCAACCAATATGTTTTCAACCTACTATCACTTAGCTATCTAAAGTTCTACAAATTTGAGCTAGATATGAATTCCATCGATCCACCCTTCGAATTCCCAATTGTGTTAACTTTTTTTAAACACTTAATTGTTGAGAGATTTGGTTTGTCCCCAATTCAATCCTTCGACGTATTTCTCAGTTGTGGATGTCATTTTGTTCATATTTTTTGTGGGAATAAGTTCCCAGAATAATCATGGAAAAGGTAAATAAATTGCAGGACTTTGGTCCCACTCCATTATTCCTTGTTCCAATGTGGTTCCTTTATCTTCTAGTGTATTAGCCTCGAAATTTAAATGTCGATACACATGGTAAAATTCAAAGTCCTCAAACATTTGAGTTTGTAGGACATTCCTTTGTATAATGGGGGAGAGGGAGGTGGTATATTTTCCTTTGTATTTCCATATCCATCAAATCACAATTGTTGAATTGCCAAAGACCAATAGGTTACAGATTCTCCTTGTTATATTGAATTATAAACATTGTCGTAAGGCTAGGTATTCTTCTTGGTTGTTGGTTAAAATACCTAATCCCCAAGAGAATTATAACTATTTTTGGCTCTCGAGGCAAAATATAACCCCTTCTGCTCCTACCACCCCTTATAATATAAAATATTTTAAAAATATATATTAAGTTGTTTTTACTATAATAAAAATAATTTTGATAAATAAATTATATAAATATTTTTTGTCATAATTTCTTAAATAAATTAGTGTTTTAAAAAATTAATATTATAATAAATATTTTTGATTTTAAGTTAGTAAATTAAAAATATACCAAAAAAATAAATTTTATATTTAAATTATAATTATGTTAATCTCCTAGGTTAATTTCTTATGAACACTAGTGGATCTATGTGGCTATTCACCCCACACATATTCTCCAACCATTTACTCATTGGTGCTATGAGGTTAAATCTCTCCTCACATTAAAATTTGTATTTTACTCCATTAGAATTAGGTTATAATCCACCCACATAGTGTTTGACTTTGTTTAATTGTTCATCCATAACATATGCAATTCTTGCTTGAATTTAGGCAAAAGTAAAAAGTAAATATGTGGAACATTCTTTATATTTCAATAATTAAACATATTTACTAGGCATTACTGCCCACCATAATTTATGCAGTTCTTTGCAAAAATTTAAGTAGGAGTAAAAGTAAATATGTTGTAAATAAAGCTTGTAACAAGCTCTGATACCATGTTTATTTTTTAGTGCTAATTGGACAAGCAAAATTTTAAGCAACCGTGCTTATTTTTTAGTGCTAATTAGACAAGCACAATTTTATTAAATGATCTAGTGATATATGATATTACTTTAGCACACCCGAGAACATCATTAAGTAATTACACTTAGAAACTTTAGCCTCTTCCTCAATTACTTCTCACGGGTGACAGAGAAAGATTGGGGGTGATGATGGGACCCATAATTAGGTATATTTTGAAGTTCATTGTGCTATCTTCTAACCCTTAAAACTCTCTGTTTCTCACATTAATTTGCATTTTTAGCCATAATATGCTTAGTAGGAAGAATAAAGGGTGTTTGTCATATTGTATGGCCCAATGTGATTAATTACACTTAGAAAATTCAACTTCTTAGAAACTTCAACCTCTTCCTCAATTACTTCCCACGTGTGAGAGAGAGAGATGGGGGGTGATGATGGGTCCCATCATTAGGTATATTTTGAAGTTCATTGTGCTATCCTCCAAACCTTAAAACTCTCATTTTCTCACATTAATTTGCATTTTTAGCCATAATATGCTTAGTAGGAAGAATAAAAGATGTTTGTCATATTGTATGGCCCAATGTGATTAATTTGCATGAACAGAGGCATTACTATGTAGGGGCTTCATGGAGACAACCAAGAGAGGATATAGGGGGGCTTGTCTACATCCTTAACTCTCTAACTTGGCTTGAGATCACATGATTCTCACTGATAGCTTGAATTTACTAGCAGCCAAGGGACTCCAAGTACATGTGAAGATCAAGGAGGACTAGATCCACAAATCTCAAGATCTTGGAGGGAATCACTCCTATTTTCAAGGGAGTTTCCATCAGCTACCTTTTGAGGCTCATTAGGATTCGAATTTTTGTGGCATCTAGGGGTAGCTACTGAGAGCCTAGTGCTTGACACTATTACTCTTATTTTTCATATAATGTATGTGAATATAATTTTTTGTTAATAATAATTTTACATCTGCATCTGAGTTAGTTTTGGAGGGCTAAAACCCTTGGGTTTGGGCCCAACACATAGACTTTAGCCCCCTTTTGTATTTCTTTCTTATTCTTGTTTCAAATAATTGCAATTATTTCTTTGTTTCAGTAGATGTTATATCATAAAAAATTATGATTGCAGGCTTTCCTATCACCTCTCTTATGGGAGGAGTGATTGGAAAGATCCATAATAACAACTCAAAAATATTTGTTTATGATTTCTTGGAAAGTTTTGAGTACTAGATTACAATTCTTTTGTATGTTTAATCTCTGCAACTTATGATTTAGCAACATTGGTTTGATAATTGAAGTTGTTTTGTAGGTTAGAGTAACCTTTAATCAAATTCAACTCATCTTTTCCATTATTATTACTTTACTGCAATAATGAACATTGGGTGCATGTAGTTGGCTAGTTGTAGGAATTGAGTTGATATGTAGGGGTGGGCACACCTTTCCACGTCCACCTGGACCTCTCCATCTTCCTCTAGGCACCTCACCTTGCTTCCAAACTCAGTCTCTAAATTC
The DNA here is from genome assembly GCA_031772625.1 of Pinus tabuliformis. Lineage (NCBI taxonomy): Eukaryota > Viridiplantae > Streptophyta > Pinopsida > Pinales > Pinaceae > Pinus > Pinus tabuliformis. The sequence goes on from CM062808.1 coordinate 686,319,600, forward strand.
ACTCTATTAAGGAAATGAAGGACACTGTGGGCATCAACTTTGGTACAATATAGACCTCCGAGGGGTACTAGGCTTGGCTAAGGGGCTCCCATGCCCTTCATTCACCTCATTCTATCTTCATCCACCTTCCTCTACCTTCAATACATCATTTGTATCCTCAAAAATCTCTCGTATCCCCCTCATGTAGCAAAATATGGCCTCCTATAGCAATAGAGGACCTCTTGTAGCACCTCCTATAGCAGACCCGTAACATTGCTTTCTCCAACTAATTTTGCTCCATACTTAGACTCTGGCATAATCAACTTGAGTAATGGTCCCCAAACTATCATTTGATGATTAGGAAAGACACTATGACCACTCCAACCTCCTTTTTTCCTCACTGCAACCATCAGATAGAAAAATAGAGTTAGGATTGGTATTTTGCTTCATGAGTATGTTAAAGATTGGATTTCTCATTTTCAAGCAAGTATGAGTAGACAAATGATGCATGCATATAGGTTATTGATTTGATTAAGTGTGCAAGTATAGTAGCATGATTTAATTCTGCAGATAGATTATCCCTTTTCCTTTCATGAAATTTCAATTGGAATTTACATTTAATGAATGACATTTTCCACTTTGTAGTTAGAATCATGTTAATTTGTGCTTTCATAAGAAGTTTTCACTGTAATTAGTTAGAGGAGTGGTATATGAACACCTTAATTTGATTTAATGAATGAGGCTGACATGAGTAGAACCTAACCTACTTTGCATATAACACTGTCACCTCTAATTTTGTACAAACCCTAGGTTGATAATTTAAGTTGAGAAGCCCTTGGGAGTTGCAACATCCTTGGTGCAATACCAGGGCTGATCACACATGTTCCTCTTACATGAGAACTCCACAAAGTCCCTCCATGCAGGCATCTATGCAAAGCAACAAATCCTTATCCAACTTTGTTATCTTCAGGATAGAGGCATGTGTGAGAAGGTGCTTCAGTTGCTCAAAGCTCGTTGCACACTATGATGTCCAATGAAACATTACTTCCTTCTTTTGTAATGTTATAATCAGGTTCCCAGTCTTTAATAATCCTTCAACAAACCTTTTGTAATATGTGTCTAGTCCCATAAAATATATTATTTCAGCTACATTACAAGGAACATGCGATTCCATTATCACCTTGATCCTTTCAAGATCAACTGCCACTCCTCTTAAGATAACATGACACAAGTAATGCACTTGTGATTGGAAGAAATCACATTTTTTGAGCTTAGCATACAACTGGTGCTCCGATAGAAATTGTGACACATATTTGAGGTGCACTTCATGATCCCCCTTAGTCTTTGAATATACTAACTTGTTTTTAAGTATTTGTTAAGAATATCATTCATAAGACACATTAAAGTGGTCACTACATATGTTAACCCAAATGGCACCACAACAAACTCATAATGTCCATACAGAACTCTACATGCAATTGATGAGCCTCATAAATGGGTAATAATATGGGCTCATTTTACCTCCTAACCTAGTCAAACCAACCATTCTCTTAGCTTATTGTATGATTTTTTGATTATATTTATGCTTACAGGGTGAGTTGAGTTAGTTATTATGCCATGTGGTCTAACATGTATTTAATGCAGATTATTGATGGATTTTGAGGTCAAAGTCAAGGATTTAACGGTCAAACTGCATAAATAACTAGAATTAGACATGGGAGAGGACTTATAGGATGGAATCACCATCATTTATTGCTCCTCACATCGAATTCCCCTTCATTCATCTTAGAGTACAAGTAGCTGAATCATGCACTAGAAGGCAGTCGAGCAAGTGGAAGATGATTGAGAGTTATCTCGAGTTTTGGGAGCCAAGCCTCCTTGATTTTAAGGAAGCTATTGGTAGCTTCAAATTTATAAGTAGAGAAGCCTAGGGCCTCACTAGGGGGGGATTTTTTTCTTGTGTAAACTCTGCTCAAATTTTGAGCTTATTATCTTGTGATAGTTTCCTGTAATCTTGCTATTTTTTGATAATGAAGATGGAATCCTTTTTTAACTAGCACTGAGTTACCTCAGAGGGCTGAAGCTCTTAGGTTAGGGCCCAATCCAAGTAGCTTGTATTTGTATGCTTTACTTCATTTTGTAGATTAATTTGCTATTAAATGTATTTCCCTTATGGTTAAGAATAGGTTGCTTTAGATAATTTAGTAGCTTGCTTTCGTTTATGCTTTCTGTAGCAGATTAAGCAGTGATCAGAAAAGATTCAAAAGGCTAGAAACAATGCCTTGGCCTCCCTTCCTCCCTCTGGGACCATGATTTGAGGCAAAGACTCTCTTGCTGCCCCAAAAACACAGATTTTCCTCATTCCTAGGACTTCTAGTGTTTGCAGCTCTCTAGTAGGTTGATAGTCCAGTTTTGCTTTACTTTAGATCTTCTTAATCATGTTCACTTCCTGATTTGCAATAGTCCTCTTTCATGCTTTCCTTTCTTGCAGAATTTCCTAGCATTTCCTTCTACACATCATAGTTTAGGCCATTTTAATGCAAAACTCTGTTTTCCTAGGATGCACTCATTTCATTGGTTCCTCGATTTTCGTGGTTGACTGTCAGTTTCTATGCAGTAGATCTCTTCCATTAGTAGGCTATCTTACCAAAAATCACACCCTCCATTCGATCAATGCCCTATAGGTCTCCCAAACCTCACCTCCCTTCATTTTTCATAGAACTTCTTCCTCTCTCCTTGAGCAAACCCAATCATATTTCTCTCTCCTGGTGATTCATGATAGAACTTAGGCACCCAAATACCTCATTCCAACCTTCATCCACCTTTTCCACCCACTCTCACACCCTCAAAATAGTGAAAATTGCTCTCGGCCTCCTCCTGTAGTTTCCCTGTTTTCCTCCTGTAGTTTTCCTGTGTCCTCCTGTACTTTTTCTATAGGATTTCTTTTGAAGGCCGAGTGTGGGAAAAGCCTCCAAAAGGCCATAAAAAACCTCCTAGGACCCATCCACATCATCCTACATCCTCGCAAGCTCCAAAACCACCCTCTAACACCACTTGTTTGCTGCCACAGTCACACAAAATAAATTAGATGCATGTTAAATTCACATAAAAACACATAAAATACAAAAATATGTTTTTTGCTTATTTACTTCCAGAAATAGCATGGTTAGATGTTGTTTACTTCCTTGAGTATGTAATTTCATTTCTTTTGTGGTTTCCATAGTGTTTTTGGCAAAAGTAGAATTAGCTTGTTAATTAGGGTTTACTAGGTTTTGCTTTACATTCTAGTCTTTCTCCTTTCTGTAGTTAGAATAGCATCTGTAGAGTAATCTTTCTTTCCTTTCATCACACATAGAGCTTCTTCTAAAATCTATAGAAGTTGGCTTGAGCTTCTAGTGATCTCGTGCCAGCTGACCAAGTGACAACCTATAGTGAGAACTAATACTTGTGCATATAGCACCAATGCTTCCAAGTTTGTTACGAACTATCGGGTTAATAAAAGTAAAGTTGGCAGCCCAGGAGTTGCAACATTCTTGCTGCAATACTGACGCTCACCATTTTTTGGCGTTGTTGCTCGGAAAGCGTCAGAGTATTCTATGATTACTGCTTTCTTCTATTTCCTATTGCAACATTCTGCTAATAGTTTATTTCGGCAAAAGTAGACTAGTCATTTCTTTTCTTTTTCGTTCTACATTTCCTTGCTTTCCTTTTTAATTCTGCAAATTTCCATTCAACAAGTTCATTTCAGCTAGTTGCATTTTGTTTTGTTCAATCACAATTTCATTTTTTGCAAGTACTTCCAGTGTGGGAAAAAGAAAAAACCAACCAAAAAGATTTCCTTTCATGCCTCGTAGGAGTAGAGATAACTTAGGAAAATTTTTCCCAAAAACCCCAATGCTTCACACAGCCAACCTTCTCTCTTCTTCAGTGGTTGTGATCAAGAATAACCCTTAGGTGAACATCTAGACATATTTGGAGAACCTATAGGGGAAGAATAAGAAGAAGAAAATATTCCTCTAGAGCCAATGGCTGAAAACAGAAATGCTAGGGAAAATGGAGAGAGAATAGAGGGTACGTTCCCCATTCGGGAGACCAACGGGGACACCAAAATGAAGAATATAAGTCCTTCAACCCTACCTCACTTCCATGGTCTAACTATAGAAGATCCTAACACCTTCTTATTCAATTTTTTTGTCATTTATCGAACTTATGACTATGCAGAAGACGAGCAAAAGTTGAAACTGTTCCATTCTACTCTCAAGGATGCAGCACTACGCTGGTTCATGGGATTGCATCACAAATTGGGCTCAGATGCAACAAGCCTTTAACAACAAGTATCAAGACTATTTTAGGTCAAAACATACTAAAGAAAAAAGCTTTTGAATGACCATAGGAAGTGATGAGTCCCTAGAAGACTATGAAGAGAGGTTCCAGCTCAGTTACAAAAGGGTTGGGTGTATACTTGACCCTGAGTCTTTGAAGTTGGTCCTGCTTAGGGGAATTCGGGAAGACCTTTTAGACACCCTCCATCTATTGGCTTGGGGATACATCTACCAACTATCCTGTGAAGACATAAAGATTGTTTTTAGAAACCATTCTAGAGCAGCCAGAAAGAAAGGTAGGGGGAGTCAACCCATAGCCAGTGCCTCTTCTTCCAATTCATCCATTAAAGGTGAAATTGGAAACATGCTAGAAGACTTCAAGAGTGAGATGCTATAGAATCTTTCCATGCAAGTGGATACCTTACATATAAAAAGAAAACAAGAGGAAGTAGAGAGGGCTTTGGCCATTTTTTTCCCTAGATGCACCAGGAGGCATCGTAGGAATGAATGCCCATTGAACTCTATGGAGGTCTGTTTAGTCTGTGAAGAAGATCATTCTATAGATAAGTGCCCTTCCTTGCCAGGACTTAAATTTGTATACCAAGGGGCCGAAGGAGTCACTGAATAGATGTATTACATAAACCAAAGGAGGCCGCATGGACCTAGACCATACCAGCAAGGGATGCAAGGGACATCTCAGGCATACTACAACCCCAACTAAGTCACCTCCATACCTTCTTGGGGCCCCCTTCTCATCCTTCCTGGTCCACGCTTCCTCCTTGGCTCTTCACATCTCAATATCATGCCTAACTAGCCACCCATTCATTTCAATCCTATGCTCAGCCGCAACCTCAATGGAATGCATCTCATCAGGGGTGGAGTCCCCAATACAACTCTCCTTCCACTCTTCTACCTCCACCACCTTCCCAACCCCAACCGTTACCTTTTGCTCCACCAAGGCAACCCCAAATGCCTACCCAGCCAAATCTGAACCCAAACAATAGACAGGCTCAACAAGTGTATAGTGGGGAACCATCATGCCCAACTTATGTTGTGGAGATTCAATAAATTAACTTGTGATCTGGGAAAGTTCTCCCAGATAGCCAACCTCCACCCAGGGAGTTTGAGGAAGATAAAGAGGAAAGTGAACCTAAAGAAAATCCACCTTTCCCTGAGAGACTATCCATGACAATCCAGCCTACCCCAGAAGAGACTGAACTGCTGGGGGAATTGAAACATTTATGTGTGAAGATACCACTTCTCCAAGCCATAAAAGATGTACCTATCTACAATAGGTTGATCAAAGAGAAGTGCTTTAGGCATCCAGGAAGGCGCAAGAGAGATGCCCCAACCATCAATGTCATAGGACAACTGTCCAACTTGATGTTGGGGCAGATAATATGTCCAAAATATCTAGACCCCGGAAGCCCAGTAGTTGATGTCCACATCAATGGCACAATGGTCCCACATACCTTGATTGATCTGGGAGCTGCCAGACACAATGCTCAAGCTTAATCTCCAAGGCTCCTTGAGGAAGATCACGACAGTGTTGCAGCTAGCAGACTGCTCCACAGTGACCCCTGAGGGGATTGTGGAAGATGTGATGGTCTCCATTGATTCTTGGGAGTACCCTGCTGATTTCTTAGTTCTCCAGCCAAAGGCAAAGCTCACTGGGTATCCTCTCATTCTGGGAAGACCTAGGTTGGTTACATCCGATGCCTACATCAGCTTCCGAGATGGGAACATGACCATAAAGAACGGGCACATGTCCAAATAGTTAACTCTATATCCTCCTGCCCAACCCTTTCTAGAACATGGTCTACCTCTCTGGTTGGAGTAGGAGGATGAGGATAAAGTTTATTCTGCACCTCTTTGCACATTAGAAATCGCCATGGGGGGAAAACTGCAAGATTAGGATGATATGATTGAAAATTTGATTCAGAATCCACCTCCCAGTGTATCACCATTAGAAGGAATAGTAATAGAAACCCAAAACAACCCCTCAATTGATCTCTGTGTGGCCGACCCCACTTCTCTCTATGTTAAAAACATAGAGTTTGGCCCAGAAAGAACATTGAAGATCAATCCATCCCTATCTACTTCCCAGGAGAAGGAGCTATGCAGCATACTGAGAAAACATCTAGATGCCTTCGCCTAGAGTTATAAGGAGATGAAGGGAGTGCACTCTTCAGTATGTACTCATCATATATACATCAAGGAAGATTACAAGCCAGTCAGGCAGCCTCAAAGGAGGATGAACCTAGCACTTAAAGATATTGTTAAGGAAGAACTGCAAAAATTGCTTGATGCAGGATTCATCTATCCCATCTATGACAGTGAATGGGTCTCTCCTTTGGTATTAGTGCCAAAGAAAAATGGTAAGTGGAGAATCTGTGTCGACTATCGAGAATTGAACAAAGCCACTAAAAAGGACCATTTTCCTTTGCCTTTCATAGATCAAGTGCTAGATGGTCTAGTAGGGAAAAAGTTTTTCTCCTTCCTAAATGGGTTTAGCGGGTATAATCAGATTCCAATTAGCCCATAAGACCAAGATAAGACCACTTTCACTTGTCCTTGGGGTACTTTTGCATACCAGGCCCTATCTGTTGGTTTGTGCAACGCTCCAGCCACTTTCCAGAGAGCGGTACTGAGTATATTTTCCGAACTGGTTCATGATGTAGTAGAAATATACATGGATGATTTTACTTCGTATGGCTCTAACTTTTAGGAAGCTTTATCTGACCTAGGAAAAGTTGTAGATAAGTGTATTGAGATGAACCTGTCCCTCAGTCTAGAAAAATGTGAATTTTTGATGACTAAAGGGACCGTGCTAGGTCATGCAATATCTCAACAAGGACTGCAGGTGGACTCCAACAAAATTGCCATCATCCAAAGGGTCCCACCTCCTCAAAATGTGAGGGATGTCAGAAGTTTCCTAGGCTTAGCTAGATATTACAAGAGATTCATTAAAGACTTCAGCAAGATAGCCTCTCCTTTGTTTGGCCTCCTAGGCAAAGATGTTGAGTTCATATGGTTGGAAAACTGTCAAGAAGCCCTAGATACCTTGAAGAGCAAGCTAGTGACTACCCCAATTCTCAAAGACCCAAACTGGGCGCTACCCTTTCACATTCACACAAACGCCTCAAACAAAGCAATAGGAGTAGCCTTAGGACAAGTTGATGAAAAGTTACCTTATGCCATATACTTTATAAGCAAAAACTTGTCAAAGGCAGAATTAAACTATACAATGACCGAGAAGGAACTCCTAGCTATTGCACATTCCTTAAACAAATTCAGACATTATATCACAGGCTATCAAACCTTTGTGCACACTAATCATGTTGCAATTAGATATTTAATGAACAAACCAGATGTAAATTCTCGCATTATTAGATGGTTGCTTTTACTATAGTAGTTTGATCTAACCATTATTCATAATCCTGGTAAAGAGAATGTTGTTGTTGACTTTTTGTCTAGAGTAAATTTGCCTATAGGTGACGAAGGAATGGTGGATGACCAAATGTCAGACAAACACCTATTTACTATATTAGTACTCTCTCCATGGTTTGCTGATATAGCAAACTACTTGGTTTCAACACAGTTCCCACCACACCTATCCTCAAAAGAGAAGAGAAAGATAGTAAGGAAAAGCGCCCCTTTCACCTGGATTGGAGGAAATCTCTTCAAACTTGGCCCAGATTAGATCTTGAGAAGATTTTTCAAGGAAGAGGAAGTCTTTGATATCCTCTTGAACTGTCATGACGGGCCTTGTGGACATCATTTTGCAGCAAAAAGAACTACCTTCAAGATATTGCAAGCAGGCTACTACTGGCCCACTCTTCATCAGGATGTGAGGAGATACACGAGCCAATGTGATCAGTGTCACAGGATGGGGAAACCCACTTCAAAGGATGAAATTCCCATGCAACCTCAAGTGACCTTTGAGCCATTTGAGAAGTGGGGCATGGAGTTTGTAGGGCCTATCAACCCCCCTTCAAAGTAGAAGCAGTACATCATTGTGTGGACCGACTACTTGACAAAGTGGGTGGAGACAAAAGCAATCAAAGCAGCGACAGAGGAAAAAGTAGCTGATTTTTTGAGGGAAAACATATTATACAAGTTCGAGTATCTGAGAAAGTTGGTCACAGACCAAGGCACTCAGTTCACTTCCAGCCTGATTGAAGACCTACTCACACATCATAAGATCAAGCACAAGACTTCCACCCCTTACCATCCACAAGCTAATGGGAAATTGGAGGTCACTAATAGAGCATTGGAAGGGATCCTAACCAAGGTAGTGAGTAGCAGCAGAAAAGACTAGGCGAATAGATTAGTTGAGGCCACTTGGGCCTACAACACAACATGGAAGACCACCACCAGGTTCACAACCTATGAACTAGTCTATGGGAAGAAGGCTTTGTTGTCAATATAGTTTGAATTCAGTACCCTAAGGATGGCAGCTCAGTTAGACCTAGACCTCAGCCATGCATAGAAGGAGAGATTAATTCAGCTCAATGGATTGGATGAATACAGATTGCAAGCCCTTCTCCATACATAGGTAGTTCAGCTTCAGAGAAAGATATGGCATGACAGAAATATCAGGGAGAAGTAATTCTAAGAGGGATATTGGGCACTACTCTATGATTCAAGATACAAGGATTTCAAAGGCAAGATGAGAACAAGATGGCTAGGACCCTACACTGTGGAGAAATGCAATGACAATGATTCAGTTCTGATCAGAACCATTGATGATGAAGCCACTCCCATGCTTTTCAATGGACATTAGTTGAAAGTCTACAAGAAACCCCTCTCCAAGTGAGAATTTATTGAATATTTGAATAAAATAGTGATGGTAGTCGAGCATGTCTTAGCTTCCACTTCACCCACTCATTGAAGAAAAAAGAGAAAAATAAGGATTTAAGTGAAAACCTCCATGAGGCGCTTGAGTCCCATCATTGGGTTGAAAACCTCTTCTGAAGCGGCCCAATGATGTCAAGAAAAAAGAAAAAATAAGAAAAGATAAGATCCCTGGGTGAAAATCTCCCTTGGAGGTGCCCAAGGCAAGCAATTAAGGTGAAAACCTCTCTGAGGCACCCTAGTTGTTTTCAAAAAAAAAAAAAAGAGAAAGAAAAATGAATTTGTATTGCATTGCAGGTTAGCAGGAGGACTACAGGGAGCAGAAGAAGGTGCCAAGGGAACCCTAACATTCATACCAGAATCCATCTCATCTTCTCCACACCTTCCTCCATCATTTTTGGCATCTCTTTCACTCCACTATACCTTTTTCTTCCAAAACTGTGTTTTTTATAGGAGGCTCCTGTAGGAATTATAGAGAGCCAAAAGTGTTTACAGGAGGTAGTTTGAGGGATAAGGAAAGCTTCATGAGGAACCTATCATCCCTCTTACCATCTTCAAATCTCCTTTCCATCATTTCCAAGCTTGCATCACACTCCAAGCATCATTATTGTTATTTTCCCTGTCCAAGAAAAAACATAGAAAAACAGTTTTTCAGTTTTGAAAAAACACAAAAATAAAAGGAGGAAAAGGCACCATTAACCTTACCTGAAGCTTACCTACTATCCCTCCATCATTCATCTCCTCTGGCATCATTCTAGAGCTCCAAGCACAGGGAAATAGCTGAAGTTTCAAGGGGAGAAGCGACCTACAGGAGCTCCTGTAGGAATTCTTGTAGCAGCTGATCCCATAGAAGTCCAGCACCAGCAGTAAGGGGTAGCACATCTAAAGGTTGAAAATGCACATGCAGCTCAACTCTAGCAAAAGAAGAGCCTGCAAGAACACACAACAAAAAATCACTAAGCAGATAAAGCATGCATGAAGGGAAATGAAGGCATGCAGTAGAGGAAGCCACAGCGCCTCACAGTCGATGGCAGCAAATATACTCGGATCATAGGTAAGTAGCTAAGTCACTCCTATATTTGCATTTGTGTAATTAGGAATCATACAAAGGAAATGAGATGGTTGAAATCAAAAGGTGGCCAGTTAACTTGGCCACCTTTATTTAGTTGACTCCACTTAACCGAGATGTCACCCACACATGCGCACAGTCAACTCAAACACAAGATTCCAAGGACAGGTAGTGGGAGGAAGAGTTAATTCCAGCGCAGTCATGAGAGGATGATTACGAGGAGGGCCATGATGACCAAGCAGGTGCGGACCAACAGTCCTAATCGAGGCAACGTACACCTTGCCAACTCAGCACTCATAACTGAAAATATTCATAAGAGGTAATGAGCACTCCTCCCCATGCATTCTCACCACCTTCTCTTGAGTTTTCTCCTTGTAACTCAGCCACAACAGTCTTCTTATGCCCCCACAGCCTTGTATCCACCATCCTCCATCGATTTCCTCCATATTTTTTCTCTCAACATTTTCTACAGGAACACCTACAGGAAATCTACAGGAGGGACAGCGGGCTTCTACAGGAGGGGTAGTGAGTCATTTTCAAGGGAGAAAACGTGATTTTTGGCACAAATTGTAGTCTGAAGAGGTAGGGTTCATGAATTCCCTCTGTTGAATATAAAAAAGTGAAAGAATTGGTCTCAATTTGAGGATGAAATAAGTCTTTAGGAGGGTAGAAATACATAAAAAGAATTTCTGTTTTAAAGAAAAAAAAAACACAGACCCCTTTGTTTCTCTATTTCACTCAAAATTCTTTGTCTCCACCTCCATATTTGGGTTTTCGAAAGAAGTGCAGGTAGTATTACAGGGGGGTTTATGAGAAAAGAGCCCACTAACTCCAATAGACTCCATGCACATCCTCAACTAGTGGAAATATTTACAAGGGCAAACTGGATGAATTTCTTTGAGAGGTTTAGAGGGTTTGATGAGGAAATTGCCCATGAATTTTCTCTCTCTCTCTGGTCCCTCATACAAGAATTCATGCTACTATAACCATTAGAGGCCTCTCCATTGAAATAACCCCTAAATTCATCAGTAGGGTCACTACCCTTCCTCTTCAGTTGCCTTGGAGTAAAGATGCGAAACCAATTGGCCAAGCTTCCAAGAAGAAATTTTTCCAGGATAATGAAACCCCTGTTGAAGACAAAAATGGAATTAGGAGGGCTAGTATACCATATCCCTGGGATGAGATTAGCTACCAAGTGATAAAATACATTTCTTGTGAAGGGAGGCACAACATTGTTTATGGATATCATTTCAGAATCCTCCAAGATTTGAGATATGGAATGAATACCCCAGCACATCAAAAGCTCAGTATCCCTTACTTTCTCCTTCAATCCCTCATTGACTCCATCACCAAGAGGAAATTCATAGTAGCTAGCTCACCATGGCCTAATAAATATCCTAGTAGAAGAATCCCTTCATACCCTTACACTCCCTATAGCATGGGAAGTTTTCAGAAATATGACAGTTGAGGATGAAATAAAGGCATTAATCTATGATGTCAGTCCTGCCGCCAGTGAGGAGGGATAACAATAAGAAGGAGAAGATGAAGCTAGTGGTGGCATAGCATAGGAAGAGAGGGAGGAGGAAAGAAAGGAAATAGAGGAGGGAAAAGTTGAAGAGATAGAGGAGGAGGAGGAAAAAGAGACAGAAGAGGGAGAAAAGGAAGTAGAGAGGGTAGAGCAAAGAGAAGAGTCCCCTAAAACTTGAAAGGGAAGCAACAACTACCCTCACTAACCTCAGCACACCAGTCAAACAAAAGCAGAAGAGGAAAAGAAAAACCTCCATGTATTTCAGGGCAAGGAAGAGTACAAAAATTAAAATAGGCAAACCTCAACCCTCATCAAAGACTCCCATTAACATTGAAGTTTCACCATCTGCCAAGGTGAAAGAATCTCCTTCCAAGACACCCATAACCTATGAAAGGGGGACTCCAAGATCTTCTACATGGAAGGGAAAGGCAATTCTATATGACCCCAAACCAAACCTACAGGAAGCTAAAACAGTCCTACAGGAGACATTGTCCAGACTACAGGAGACACAAAAACTTGAGGAAAATATAGGAGGAAAGTGAAAGATGAAATAGGAAGCACAAGAGCTACAAGAACCTAACCCCCAGCCTAATCTTACCTCCTATTACAATCTACATGAGGGAGGCAAGATAATCCTATAGAAATTTGCAATTCCACTGTTTTTCGAATTGGAAAAAGAGAGAGTGAGAACGCATAGGTGGATGCAGATAGCCAAGTCCAAAGGAGTTGAGGATATTGGCCATATGGAAAACAAACTCAGGGAAATGGGCAGGGAATTGAGTGCTCTTAGAGACAGAGAAGCCATTACAAGAACCCACCTTGAAAATGAGAATGAATTACCAAGGAGGTAGCTGCATGAGAAAGAGACTCATTTGGCATACATGGCAAGCTTATCCATAGAGGAATTATAATGCAAAACACCAGCCAAATCTTATGGCCTCTATCTGAAGAACCAATGGCTTCAATTCCAAATAAAAAACCTTGGCACAAAGTGGCACAATGCCTTTCCAAGACTACAGGCAGTTCATGGATTTGTGTGACCAAAGCACCTCTGAGGACAAAGCAAAGATGGTAGAGTTCTATCTACACAACATGGCCCTCACAGACTTGAATTTGTGGGACACCAATGCCAAGCTAGGGGATCTGCAATTAATGTCCATGGCCTCATGGATGAACCATGAAGAATTGAGGGAAAAAAAAATGAAAAGATTGTTTATAAAAGAGTAGAATGAAACATTGATGATAAGAGCTGAGCCATCAGGTCCTATGGCACTCATCAACACACACAACCTACTTGCCAATGACACTTAGATTGCCCCTAAATATCTAGGCAATCAGGAACAAGCCATTGCACACTTTGAAGATATGTTTAGGCTACTTGGGGAGGATTGTGTGCATGCATGCATGAGAAGATGGAAGACGCTACCCCACAACTTGCAGATCAAGGAATACCATTCCCCCATGAGGCTGAAGGAGGCACTGAAAAGAGTGCCAATGTACAACCGCTCCATGCAAAGGCTGAAGGTCAACTAGATTGGCCTCAAACTGAGTCCTCCACTCATATTAGGCATGCTGGAAGGCAGAAGAGAAGAAGAAGAGGAGGAGCAGTGGAAGGACATAGACAGAAAGGAAGGATTTTATGGAAAACATGACCAGACCATAGAAGAAGCCTGGGATGCTAGGGAGGTCACCAAGGCCATAAAAGATGAAGAGATTGACTAGGTTACTCAAAGGAAGAGCAACACCTTCAATAGGGGGTGATGATGAGCCTCATAAATAGGCAATTATATGGTCTCATTTTACCTCCTAACCTAGTCAAATCAACCATTCTCTTAGCTTATTGTATGATATTCTAATTATACTTATGCTTATTGGGTGAGTTGAGTTAGTTATTATGCCATGTGGTCTAACATGTATTTAACACAGATTATTGATGGATTTCTAGGTCAAAGTCAAGGATTCAATGGTCAAAATGCAACAATAAATCGAAGTAGATAGGGGAGAGGACTTATAGGAGGGAATCCTCCTCATTTATTTCCCCTCACTTTGAATTCCCCTTCATTCAACTCAGAGTACAAGCAGCGAAATCATGCACTAGAAGGCAGCCGAGCAAGTGGAAGATGATTGAGAGTTATCTCAAGTTTTGGGAGCCAAGCCTCCCTGATTTTAAGGAAGCTATTGGTAGCTATAGATGTATAAGTAGAGAGGCCTAGGGCCTCACTAGGGGGGGGGATTTTTTGCTTGTGTAAACTCTGCTCAAATTTTGAGCTTATTATCTTGTGACAGTTTCATGTAATCTTGCTATTTTTTGATAATGAATATGGAATCCTTTTTGAGTTGGCACTGAGTTACCTCAGAGGGCTGAATTTTTTGGGTTAGGGCCCAATTCAAGCAGCCAAGCTTCCCTTTACTTGTATTTGTATGCTTTACTTCAGTTTGTAGATTAATTTTCTGTTAATTGTATTTCCCTTATGGTTAAGAATAGGTTGCTTCAGATGATTTAGTAGCTTGCTTCCATTTATGCTTTCTGTAGCAGGTTAAGTAGTGATGAGAAAAGATTCAAAAGGCTAGCAACATTGCCTTGGCCTCTCTTCCTCCCTCTGGGACCATGATTTGAGGCAAAGACTCTCTTGCTGCCCCAAAGACACAAATTTTCCTCATTCCTAGGACTTCTAGTGTTTGCGGTTATTTAATAGGTTGATAGTCTAGTTTTTCTTTGCTTTAGATCTTCTTAATCATGTTCACTTCCTGATTTGCAATAGTCCTCTTTCATGCTTCCCTTTCTTGTAGCATTTCCCAGCATTTCCTTCTACACATCATAGTTTAGGCCATTTTAATGCAAAACTCTGTTTTCCTAGGATGCACTCATTTCATTGGTTCCTCGATTTTCTTGGTTGATTGTTAGTTTCTATGCAGCAGATCTCTTCCACCAGTAGGCCAGCTTACTAGCAATCACACTCTCCATCTGATCCATGCCCTATAGGTCTCCGAAACCTCACCTCACTTCTGCCCTAGTTTCCTTCATTTTTCATAGAACTTCTTCCTCTCTCCTTGAGCAAACCCAATCATCTTTCTCTCTCCTGGTGACTCATGGTAGACCTTAGGCACTCAAATACCTCATTCCAACCTCCATCCACCTTTTTCTCCCACTCTCACACCCTCAAAACAATGAAAAATGCTCTCGGCCTCCTCTTGTAGGCCTCCTCTAGTTTCCATGTTTTCCTCTTGTAGTTTTCTTGTGTCCTCTTATTGTTTTCCTGTAGGGTTTCTTTTGAAGGCCGAGTGTAGGAAAAGCCTCAAGAATGCCACCGAAGACCTCCTAGGACCCATCCACATTATCCTACATCCTCCCAAGCTCCAAAACCACTCGCTAACGCCACCTGTTCACTGCCACACTCACACACAATAAATTAGATGCATGTTAAATTCACATAAAAACACATAAAATCCAAAAATATGTTTTTTGCTTATTTACTTCCAAAAATGGCATGGTTAGATGTTTTTTATTTCCTTGAGTAGGTAATGACATTTCTTTCGTGGTTTCCATAGTGTTTTTGCAAAAGTAGAATTAGCTTGTTAATTAGGTTTTACTAGGTTTTGCTTTACATTCTAGTCTTTCTCCTTTATGCAGTTAGAATAGAATCTGTAGAGTAATCTTTCTTTTCTTTCATCACACATAGAGCTTCTTTTGAAATCTATTGAAGTTGGTTTGAGCTCCTAGTGATCTCACACTGGCTGACCAAGTGAGAACTTGTACTTGTGCATATAGCACTGATGCTTCCAAGTTTGTTACAAACTACTGAGTTGATAAAAGTAAAGGTGGTAGCCCAGGAGTTGCAGCATTCTTGCTGCAATACTGGCGCTCACCAGCAATCTTGTAAATGTCCTCATATTTGATCCAAACTTGATGATACATTGATCTCAAATATATGTTTGAAAACACTATGGCTCCTCTTATCTAATCAATTTAATCATTAATCCTAGGAAATGAATACGTTTTTTCAATGGTTGATTTGTTTATCTATCTATAATTGATACACATCCTAAGGATACCATCCTTTGTTTTCCAAGCAACATCGGATCTCCCTAGGGTAACAAATTATGTCTAATATATCCTTTATCCAACATCTATTTCAATTGTATCATTAGTTCCACTTCTTCATGCATACACATCTTGTATAGTACTGTAACAACCCTGGTGAAAATTCCATGTAATACAAGTTAGAAACAATAACCACAGTTGATGGGACACTTATTCCAAGCTGAATGTTGGGAAATACATCCTAGGGTTGTTCATTTGGTTGTTTATGGCTAAGGAAAATGGCAAAAGGAAATGATTAAGGCTTTGGAAATGCAAAATGGCATTTTTGGCACAATTATTTATGAAAGTAATGGAAATTAGGAGAAAAATGAGGTGAAAGGTCATAGGTTGCATGTGAGGAGGAAAATGAAGGAAAATAATGGAAAATGAAGAAAATAGAGGCTTCATTCATAAAAAGGCTTCTAACGATCAGTTGGTAAACTTTTGTCAGTTTAGCTTTGGAGCTCTCTCATTATTATCTCTCTCTCTCTCTTGAACACTTAGAGTTTCTTGGAGAACTTTAGCATTCGAGCAAGAAAGGAAAAGAAGGCAAGATGAAGTGAAGATAAAGCAAGGAAATGCAGGATCAATAAGCTACAATAGGCTTCATTGAAGGTATAGAATTTCATGTGTATTTTCCTTGCTATATTTGGCATGCATGGTATTGCATGTGGTTATTTTCTATCATGGCATGGGTTTTCCGAAGTGTGACAATGTTCCTCAACCTAGCCTTTCCATTTCCTGATACCTTTGGTGAGATGGGTTTCTCATATTTGGTTAATGTGTGATGGTTAGATGGATTCAAAGCTTAGTGGGCTAGATCTCCGAACTGAAAAAACACATGGCCTAGTGGTCCTTGAACCAGACTGTGGATCATGGTAAATCCACTAGCCTAGTAACCCCTAAACTAGATTGTGGGTTGCTGCAAAGACAAATTGTATGCCTTGGTGGGCCTAGGAATCCTTGCCGATGAATGACGGGATATACGGTAAAGCTAAGAGGTGGATTTCTCTCTGTTGGGACTAGCAGTCCCGAGATGGGATGTATGGTAAAGCCTACAGACTGTGTCTCGGTGTAGGGCGTAGTGATCCCTAGATCAGACTGTGGATTACGATAAAGCTTGAGAGACTAGGAGGCACTCAAATTTCTTATGGTGTAGGAGGAGAACTCTGGTGGAAACCATGCTTGTTGGTGTTTTTTGGTGTGTTCTATTAGTCCCACATTCATGCTTGAAATATGGCACAGGGGTGATTGGCTAAAGAGAGACTTGGCTTAGCCAATCTATGGTCGGGTGGAACATGGTAGTCCCATCTTTGATTTGTTTTGTTGCATTCACTAATGAGAAATTCATTCCCTTGATTTTCATGTGTAAATGTACTAATGTATATATGGATTTTACGGTCAATATGTTTATGATATTTTTGTCCCTATTATGTTGGTTATATGTATGTTTTATGATAATAGCTATGTATGGCTCTCAACATGTTTTTACTTGTAAATGAATGGATAATGTATCTATGGCCTAATAGATGATAATGCAACAAATGACATGAGGGAAAAATGGTTCATAGATATTTTCAGGTAAGTATGAGATCCCTACACTTAATTTTGTTGTTTACACCTCTAGGCTACATGTTGATGATATGTTTGACAAAATGTCTGTCATGGCTAGTAGGGGTCTAGTTAAGGTCTTTTTCAACTTATTTCTTTGGCATTATTATTTTCCTATTCTTTTATGGATCTTAAGCTATCACTCCATTCTGGGCAGTGACTTGGGCTCTGGGCCTAAAAAGGTGGCTTAAATCCTGGGGTCACCAGCACGGAACTACAAATTGGGTCCTTGGACACTAGCACATAAGCCTGTGAGAGTGACTTTGTGTTTCTAGATGCTGTCATGCCTATAGCATGAGAGCAACTGAGGCCTAAGATGGTCAAAACTTCAGTAGGACCCAAGGGAAAGGTGTCTGAAGTGTTGGATTGGTTTTTGTGGGTCATGAACCTGATGTTGGATGATTTTGTGTGATGTTTTCGTTGATTCCACTTCCTTAAGGTCACATGGGAGGTTGAATCCAATCATAGTAGCCTCTCGTCGCATGTTTACCCCGGTTGGCTAGTTACTTGGGTAGATGTGGGAGGAGGGTGTTATAGAGTGGTATTAGAACATGGTTCACCCCTCAGACTAGATGAGCAATGTGTGTTGGCCATGCATGCATGTTATTTTCATGTGTGGCTTTTACACTTACATTCCATGTTCTTGTTTCATTTGCTAGATGGTCGATTATGGTAATAGTAAGGTTCCCATGTTGAATTTGAAGTTGATTTTGTGGAATGCATTTATCATGAGTATATGACTAGTTATATATTGCTATATGTCGCTTGCATGTTGATTTTATGTCACCTACTTACATCTTTGTATGTTAGGATACATTCTTGTAGGTTTGATTACATGTATTAGTCTTGTAAGTTGATTACAATAATTGATCGCTTATGCTCAACAACATGTGTCTATGCATATGTGTAGTTGATTTGGCATTACTTATGCATGTTGATGGTTTCATGTGGCAATGTGTACATGGAGTAATGGTTTTTTTCAGGCATGAGGTGATAACAAGCATTGTTGATATGGCCTTGCATTGATGACTGGACCCTAACTAGAATGATGTTTATGTGTTGATACATTTATTTGTGTATGTCTATGTGTTGTCATGTTTACGTTATACATGTATCACGCTGGTTTTTTGATTTAGAAGATGACATATCCTTCCAAAATTATGCTAAGGTACACTGATTTATTGTTATTTGGTTTATCTGACATATTATGCATTACAGGAAAAAGATCAAATGGCTAGCAAGGTGGTAGACAACATAGAATCTCCCTATGTATCATATGAGTATCCTAGTGTGGGGCACACTTCTAATTTGGTAGATACATTGAGAAGTTTGAAGGAAGAGATAAGGAGTTGTAAGGAAGATAATGACCAGATCATACAGGCACAAGAGAAACAAGAAGAGGTTGATGCAATACTTCTTCAGAGTTTGTTAGACTTATAGCAACAAGGGTCGCTTCGGATCAGACAAGGACATGAGGATAGAACTAATGGGGCATATGGCATTAGGTCTCTTGGTAGACACAGGTCGAAGAGATTTGATACGGTGAGAGATGGCAGGTTGTTGGACACTCTAGATAGGATGGGCAATGGGTACAGGTACTATTCTAGTTCTAGTTCTGATAGACATCATGATTGTCATCGTTATCATACTTACAGGAGGAATGATAGAGGATACTTACTAGATGAGTTTAAGAAAGCGAGGCCACCTACTTTTGATAGAGATGTGAAGAAGCTAGAAGATGTAGAGGCTTGGATACTTGGGATGAACAAATTTGAGTTTCATGAGTACACAGATAACATGAAGGCCAAAATAGTTATCCTTTCCTTGAAAGATAAAGAAAACATCTGTTGGGAAGATGTTAAATGGGTCAGAGACATTAGGATAGATGACTTGAGTTGGCGGGAGTTCAAGAGGATTTTTAGGAAGAAGTACTTGTTAAAGAGATACTATCACAGTAAGGCCAAATATTTCTATGAGCTAAAGATGGGATCAATGACATATGAAGAGCACAGAACCAAGTTTTTGGAGCTACTGAG
Organism: Pinus tabuliformis; assembly: GCA_031772625.1. Classification (NCBI taxonomy): domain Eukaryota; kingdom Viridiplantae; phylum Streptophyta; class Pinopsida; order Pinales; family Pinaceae; genus Pinus; species Pinus tabuliformis. The sequence continues at coordinate 686,339,083 of CM062808.1, forward strand.
GTATGTACCGTATCTTACTATTGAGAAGGGTACAACTCATATATTTTTCAGTGGTTTTCCATTATCATTTAGAGACCAGATTAAGTATGATGAGCCTCGGTCACTTGAGGAATTCATTGGGAAATTGAAGCATTTCTATGAACAATCAAAGCGTAAGAATGAATCTCAGCAAAGTTGGAAGGGAAAAGACAAAGGTAGAGGTAAATGGTAGCCTAAGAGAACAAGGCCTCATAATGCATATGGGAAAGAAAATATGGCACCACAAAAGAAGTTCAATGTAGCTAGATAGGGACATGGGTCATAGCAACAACATAAAGGTGAGGGCACTGGTCGGTTAGAGTGTTGGACATGTGGAGAGGAGCACATTAGGAGAGATTGTCTACAAAATCAAGGTGGTAGGCCTAAGATATATGGTGCACAGGAGGCACAAATTGTTGGGGATGTTGTCCAAAGTATTCATGTATTTATGAAGCAGTGGACAATAGACAGGAAGAACACCAGGCCTCTATCATTGAGATGGATGGTAAGCTTTGTGATCAAGTTATTTCTATTTTGATTGACCCTAGATGTAATTATAGCTATGTTAGTCCTGACTTGGTGGATAAGTGTGGTTTGAGTAAGTAATTTCATGCAGAGTCTTGGTTAGTGGAGTTGGCTACAGGTACATAGAAGTGAGTTCATCATTGGGTAAGAGCTTAAGCATTTGACTTGAATGGTATGTCTACGACGACACATATAAATATATTACCATTGGGATCATACAATATGTTGTCGGGCATGGATTGGTTGTATCTTCATAGAGCCAAGGTAGACTGCTATGATAAATCTACTGAGTGTGTTGATGAAAATGGGGAACAAAGAGTCTTGCAAGGTAAGAAGAATACTGCATCAGTTAGGATGGTGATAGCTATGCAAGCAAAGCATAGCCATAGGAAATGGTGTATGTTATTTGTAGTACACATTTCTAGTGATAAGGGTAAGGAGGTTGAGGATGCATATGTGTTGAGAAGGTACCCAGTTTTGCAGCAGTTTTAAGATGTATTTCCTGAGGAAATTACAGAGTTTCCACCTCACTAGGAGGTAGACTCTTCTGTTGAGTTAGTGCCAAGGACAACTCCAAAACCAAAAGCACCTTATAGGATGAGCACACCTAAGTTGGTTGACTTTTAATTTTCATTTGAAGGAAATATTGGACAAGGGATACATTAATCCAAGGGTATCACCTTAGGGCGCACTAATATTGTTTGTGAAGAAGAGAGATGGTACTCTTAGACTTATGCATCGATTACAGGTAGTTGAACAAAGTGACCATCAAGAATAGGTACCCTTTTCCAAGGATTGATGACTTGTTCAATCAGATGAGGGGAGAAACAATGTTCTTGAAGATTGATTTGAGATCTGGATACCATCAGGTATGCATCAAAGAGAAGGACATTTACAAGATTGTGTTACAGATCAGGTATGGGCATTATGAGGTTTTTGTTATTCCATTTGGCTTGACTAATGCTCCAGCTACATTTATTTGTTTGATGAATAGTTGCATCCATATTTGGATAAGTTTTTTATTGTGTTCATTGATGATATACTGGTATATTCTAAAAATGAGGAAGAGCATGACGAACATTTAACAGCGGTGTTGAGGTTGTTGAGAGAGCATCAGTTATATGCTAAGCTCAGCAATTGTATTTTCTTTCAAAGTGAGGTACACTACTTGGGACATGTTGTCTCCAACGATGGAATTGTAGTAGATCCAGAGAAGATAAGGGCCATCATAGAGAGGGTAGCTCCTAAGAGTGTGGATGAGGTGATATCTTTCATGGGTTTGGCAGGCTATTATAGGAGGTTCATCAGGAACTTCTCGTAGATTGTTTATCCTATTACATCATTGTAAAGAAAACGTAAGAAGTTCAAATGGACAGAGGAGTGCCAGGCTAGCTTTGAGTAGCTTAAGAATTTTTTGACACAATTGCAGATCTAGACAAAGAGTTTGTGGTATGCACAGATGCTTGCAAAAGAGGGCTTGGTGGAGTCCTTATGCAGGATGGATAGGTGGTATTCTATGTGTCCCAGAAACTCAATGAGCATGAGAAAAACTACTCAACACATGATCTTGAGTTAATAACGATCATACATGCATTGAATATGTGGAGGCACTATCTTCGTAGCAGGACGTTTGTACTTATGAGTGATCACATTGGGTTGAGGTATTTGTTTGACCAGATGAATCTGAATGCCACGTAGGCTAGATGGTTGGCCACGATCAACGAGTTTGATTTCGAGATCAGGTACATCAAAAGTAAAGAGAACAGGGTGGAAAATGCTCTCAGTAGATAGGTATAGGTAAATCACTTGGGAGCTATGAGATCCTATGGGACAGATCTACAAGATAGGATCTTACAGGCAGGTCAATAAGATGTCAGGTATATGGATATTGTGCACAAGTTACAGTAAGGTGCAGGTACATGTACAGGTATCGGTGGAAGTACAGGTACAAACACATGTACATGTATAGATACAAGTATAGGTGCAGGTGCAGAGGGTATGGATTATTGTATTACAACAGATGGATTGGTTAGGTTCTGAGATAGGATATATGTACTAGATAACAATGAGCTCAAGAAGGTGATATTGAGGGAGTTTCATGCAAAACCATATTGGAGTCACCCAGGTTATGAGAAGATGCTAACAATTGTGAAGATATTTTACTATTGGCTGAATTTGAAGGGGGGTGTAGTAGAGTTTGTGGCGAGGCGTTTCGACTGCCAGTGAGTGAAAGCAAAGTGTAAACACCCAAGTGGACTACTACAAATGATTGTGATTCTAGAATGGAAATGGGAGGTTATTTCCATGGATTTCATCATAGGGTTGCTGAAGATAGTGATAAAACATGATTCCATCATGGTTATCATGGATAGGTTGACAAAATTTTTACATTTCATTCCAGTGAAGTATACATTCTCAGCTAGCGATGTAGCACAAGTATTCATTAGAGATGCGGTCAGGTTGCATGGTGTTCCAAAGAATATTGTGTCAGACAGGGATGCGAAGTTTACTTCCAAGTTCTAGAAGGAGTTATTTGCAGGTTTGGGCACAAAGTTGGCCTTAAGTACATCTTATCATCCACAAACAGATGGGCAGACAAAGAGGGTCAATAGAATATTGGAGGACATGTTGAGGATGTATGTGATGCATTAGCAGTACAAGTGGGAATAATATCTTCCTTTGGTAGAGTTCGTATACAACAATGATTATCAGGAGTCATTGAGGATGAGTCCTTTTGAGGCATTGTATGGGTGGAATTATAACACTCCTATCAGTTGGAGTGATCTGGTTAGTAGGGTATTGATTGGACTAGATATGTTGGCAGACATGGAACAAGAAATGTAGGTGATCAAGAAGAAGCTAAAGGAAGCACATGATAGGAATAATAGTTATACATATATGAACAGGTTGTTCAAGGAGTTCTAGGTTGATGAACATGTGTACTTTCACATGAAATCGAAGAAGAGCTCCTTATGGATTGGATCTTGTGCCAAGCTGGCACCACGGTTTTGTGGACCCTTCAGTGTCATTGAAAGGATTGGACCAGTAGCCTATCAACTTGCATTGCCTCCAAAAGTGAAATTCCATAATGTTTTCCATGTATCTTTGATTAAGAAGTATGTTAAGGATGTTGATCATGTGATTGAATGGTCTTTATTACAAGTGGAACTAGATTGAAAATTCCAGCCGGAGCCTCAGTGCATATTGCAGAAAAAGGTGTTCATGCTTTGGAACCAAGAAATCGAGAAAGTTAAAGCGCAATGGAAGCACTTTGGACCCGATGAAGCTACATGCTAGATGGCAGATTAGATGTGGGGTATGTATACTTCCTTGTTTGTTAGTTCAGGAAAATCAGCTTTGATATGGTGTTTTGGTATATGCTTTGATATGGTGTTTTGGTATATGCTTTGATATGGTGTTTTGGTATATTATTTGATATGGTTTTTTGGTATATGCTTTGATATGGTGTTTTGGTATATGTTTTGATATGATTTTTTGGTATATATTTTGGTGATATTTCTATATGTACATATGTATATGGATGTAAATACCACCATGAGCTAGTTATAAAACTCCACTAAGCGGTATGGGTGTCATGTCATTATGATTATGTTGTCATCTTACTATGCTACCATGTTGTTATGTTATCATGAAGTTATGATGTCATGTGGGTTGGCACTCTACAGGATGATCATTGTAAATACCATAATGAGCTATGTTATAAATCTCTAGTATGCAATATGTTGTCATGATGTTTTGCCTTTGAGTAGGTCCTTCATTCTAAATACCACATTGAGCTATGTTATAAAGCTCCATGAGAAGTATGTCTTCTTTTAGTGGGTTGTTGAGATATATGTGTAATTGAACACCAAGGATGGTGTCCCCCAAGGGGGAGGGTTCTGTAACATCCCTGGTGAAAATTCCATGTAATAAAAGTTAAAAACAATAACCATGGTTGATGGGACACGTATTCCAAGCTGAATGTTGGGAAAGGCATCATACGAGGTGTTCATTTGGTTGTTTATGGCTAAGGAAAATGGAAAAGGCAATGGCTAAGGATTTGGAAAGGCAAAACAGATTTTTTGGCATAATCATTTATGAAAATAATGGAAATTAGGAGAGAAAGGAGGTGAAAGGTCATAGGGTTCATGTTAGGAGGAAAATGAAGGAAAATAATGGAAAATGAATAAAATAGAGGCATCATTCATAAAAATGATTGCGAGGATTAGTTGGTAACCTTTTGTTAGTTTAGATTTCAAGCTCTCTCATTATTCTCTCCCTCTTTCACTCACTCCTGGACACTTAGATTTTCTTGGAGCACTTTGGCATTGGAGCAAAAAGGTAACGAAGGAAATGTAGATTGTAACCTCGTATAGAAATTACCTGCATACGAATTCTAAAACACAGAAATTAAACAATGCGAGAGCATAACACATAAAACACATATACACAGAGATTTCCCCTGGATCCAGAAACCGAGACTACCAGCTTGATTTTTCATTATATTCCTTTCAATGTTATAATAAATATTTATACATGTTGAAGCATCTAATACCATGGACCAAAAACCATCATGTACAAAACCATGGACCAAAAACCATCGCTTCCAAAACCATGGACCGAAAACCATAGGTAGGTCTGCCCAACCTGATATAGGGTCCAAAAAAAAATTTCCCAGGGTGCTGCCTGCCCCCCCTCTAACCCCCGCGTTCACTACATCGGCTAGTTGTGGAAAGAATATAACACAACCCAACATTCTCCCACTTGTTTTTTTCTTTCCACAGGGGGGCATAGGAGAGCTTGGTCATTTATCCAACTCTGAAATGCCCATTGTTTCTCTACACCAAGAGATCTTCTCAAAGCTCACAACTTTTGTCAACACGTCTGCAATATTCTTCAAAGTGTCCACCTTTACCAGCAACACCTTTTTGTCTTCTATCATATCCCTCACAAAGTGATACTGAACATCAATGTGCTTTGTCTTTGAATGATAAGCAGGGTTCTTTGCCGAGAAAATTGCACTTTGGCTATCATAGTCTATCCTTATACTTCCCTGTACTAATCCCATACTAGAAAGCAATCTCTACAACCAAACTACTTCCTTGCTTGCATGAGTGGCTGCCATGTATTCTGCCTCTGTAGTTGATAGTGCAACTACAAATTGTTTCTTACTCATCCAACTGACTGCACCTCCAAATAGGTTAAACACATACCCACTTGTAGATCTTCTCTGATCCAGATCTCTAGCCCAGTCTCCATCAACAAAGCCATGGATATCCAAAACTCTGTCCAATCCTGGTCTTCCTTGATAGCACAACCTATAATCACTAGTGCCATGCAAATACCTAAAAACCCGCTTCACTACTATCCAATGCTCCTTTCCTAGTTTTGACATAAACCTGTTCAATACTCCCACTGCATGTGCAATGTTTGGTCTAGTACAGACCATCGCATACATCAGGCTACCGACTGCACTTGCATATGGAACACGAGACATATCCTCTTCCTTTTCTTGTGTCTTAGGACATTGTTCAATAGATAACTTTACACCTACAGGAATAGGAACCTTCACTGGTTTACTATCCTTCATATTAAACCTCTGCAATATTATCTCGACATAATTCCTTTAGTTTAACCAGAGCTTCCTCTTTTCCTGATATCTTTTAATTTCCATGCCTAAAATATAGTTTGCAGCACAAAGATCTTTCATGTCGAATTTGGAGGACAATTGGGTCTTCAAATCCAAGATAATTTTTTTGTCATTTCCAACCAGCAACATATCATCCACATACAAGACCAGATAAATAACATGGTCACCAATTAATTTAAAAAACACACAATGATCTGCTTTGCTTCTGGTGAAGCCAAGTCCCTGTATAAATGTATCAAATTTCTGTTACCACATCCTTGGTGGCTGTTTTAACCCATACAGAGACTTCTTTAACTTGCATACCAATTCTTTATTACCCTTCACCCCAAAGCCTTCAGGTTGCTTCATGTAGACCTCCTCTTCCAGATCCCCATGAAGATATGCTTTCTTCACATCCATCTATTCTACCTCAAAATGAAAAGCAGCAGCAACAGATAAAAGTAATCTAATAGAAGCTACCTTGGAAACAGGAGAGAAAATATCACCAAAATCAATTCCCGACACCTGGGAATAACCTTTTGCTACCAACCGAGCTTTGTATTTCTCCACCTTTCCTTGTGCATTTGTCTTCTTCTTGAACACCCATTAGCTTCCAATGGGTTTCCTTCCAGCTGACAAATGCACTAGATCCCAAGCCTCATTTTTGTGCAAAGATGCCATTTCATCAACTGTGGCCTCTTTCCATAGTTTTCCATCCTCTAAATCTACTGCTTCCTTCATAGTTCTAGGATCATCATCAGTCATAGATAAAGAAAAATTTGAACAGAAAGTAGATGGATTATACCTTTCTGGCTGCCTTCTTTCTCTAGCTGATCTTCTTACACCCGGATTTTGTGGCTCTTCATCTTTTGATTCCTCCTCTACTGTAGAGTCCGATTCTTCCTCCTTTAGCTCAAATTCTATATTCTCAAGTTCCTTTGGTTGGACTTTATGTTTAATAACATATTTCACCTCTCTGAACACTACATCTTGGTTGTACACAACCTTCCTTGTTAATGGGTTCCAAAGCTTATAACCCTTTAAACCATCCTTATACCCAATAAAGATGCACTTTTCAGATTTACTATCCAACTTGGTTCGTTTCTCCTTTGGAACATGTACATATGCATCACATCCAAATACCAGTCCATACCAGTCCATACCTCTTGTGTAGTCTTATCCTCCAACACTAATGAAGGTGATCTATTGACCAGGTAACATGCTATCTCCACAACCTCTGCCTAGAATTCCTATCCTAACTGGGCACCATTGAGCATGCTTCTTGCCCTTTCCATCAACGTCTTGTTTATTCTTTCTACAACTCCATTTTTTTTAGGTGTATATGGAGTAGTCTTCTGCCATGTTATACCACACTTCTTACAGAATTCTTCAAATTATTTACTGCAAAACTCTCCACTGTTATCTGCCCTCAGCACCTTTATCCTCTTCTCTGTCTGGTTTTCCACCAGAGCCTTAAATTCTTTAAAACTGTCAAAGACTTTAGATTTCTTCTTAAGGAAATATATCCATGTATTCCTTGAGAAGTCATCTATAAATGATACATAGTACGCAGACTTACCCAATGATGGAACCTTCACAGGTCCAAACACATCACTATGCACAAGCTCTAAAATTTGTTTCGCCCTCTTACCAGCTGAGGGGAAACTCACCCAATTATGCCTCCCATATACACAATTTTTATAGAAATCAAAATCCAGAGAGCTATTATTCATACCTTCTACCATATCTTTACCATGAAGTATTCCAAGGCCCTTCTCTCCAATATGTCTAAGCCTTTGATGCCACAGCATGGTCTTCTCTCCAGAGACCACTAGATTTTCTACTCCACTTTCAGGAACCATAGAACTGTTGCACCCATCAACAATAGTGCTACCTTGCAGCTTGTATAGAGTTCTAGTCCGAACTCCCCACGTCAATACTAGTACTCCCCAAACCATCTTGCAGGTATCCTTCTTGAACACTGTTTTTACACCCGCATCATCCATCTTGCTTACAAAAATCAGATTTCTAGCCAATGCAGGAATATGTAGAACACCCAGAAGTGTTCTAACCCTTCCACCTTGCAACTTCAACTTTACTTTCCGCGACCAAAGATTCTAGCCTTCCTATCATCCTCTAAGAAGACATCACCACCATCGTATTTCTCATACTCGCAGAACCACTCTCTATGGGGAGTGAAGTGAAAGGATGCACCTGAGTCAATCAACCATGCCTCATGATCTACATGTGTACTTAAAGAAGCCAAGTACACATCCCCACCTTCATCTGAGGTAGTTTTTGCCTCTGTAGAAGGAGCATCATTAGATCCCTTTCCTTTATCAGGAGCTTTAGATTTACAGTCCCTTTTGTAGTGCCCTTCCTTTCCGCATTTCTAGTACACCACCTTTATAGGTTTTTCTATAGATTTAGATTTCCCTCTAGATTTAGATCTCCCACTCGATGACTTATTTTTGTTTCTGTTCTGGGTCCATCCTCGTACAGACAAGGCATCACCATTCTGGCTCTCCATATTTTTCTGTCTCATCTCCTCCATCAGCAAGGATAAGACTATTTCATCAAACTGCAAGGCAGTTGCATTGCTACCTATTACAATAACCAGACTATCCCATGAATCTGGTAGAGAACACAAAAAACTAATGCACTTATCTTCCTCTAAAATTTTGATATCAACAGATGATAACTGACTTACCACAATATTAAATGCATTCAAATGCTTTGTCACTGAGTCTCCATCTTTCATCCTCAGGTTATATAGCTTTTTCCGTAGGAACAGTTTATTCACTAGAGACTTAGATTGGTGTAATGTCCCTAACTTGTCCCACAAAGCCTTAGCCGTAGCTTCCCCTGATACATTCAGCAATACTGAATTTGAGACACACATTCGTATTGTCCTCTTTCCCTTCCAATCTAACTTCTTCCATTCTTCATCAGACGCTCTCTTTGGTTTAGTACCCAGATCTACCATGATCCACTGATCTTTATCCACCAACATGTCCTCCATCTTGAGTTTCCATAACTAAAAACTCTAACCATTAAATTTCTCGATCTCTATCTTTCCACTGCTTGCCATCTTCTTTCACCACTAGAATCGATCTCACAGATCTCCCATTGAACAGGGTCTACCATAGGCTCGAGCGAAACCTCTCAGCAACAAAGGCATCCCCTTGAAGCCAAAATAGCTCTAATACCAAATGTAGGTTGTAACCCCGTACAGAAATTACCTGCATACGAATTCTAAAACATAGAAAATAAACAATGGGAGAGCATAACACATAAAACACATATACATAGAGATTTTCCCCTGGATCCCAAAACCGAGAGTACCAACTTGATTTTTCATTATATTCCTTTCAATGTTACAATACATATTTATACATGCCAAAGGATCTAATACCATGGACCGAAAACCATCGTGTCCAAAACCATGGATCGAAAACCATCGCATCAAAAGCCATGGACCGAAAAACCATAGGTAGGTCTGCCCAACCTAATATAGGGTCCAAAAAAAAATTTCCCAGGGCACTGCCCTGGACCCCGTAGAGGGGGGCTACCCGCCCCCCTAAAACCCGCCAGACAGGGGGCTCCGCCCCCCTCTAACCCCTCGGTTCACTAAGTGGGCTAGTAATGGAAAGAATATAACAAAACCCAACAGGAAAGAGGAAGCAAAGATCAGGCAGGGAAAGGCAGGATCAAGAAGCTACAACAAGATTCATTGCAAGTATCGACTTGCATGTGTATTTTCCTTGCTAGATTTGGCATGCATTGTATTGCATGTGGTTCTTTTCTATCATGGCATGGATTTTTCCAGGTGTGACAGTGTCCTCAGCTTAGCCTTTCCATTTCTTGATAGCGTTGATGAGATGGGTTTCTCATATTCCATTAATGTGGGATGGTTGGATGGATTCGAAGCTAAGTGCGGTGGATCTCTAAACTGACAAACACATGGCCTAGTGGTCCTTGAACCGGAATATGGATCATGGTAAAGCCACTGGCCTAGTAACCCTTGAAGTAGACTGTGGGTTGCGATAAATCTAGATTGTGTGCCTTGGTGAGCCTAGGAATCCTTGCTCGTGAATGACGGGATATACAAGAAAACCAAGAGGTGGATTTCTCTTTCTTGGGCCTAGTAGTCCTGAGATGGGATGTATAGTAAATCCTAGAGAGTGTGTCTCGTTGTAGCGCCTACTGATCCCTGGATCAGACTTTGGATTACAGTAAGGCCTAAGAAACTAGGAGGCACTCAAATTCCTCACGGTGTAGGCAAATAACTATGATGGAATCCATGCTCATTGATTTTTTTGGTGTGTTCTATGAGTCCCACATTCTTGCTTGGAATATGCCACGAGGGTGATAGGCTGAAGAGGTATTTGGCTCAGCTAATCTATGGTCAGGTGGAATGTGGTAGTCCCATATTCAGTTGCTTTATTACATTCATTAAAGAGAAATTCATCTACTCGATTTTAATGTGTAAATATACTGATGTATATGTGGATTCTATGACTGATGTGTTTATGATATTTTTTTCCCTATTACGCTGGTTATATGTATGTTTTATGAAAACAACTATGTATGAATCTCATCATGTTTTTACTTGTAAATGAATGGATAATGTATCTATGGCCTAATAGATGATAATGCAACAAATGACGTGAGGGAACAATGGTTCATAGTGATTCTTAGATATGTATGATATCCCTACACTTAATTATGTTGTTTACACCTATAGGTTATATGTTGATGATATGTTTGACGAAATGCCTGTCATGTCTAGAAGGGGTCCGGTTAAGGTCTTGTTCAACTTATTGCTTTGGCATCATTGTTTTCCTGTTCTTTCACTGATCTTAAGCTATCACTCCATTCTAGGTAGTGACCTAGGCTCTGGGCTTGAAAAAGTGGCTTAAATCCCAGGGTCGCTGAGTCGGAACTGTCAAATTGGGTCCCTGGATACTAGAACATAAGCCTATGAGAGCAACTTTGGGTTTTTGGATGATGTCATGCCTATAGCATGAGAGTGACTAAGCCCTAAGATGGTCAAAAATTCAGTAGGACCCAAGGGCAAGCTATCAGAAGTGTTGGATTGGTTTCTGTGGGTCTTGAAGTTGATGTTGGATGATTGTGTGTAATGCTTTTGTCGATTCCACTTCCTTAAGGTCACATACAAGGTTGAATCCAATCACAGTAGCCTCTCATCACATGTTTACCCTGGTTGGCTAGTTACTTGGGTAGATGTGGGAGGAGGGTGTTACAAGTACTCTAGATATGGTCACAATTCTTGAAGTGAGCTCTATGGAGAAAGAAATGTCCCTTTTGGATCACAATCCTAATATCTCTTCAAGAAATAAATCATTGTATTCATGTATTATGGTTTGATATTCAACTTTCAGCTTACTATCCCTAGCTGAACTTGCCATGTGTATGTCATATAATGGACATTATTTCATGTAATATTTCTCCAATTGCAAAGCTAAAAATTGTATGATGGACATAGTATTTCTCACTCCTTGGAGTAGCCTTTGTTATCTTTCACCATATTTTCATTCCAACATTTTATTAAAGTAGTCCAATTTAGCCCCATGTGCTACCAACCAATCTATGCCAATCAACATGTCATATGACCCCAAAGGAAATAAATTTAAATATGCTTGTGTAGGTAGACCACTCATCTCTAATTGGCATGATTTAATAGCATCAATTACATTTCTTTTAGCTCCAATGGATAATTGAACTAGCCACAACTTTGCATGTTGTTTTCTCTGTAAAATACAAGCTTCAACAACCCGTGTGCTAATATAATTAAGATCATAACCACAATCAATTAGAATTGAAATATGTTGGTTGAAAAGTATAAATTCCATTTCCACCACTGAGGCCTGGTGGTCCACTTGCCTATTTTCCATTGCTGCATAAATATGGGATATACTCTTGGCCATGTCATTGATGGTGGTGGTCTCTTAGATGTTATACACCCTTATGTTGTCTTGTTATCTATGTGTTATCACCAAAAAATTGATCATCTAGCCTAATTTACTAGATGGATCGAAGTACACCATGTAAGGCCAATTTTACCATATTAAAATTCCTTTCACTGTGAGAAATTATTTAATAAACCACATTTGTTAGGTAATTTATAATTAAACCCATGAAGAATAATTAAATAAATCACTATTTATTTAATTTTCTTCTAGGAATAATTAATTAAACCATTGGTTAATTAATATTCCTTGTCATATTTGACCTAGTTATGAAAAATAAACAAATACATTATTAATTATCTTATTTTTCTCTAGGAATATTTAATTAATCACTAATTAATTATTTTTCCTTGTCAATTTTGACTAAATCCCTCGGGAATTAAATAAATCATTATTTTTTACTATTCCTTAACCATATTTTTTGCGATGATATATAAACTATTTATTTATTTATTATTTCTAAATAAAAGTTTTAATACTTTTTCCCTCCTAACCCAATATAATAAAATATTCCAAGTGGTTATTTCTAGAATGGGCTTAATAATATTTTATTATTCCTCAGTATTCAAGGATAACTCAATATTTTGTTATAAATAGAAGGGTTTTCCATTCATTATTCACTTTTGATTATTTTCATTACTGCACTCACTGTTGTAACTCTGATTATTATCATTGTCGCACACCATTTTTCTTTCCATTTGAGTTCCCAAACATTTTATTTCTTTGGTTTACACATTATAGAAGAGAGAGACTATCAAAAAGATGAAGACGTTTGAGGATAGCCAAGAACCCATCCCATAGAGGGGGATTGGTAACATTTATTTATTACCTTCACAGGTGTTATTTAATAAAATCTATTCTTTGTATATTTGGTTTCCATTGGATTATTGGAGTTACCCACATTTATTACTATTTCATTTTGTTGTTTAACTATGATTGTGGCATAGATAAGGACTTTGGCAGGTTTTGTTTGTATCATTTGCTGCAGATCTACAATGTTTAGCACCCATTTATATTGTTGAGATTGTTTGTCATCCACAGTCTTCAGTGTTTTCCTTCTGTACACCTTTGGGAAGAAAACAATATAACAAAATTGGTGATTTCCTTGAGGTGCTTCGCGAATACGAGAACACTCGTAGTGGATCACCTACACCTCTACCCGTGGATTCTGGTACCACTAGTACACCATAACATGGGGACTCTGGTCCTGTTGAGGGCCCTAAAATTGGGTCAACAACAAGGGGGATACCCACCCGGTCGGGAACTTGGTTGGCGGCTCCGTGCCCGTTTGGTGTAGCGGGTCCGACTGGGGATAACGGGACTAGCTTCCCGATCTAAGGGGTGTGTGTGTGTAGGATATGATAATGGAAAATCTGGGATTATTACTAAACTAATTTAATTCTAAACTCTAAACTGATTTTATACTACTTTAATCTAACGAAAAACAACACATCTAATCTATGCTAACCCGGGATAGAACTTTTTCCATTATGCGATCTAGAAATATTTCACAGAATAACTGGTAATGAAGATTATTCAGCTATTATGAGAATGTGAATCAATTAAGATGAACCATCCTGCATAAAAAGTTAAGCAAAACGGTTGTGAACAGCATATCGCATAATCAGTTATTCATGTATTAAGCACCAATCAATGACTCCACCGTACAAAAGTGCCAAATGGTAGTCCACTCATTAATACATTAACATATAAACAACATCAGCTGTATATTACTCTAAGAATGCAAGCAGAAATTCGTCAAGAGATAAAAGTACCATTTATGACTGATTTTAAACTTACAGACCTTAAGCAATAACGATCTATTTCTACTTGCTTATAATGCCTACTAAGAGTACAGAAGTGCAACATCAGTAGCAGGTATTAAAATGCAAAGATAAATAAATCTTGATCCGTCCATTCATCAAAAACCCCCTCCGAGGGTGCAAAAGTGCATGTTCTGAGGACAAGTTTTTTGACAGATTTCCGAACCCTTCTCCAATGCAATGAGAAGGGTTAAATACTACTAACCGACTAATTTTAATTACACAAATTTAGGGAACGACTTCAAATGACCGCCCTTTTACTAAAACAAATTTATTTCTAAAAACTGAATCTAATTTCTAACCATTTCTGTATCTGCTCCTTAGTGTTGTAAGCGATGCGCTGTTCGCCGTGAAAGAGTCGGCTGCTTGTCCTTTCTTTTTGTTCGAGCTTGAAAATTAGAAATAACAAGAGCTGGCACTTCTTTCTGACAAACTAGAAGATATTTTTGAAAGTGTTCTTCTGGAGGAGTGTCTTCACGGCATGTATACTCAGCACAACTCAGATTCCTTTCAAATTGATTGTGTTGTTGCTATTTCGGTTTCCGGCCATGCGAATGACTCAATGAGCTGGGGATTTTGTTGCCTGAATGATTTTCTCAATTGAAACTTGTTTCCATTCTTTGTTCCAGGCTTTTCTGAGACGTCTTTCCCCTTAAGCGTTTTTCTTTTTGCTTTACCTAATTTGGGCTTCAGGATCTTTCATAAACGCTTTGCTTTTGTACGCCTTTGACTCTGAGTCCTGGATAGTCTATTTCCATCAGCATTTGTTGAGTGATACTCTGGAATCCGTGGCCCTGCTGTATGCGGTATCCATCTGCAAAGTCATCTCCTCTCTGTTCTTCTAGCTCTGGCGCTTTTCCTTAGATGTTTCCTGCATATAGATTTATATTAGTTGCTGCCTTATAGTTCATGTAAATGAAAAGAGACATGAAGAAAAGATTGACGTGAAAGCATTAAGTTCTAATGAATGTGTAATCATGTCACCCATTATGACTTGACTCTTCGAAAAACACAACATAATTATCTCTGGATACACAGGCATACAATCATTAATTTCCCGTAAGGTGCGCGCCTAATTTTGGGCTCACAGATCATGCCGAGGAATGCCTGCGATGAATGGTTTCTGCGATTTGCATCGCGGCATCAAAGATCGCGATGTAAATAAGTGGCATCGCAGTGATTGATAGTCTTATTCGTCGCAAACCCTAGATCGCAGGTCGCAGCTTTGCATGGTCGCAGATCGCATATCGCAAGATCGCAAGGTTTCCGCTTTGTCACTCTGTGCTGCTTATGCGACATTGCGACGTGTGTCGTCACATATCAGTCGTCGGCGTCTTTAGATTTTTCCTTCTTAAGCGCTTTTAATGCACGCGATGTGATGGGTTCTCGCGTCGCTCCTTTTCAATGTATTTATGCGCTTTCGGAAAGCGCTTCTTTTTTCCTTTGCGACGCGATACAACTCTTAGGGAGTTAACACAAAATATTTTTTCAAACAAAAATATTTTTTGGATTTTTGGTTAAGGGTCCCCCTTTACTTGATGTTATTGCTAATATCAAACAAAGAGGGGGGTTGTTGGTGACCACAATAGGTCCCACCATCGTTATTCCTCCCCCAAATGTCGAGATGACTAACTCCATGGGCCATATCCTTTATCTGTCGTCATCCTTTTGTTCCTCGTAGAAAAATCTTTCTGAGGTTTCTGTGCATGTTTCTATCAAACCTATTTTGACAAAATCCCAGTTCTCAACATTCGTAGATTCTCCATCTACTAGACTTTCATCTACCATTCCAGATGATGCGTATGTGAACCTTATTTCTCAGGCTGATGCACCAGGTACAACTGTCGTGTCATGTAGTCATTCTTCCTCCCATCCTCCCATCTTCCATTCTGACAGGGACATCATGAAAACCATGTATACCCCTGATTACCCTTTCACTTAGGCAAGGGGGCATATCTTTTGGAGGATTTTGAAGGCCATCTCCTTCCTAATTCTCCCAATGTACTCTACCTCAAGAAATTTCACTCATAGCATATCCCTATGATTTGCATGTCTTTATTTCTGTCATGAAGTTAGGTAGGTTGCATCATCTCATCTGTTTTCTTTTTCACATTTCAGATGGATCCATCACCCACACCATATATTGGTCATGCCGATAGTGTGAGTCACTTCTCCAGGAATCTAGCCTCGACAACCTGGGTCATTTTTACCCCCTTGCACACGTTAATCCTTAATGACGTGTGCATTGGATCTGCCACCAATAATCAGGTTGAATATGATGCAATGATAGGTTTGTTAGTCGATTCCCTCGCTCATCGAATCCTTCATATTCATGTTCGATAATATTCCTTGCTACTTGTCATGCAATTGAATGGTGTGTATCATGTGCATAACCAAGTACTATTTAGAAAATACCTACGAGTTAAGTTGTTGGTACGTGAATTTGAAACCATCACTTTCAGTCATGTTCCTAGAGCTCAAAATAACTATGTAGGTACCATTGCAAATAACATTCTAGATTGTAACATGTATACCACAGAAGACAACAATAAACACAACCCATGGTGAACCATCATCATCATATAAAAATGCATAACCATATTATGTATCACATAAAACATATAAGTGTTTGGAGCCCATAGCTCTAAATACATTAGACATGCCCATAGAATGTTCCAAAAATCAAAACCAAAGGGATCCACATGTCCCCATATCTAGTCATTGTCTGGTGGATCTCGCGCCAAAGGCTCTGCTCCACCTGCACGTAGATCATGTATTACCTGACCAGCGACTACCATGCATCGTATGATCCCTTTCCACTCTGAGGGAAGGCCGATACACTCATCTATATATCGATCGTCTAACTCATGCCATCCATGCTTAGAAACTCTGGTCAAAAGTACATCACACCTACGGTGTAGATCAGTGAGTAGTGCACTATCCCCTGGACCCTGATGTGACATCAATGTTCTTTGATCTGCAACCCTTGGCATTGCAGTTCGTCCTGCATATCCTGTCGTTTTTACCAGTGCTATGTATGCATACCACATATTTTACACTAAGTACCATATACATGTGATAAAAATATGAAATCCACCATAAAAATATCAACTTAACACTTACCGTCTGGTCCCCATGCTCGCCCAGGTGGAAGTGGTAAGTCAAGATCACCCTAATAGTTCATCCCTCTAAAAGGATAATAGTCAACGTAGAGGGTCATTTGATCCTAATGTGCAAAAAAATTGAGTTGGAACACCCGTCTGACTCCCCCTCCTCTCCTCTCCACAGTAGCTGCCCCGAGCGGCTCATCCTGGGCTCCTGTGGGCCCCCATCTCAGATTTGCACATGAGGGTGGATGATGGGTATATTCTCAAAGAAGAATGCACACAACACTATACCAAAAGCATAGTCATGGTTCACCTGCCTCTTGCATAGAGTTAACTGTCATTTCACCGATGACAGCATCATTGGGCCCACCCATAGTAGGTCCCTACTAAAAAACCCGTGATGTGGTGGAATGCTTGGCTGCCCAAGACCCATATCACTGCTGCGGAAACAACCCGTGTTTTTATCCTCTTTAGATCACTAATCGGGATGGTCGTTCCCTTCACACTCACATCCCATGGACAATGGAACTCCACAAACTCTGTAATCTTCCTCCCACTAGGCAACACCGGATGTATATCCCCCACCACCCCTAAGGGAGGGAGTCCAGTTAAGAAATAAATATCTTTTAATGTGAGCTCAATCTTGTGCCCCTACACTACAAAGACCTCCTAGTCTGGATCCCAATAACTCACAATCCTCAATAGAAAGGGCTCAACTTCCCTCATCAATGGGTTCTCTACCAGCTTGAGAACCTCGTAGAAAGCTAACACCCCTCGAACCCCCTAATCCATCTAAATCTCAGATTGAAGGGTATCCAAGTCTCACTCATGCCAGTTAATTCTAAACTCTACCATACCTCCAAAACACCACATGTCTTGTTAGTTTAGAGAAGAAAACACTGGCCTACACTGATCAATCTATAGCCCCCACCAGACCAGCAAATCACCCCTCTTTTCAGCCCCAAATCACAATTTTCTGCCCAGAAAGTGCAAGCTCATAGGTTTCCACTTGTTTCCTGTGAGCCAGATTGCATTTCTTGGCCCAAAAAGTGTGATGTTTTAATGAAGAGGAGCAAGGATCTCCTAGGGAGTTGTAGGGTGCCAAAAATCAGGGAATAAACCACTAAAATTGAAGAGATGAGTAAGGCCACCAACTTGAAAGTTACAGATCCTGATTCCAATGGTTGGTTTTTCTGCTATGATCTCCACAAGATTTAGGGCCTCTTCCTCCTCTCCAAATTCACCACAGCTCACATAGAAAATGAATTCAAATTGGAGGGAAAACATCCTTTCATAGAAAAACCCACATTTTTCTATCGCCCATTGCAACCAAACCGTAGCTCAGTTTGACGTACCATCAGTACCACTGGAAAGCTCTCATCGAGTATTATAATGGGTCTTTCTCAGTTTTTTATGATTTGACACTTCACCTAGAATCCATGTTTCTAAGAAGGGTCACTTCGTCGCCTCTAAAAATCAAATTTCTTCATATGCAATGTTTGTACTTTGGGGACCACCTTCCATTGGCACTTTTCATCTCATGTATCGATTTTTGTCATGAGTAACCATCATTTACTAATGCTTTGATTGCCTCCATCGGGCCTATTCTATTTGGCAACATCATCGAGTCACCCTTATTTAGAGCATCTACTATGAGTCACCTTTGCATCCATGGAGTCTGTTTCACGTCCCATTATAGCATGTCTCAATATTCCATCCATATTTTCATATCGTTCATCCTGTGCTACCCATTTTGGCCTCCAGACATACTGTCCCCCATCCCCTCTGCAGTCGAATCAGTCATTGCGAGTTCAACCAAGCACTGTATGCTTTGACAAGGGAATTCATCTGCTTGTCCATAAGTCCCATTTTGTCCATTGTCCCTGGTGTCAGTCCATCAGTCACATTATTATTTTCTCTCGTGCCTTAGTTGAGGATCCTCATTACCTCACCTATTGTGGGCCCTATTTTGTCGACATCAGCTCATTTATTCCATAAGAACAACCTAGAGGGCAGTGTATCTTGGTTCCAGCTTCCATTCCTATTCGGTACCTTGGATCGAGTAGAGGGACTCATTATTGCCCTTTGACTTGGTTGTTTCATGCTCCTGCTTCATACACTTGATGATCCAGTGATGCAACAAATTGTACCAGCGATTTCCATGTGTGTGAGATGTTTCGGACCTCATGAGGGGGTAGCCCTTTAGGTAGCCCCCCACATGCCCAGATGCCTTCATATTATGCTACAACCTCAGATGTAGTTCCACAGATTTGATGGTTTCCATTCTTACCAATCGTAGTGTTCATAGCATGCACGTCTCCTTCAGATGATCCATTCAGTTTTCCAAAACCCTTCTCTGATCAACATGGATTTTTATGTTGTTCTACCCTCCCTCCCACCCATTTTTTGAGGGAAGGGACATTATATCTCATGTACTCAGATATTATTGTATTCAATCCCGACTCATATTTTTTCAGGTGAATTATATATATGGGACACATTGTATTATTATCTAGCTCAGTTATACCAGCGTGCCATGTACCATTCAGCATGTACTTCATTGCCTAGTTTTATGTTTCTGGGTGCATCATTATTTTTGTACTAATTTATCTCAGTAGGTATAGGTATCCCTCCCCTGCCTCACTGATATCTGGTACCACAACATAAAAGGATGCTTGCATTAGTCTCTCCCCCTTTGTCCCTATCCTCTTTTACTTCAGCACTATTGGTCTCTCTCTCTCTCTCTCTCTCTCTCTCTCTCTCTCTCTATGACTCCACTTTGTTGTCTAGTGATTGTGTCTTTACAACGTACTTTGGTTATACGTTTTTCTCCTAACACTCATATGTTGGGGAGAAATCTGTTATCACCAAAAAATTGATCATCTAACCTAATTTACTAGATGATCGAAGTACACCATGTAAGGCCAATTTTACCATAGTAAAATTGCTTTCATTGTAAGAAATTACTTAATAAATCACATTTGTTAGGTAATTTCTAATTAAACCCATGAAGAATAATTAAATAAATCATTATTTATTTAATTTTCTTCTAGGAATAATTAATTAAACCATTGATTAATTAATATTCCTTGTCATATTTGACCCAATTATGAAAAATAAACAAATAAATTATTAATTATCTTATTTTTCTCTAGGAATAATTAATTAATCATTAATTAATTATTATTCCTTGTCAAGTTTGACTAAATCCCTTAGAAATAATTAAATAAATCATTATTTGTTTATTATTCCTTAACCATATTTTTTGAGATGATAAATAAATCATTTATTTATTTATTATTTCTAAATAAAAGATTAAATACTTTTTCCCTCCTAACCAAATATAATAAAATATTCCAAGTGGTTATTTCTAGAATGAGGTTAATAATATTTTATTATTGCTCATTATTCAAGGATAACTCAATATTTTGTTATAAATAGAAGGGTTTTCCATTTATTATTCACTTTTGATCATTTTCATTGTTGCACTCACTACTGTAACTATGATTATTATCACTATCACACACCATTTTTCTTTCCATTTGAGTTCCCATTGAGCTCAAACATTTTATTTGTTGGGTACACATTATAGAAGAGAGAGAATCTATCAAAATGATAAAGACGTTTGAGGATAGCCAAGAACCCATCCCATAGAGGGGGACTGGTAACATTTATTTGTTCCCTTCACAAGTGTTATTTAATAAAATATATTCTTTGTACATCTGGTTTCCATTGGATTATTGGAGTTATCCTCATTTATTATTGTTTCATTTTGATGTTTAACTATGATTGTGGCATAGATCAGGACTTTGGCAGGTTTTGTTTCTATCATTTACTGCAGATCTACAATGTTTAGCAACCATTTATATTGTTGAGACTATTTGTCATCCACATTCTTAAGTGTTTTCTTTCCGTACACCTTTGGGAAGAAAATACTATAACACTATGCAAACATTTTTTTAATAAGTGCTCTTCCCTGCACCCCCAACAATTCAATGGTTTTTTTTGTTCTCTGACCTCTTCCCTTATTGGTCGAATTGGCTTATTCCCACCTAGAGAAAGAAAATTATGTTGGAATTCACTCCTAGTTGGTATGTTGAACTTGATGATTTTCCCAACCTGTTTGTAGTGTGAGCATCTCATTCCTTTCTTCCTAAGATTGGTATTTTCCTTCTTTTTCCATTTTATCTTAATTTAGTCTTATGCCTTGACTAGTCATAATAGTGTTTGGATTTTTGAATGGCATCTGCAAGCATCCCAGATTCATTGAATTTTATTTGGTCTTCCTAGAACTATGGGAGTCCACTGAGGAAAAAATGGATGTTTACCTTCTAATATCTGATATAGGGTACCTTCATCAATATTTATATGAATTAGTTGGCACATGCCTCCATAGTGAGTCATCCCAATATATGTTCATGGAATTCTTTGATTTTTCTATCATAGTACCTTTTAGAAAAGAGTTTCTCTCTGAAGTGCTTTTCAAATTTCTTCCAAGTCAACTTCTCCTCTCAAATTCCTTTGACATTCTTGAAATATTCCCACAATACGTCAAATTTTCCCTTAAAATTAAATATATCTAGTCATGCTTTCATATTTTTAGAGTAATTTTGCACTCTAAAATATTTGATGAGACCCAATAGCCATTCTTTGACTTCTTCATTCTTCCCGAGTTCTCCATCAAAGCTAGGAGGTTTTGCTGTAACAACCCTAGGCTAAAAATCCATGTAATAAAGTTAATAAAAGAAAAATAAGACCAAGGTCATAGGACACATATTCCAAGTTGAATGTTGGGAAAAACATCCTAGTGGGTGTTCCTTTGGTTTATTATGGCTAAGGGGAAATTGGCAAATGGATTGGCAAAGGCTTTGAAAAGGAAAGAGGCATTAAATAACATTTATTTATGAAAATAATGAAAAATAGGAGAAAAGGAAGGTGAAAGGTCACAAATTTGCACGAGAAGGAAATTGAAAGAAAATGAAGAAATCAGAGGCCTCAATAATAAAGGGGCTTCTGAGGATCAGTTCACAACCTTTTCTAGTTTTAGCTTGGAGCTCTCTCTATTCTCTTTCTCTCTCTCATACTCTTATACACTTAGAGAATTCTTGGAACACTCTAACATTGGAGAAAGGAAAGCAAAGGAAGGGCAAGAAAGGAAAGGAAAGCAAGGATCAAGCGAGGAAAAGGTTGGATCAAGTAGCTAGAGTGGGAATACTTGTAGATAATAGGTTGCATGTGTGATTTCCTAATTGGTTCATGGATGCATGGTACATGCATGTGTGTATTTGGTTCTCTTGCTATCATTGGCTTGTGTTTTTCTAGGTGTAACAATGGTTTTCAGCCTTGCCTTGCCATTTCTAGATAGCCATGGTGTCATGGGGCTTTTTTTCTTGGTTGAAATGGATTGTTGGATGGTTTTGAAACTAAGTGGGGTGGTCTTAGGAAAATTCCAAAAGGCCTAGGAATCCCTTGACTAGTAAATTATGGGAAGCCTGAGGGTGGATATGGGAAATTTCCTCACGATCTAGGTGGAGAGATCCAGAGGCATCCATGCTTGTTTAAGGCCTAGTGAGCCCTTGACCGGTATATGGCAAGATTATGGTAAAGCCCAGTAGTGTATGTTTATTATTTGGGCCTAGGAATCCTTTGACCGATATATGGAGGGCTACAAGGTAAAGTCTGCTTGTATTGATGAGGGTTTCGGGCCTAGGAATCCCTTGACTGATATATGGAGGGATACAAGGTACAACTCGGTTGTATAGATGAGGGTTTTGGGCCTAGGAATCCCTTGATCGGTACATGGAGGGATACAAGGTCAAGGTTGGTTGTATAAATGAGGGTTCTGGGCCTAGGAATCCCTTGATCGATAACGAAGGTATACACAGTAAATCCTAAGGAAGCATGGTTGGTTTTGTTGTGAGTCCCACATTCATGCTTGGAATATGGCATGGGGGTGATTGACTAAAAGAAATATTTGGTTCAACCTAATCTATGGTTGGGTGGTATGTGGAAGTCCCTGACTTGGTTGGATTTTGTATATGAATAATAAGAATATTTCCTCTTGAGTTTTATGAGAAAATGTGCTTGGTTATTATGTGATTTTAATGGTTGTTCTATCATTGTTAATCTGTTGGTTATATGTTGGTTATAAGCATAGTTTTATGACAGTTCTTAGTCATGGATCTCATCATGTTTTGATCAGTAAATGAATGTATGACCTAATAGATGATAATGCATCTATGGTGAGAAGGCATCAAACCTTCTTTACGATTCTCAAATAAGTATGGGACCCCTATGTTCAAATGTGTATTTATGACCTGTACATTACATGTTCATGATGTGTTGTTGGAATATATTTCATGGTTAGGCCTGGTTAGGTCAAGTTCTTGTCTAAGTTTTGTATGGAAGGCTTTTTCCATGTGTCATTTATCATTTCTAAGAGTTTTATCAAGTTTTGGGGAGTGACCTGGAGTCTAGCCTTGAAAAGGTGGCACAAATTTCATGGTAGCATGCATAGAACTGTGAAATTGAGACTACAGTTGCTCCCTTGCAGGCTTATGCATGCGACTGGAGGCTTTCAGTCACATGGATGCAAGCTTAAGCATGTGACTGGAGGCTTTAAGTCACATGGATGCAGGCTTAAGAATGCGACTAGGACTTCAAGACATTGAAAAGTAAAGTTAGTTGAGGGTGTGGGCACCTGGAAGGGTGGTTTAGCCCTTGGGGGTCCTGTAGCACTTGAGGGAAGTTAGTAAGGTTTTTGGGTTATAAATTCCACTTCCTTAAGGTGATCTAGGAGGTTGAGTCATATCATAGTAACTCTTCATCACATATTTACCCAAGTAGGCCAGTTAACTTGGGTAAATGTGGGAGGAGGGTGTTATAGATTGGTATCAGATCATGGTTCAACCCTTGGACTAGATGGGTGGAATGTGGTTTCCATGCATGCATGTAGGTTGTATATGTTCTTGTTATGTATGCATGGTGATGGTCATTGTTACAATTGTGTTGTCATGTAGAAGTTGATGATGTTGTTGTTGGGATGTGTTTGTCATGAATGCATGTCGGTTGTATATTCATTTGATGTGCATGCAGTGCATATATGTTGTTATGCATGCATTGTCATGATTATGGTTATGTATGCATGGTAGGTGAGGCATGCATCGTGGTGGTCATTATGTAGTTTTTGTCATCATGATGTTGTTGGTATGTTATGATGATGATAATTTGGCTAAGATAGAGTTGGAGATGCAGACTATTAGAGCAAGGTTGCAGCATTGGTCCTTAGGGTAAGGGAAAATCATCATACAAGTTTGTATGTTGGGAATTCAGGTATGTTGGTTAATGGGTTTTATATACATTATGGTTATGTATGTGCCTACCTTTTTACTGTTGTTATGGTTACATGCATGATAGATGCTAGTTAATCAATGCATTCATATGCACATGCTTCGGTTAGTCATGCATGGTAGTTAACTTGTTGTTATATGTGTTGCAATAAAACGTGATGATTATTGTCACTACATTTAAGGTCTTGATGTTATATATATCATGCTAATCTGGTCGATTGGCCTATGTAGATGGCTATGGTTAGGATATTCAGGTATGAGTCAATATACTTGTGATGTTGTGTCATATTAATCTAGACTGACTTGTGCAGATGTGATCGCCTCCCCTGAGATACATTGAGGTATGAGTTTGGTTATTGTATATTTTTACTTGTAGATTCAATAGCTTATGTGATATGCTAAAACACAAGACACGAATCTACTCTACTCTTCAGTGGAAACCAAAATTTATCGATGAAATCAATAAGCAAAAAAATAATAATATTAATCGCACATAACACAATATTTCTCTAGGGAAAGCAATTGTTAAAAACCCCGACTATCTATGTTGCATTAACGGAAAGATCTGAGATTAAAATACAATGCTTTTTCAACCCGAACAATTCTTGCACTCGTACAATCTATCTCTCTGCTTCACAACTAGCTCAAGCCAACACTTAGCCAAATCTGCTACCTGCCAAGCCCTTACTTCCTTATGAAATTCCTAAGAGAATTAGCCCATATTTAATTGGGAAATCCACTCTCCATAACTATGAAATCCATCCATAGGCCCTCAACTGATTTCACGCACCATCTATACAACTCGGAAAATTATACAGCTGATAGTACATTGTCCTTGAACTCTAATCTCAATTGGGTCTTTGTCTGAACTAACATGCATGAGTTATTTATGAGTGAATATTCATTTAATTGGTGTGGCACTAAGGATGCAATGGTTCCCATCCCCACTACTATACCTCCTACTAGTTCCTCCAATAGTTAGAACTAGTTTAAATAACTATAACTCAGTTAGACTGAGTTAATTAATTACAACTTAAAAAACTCAACCTAGGCCCCTAAAATTTAGGGATCACTCTACATGACTCTATATATACTTCCAACTCAAATTTCCTAAGTCAATTAAGTAAATTAAGTCAATTTAACTTAATTAACTATTACAAGTTGTTATGAGAATAGAATTTCTATTTAATTCACACGTTAATTCAAGAATAAATTAGATTGGAATTTCTTGTTTCTATTTTTAACACTCCCTCTCAACAAGAAATGGATTATCTGCTACCCCGATCCTGCCTTTGTAACTCAAATTTTCATCTTCAAAATTCCTTTGTTAAAATATTTGCATCCTGCTACTCTGTGGGAATGTACTCCAACAACATAATTATCCTCTACACACAATCTCGACGATGATGATATCGAATATCAATATGCTTGGACCAATCATGAAAAACTGGATTCTCAGAGGTTTGATACAACTCCGGTTGTCACCATAAATCAAAGTTGGATCCATCTACTGACCAAACAAACCAACAAGAATTTTCCTCATCCAGATAGCCTCACAAGTTTCTTGACTAGCAGCCATGTACTTTGCCCCTGCTGAATTGAGTGCAACTAATCTCTATTTCCTATTGTACCAAGAAACGACTATTGAACTAATACTAAAGATCCCACCTAATGTTCTTTCCCTATTGGATGGACTCCCTGCCCAATCTGCATCAGTGAAGCCTTGAAGCTTCACTCCCTCTGCCTGTCTACACCATAAACCATACTGAGTAGCGCCTTTGAGGTATCTCAACACATGTTTGGTTTCCTTCCAATATAGCTTGGTCGATTAACCATCGCTTGACTAAGATGGTTAATTGCATAACACATGTCCGTTCGTTTGTTCACCAAATACATGAGTGAACCCACAAGCTATCTATAAATAGTAGCCTCCATTACTTCACCACAAGAAGCAACCTCCTTCATCCAGTTACCTAGTAGAGGAGTCTCCATGGGTTTGTTGCGCTCCATGTGAAACCTTCTGAGTATATCGTTGGCATACTTTCCATGAGAGACAAAAAATTCCTCATCACCTTGTCATACTTCCGTACCCAAAAAGTAGTGCATGAGCCCTAAGTCCTTCATTTCAAACTCTCTTGCACGATCCTCTCTGAAATACTTGATCAACTTATCATCACCTGTCAGAATCAAATCGTCGACATATAAAAAATAATCAACAATTTACCTTCAACCACAATGTGGTAAAAGTTCACATCTGCTTCACTTTTGGTGAAGCCCAATCGGGTAAAATGACTATTGATCTTGGTGTACCAAGCACAGGGTGCTTGTTTCCATATAGCGCTCGCTTGAGTTTTCACACATGTAACTCTTTGTCGAAGGTCTCAAATCCTTCAGGATGCTCAATATACACCTCTTGCTCAATCATTTTGTTGAGGAATGATTTCTTTACATCCATATGATGTATCTTCCATCCCATCTATGCTAACAGTGCTAGAATGGATTTGATTGATGAGTACCTTGCAACAAGAGAAAAAGTCTCATCGTAATCAATCCCATTCACTTGAGAAAATCCTCTGGCCACAAACCTGGCCTTGTGTTTCTTGAATCTCCACACTACCATCCACTACTTGATTTACCTTGTAAATCCACCAGGAACTCACCACTGGCTTGTCTTCCGGTCTTGGGACCACATCCCAAACATTGTTCCTGACATTGGAGTCATACTCCTCAACCATGGCATCAACCCAAACTGGTTGTTGCACTGCTTCCTCAGAAGAAGATGGTTCAGTATCTACACATCCACTCATCGAAGCCATGTAGCCAATGTACCTCTCTGTTGACCTCCTCTGCATGTGCTATGATGTGGGTGCTCCTACATTCTTTCTAGAATCATTCAATAATCTGTCAGCCTCTCTGGTGCACTTTCTCCCATCTCTGGAAGACTCTACATGAGTGTGTGTCTCCATTCCTTGATCCTCTTAATGTGGTTGCTCCACATCATCCTAAGGTTCCTCCTTTGGACCTAAAAGCTCCTTAACTGCATGTAGCTGAAGCTCCCTCTCAAGGGAAAATCTCATGGCCTTCTCTTCATCGAATTTTAAATCCTTGCGAACCATTGTCATCCTGTTGGTTGGTAGGTACACCTGATAGTTGTGAGGTGTATCATTGTACCCCACAAATATCCCCAACTCTGCTATTAGCTCAAGGTTTTTTCATGCATCTTTGGTTACATGGAATTAGACTGTTGAACTAAAAATCCTGAAGTGTCCCACATCTAGATTCCTCCTTGGAAAAGCCTCTATTGGTGTACTCATCCCAAGAATTCGATGAGGGCTTTTATTATGCAAATAAAAAGTTGTGTTGCATGCTTCAACCCACAATTTTAATGGTAGGCCTTGATCATGAAACATTTCGCATGCCACTCCTACAATGCTTCTATTCTTCCTTTCAACCACCCCATTCTGTTGCAGGTTATGAGGTGTTATCAATTCCCATCGAATGCCTTCTGATGCAAAATTTTTTTTGAACTCATTCAATACATAATCTCCACCATTATTCACTCCTAAGAGATTTAACCTTCCTACCAGTATCTTTCTCGACTAGTGCTTTAAATTCACAAAATTTTAATCTTTATTCTGCATGAATTAGATCCAACACTTACGAGAAAAATCATCAACAAATATAACATAATACCTATGCTTGGCCGTGGATGCTGTCGAGAATGGTCCACACACATCTGAGTGAGCTCAATCAAGGATCACCTGTGCTCGACTGTCTTTGTCATGATCAAGGAAGCACAATATTCTACCTCCAACTTGTAGATATTCTTCACTCAAACCCCTATCCTCTTCACTTGTCCTGTGGCTATGTGATGAAGGAATGCCTTTCCCTTACTAATATCACATCATAGCCTCTATCCTCCAACATGGCAACACATACCAAGTTCTTCTTCAAACTAGGAACATACATAACATCTCAGAAGTGAGGGTAGATCCCGACTCCCTCTAAAAGGTAATTGTATTGATCCTGGTAGTGTTATACCTCTAGTCATCACCCATATTGATATGCATATGGAGATCCTTCTCCTCCAAGTTACTGAAGAGATCTTTGTTATGGGTCATGTTGAATGAATATCCATTGTCCCGATAACATACATTATCCATCATCAAAGACACCATACAAGTGATGAGGGTAAAGTCTAGTTTGAATTGTGAGGGAAGAGCCTCACCTATCGCTCCTCCTGAGGGCTTCTTACTGGCCTTCTTGAGCAGACACTTTGTGGAAAAATGTCCCAGCTTGTGACAGTGAAAGCACTTAACTTTTGGCATGTCCTTCTTTCCGCCCTCACAAGAATATAATTTGGAATGGGATGACTTCCCCTTACCTTTCTTTGCCTTACCCGCTAAGTCACAATTCTCCTCATCATCAACCTTTGATGAGGATTCATCTCTGGTGTTCCGCTGAATCTCTTCTGGTACCAAATCTGACCATAGGTCCTCCTAATATGGTAGCTTCTCCCTCCCATTAAGTGAGTCCTGGTAACTATGCTAGCTCTTGGGAAGTCCTGAAGATTTAGGCTCACGATATCGTCTTCAGCAACAGTAATTCTAACACTTCCAAGATCATCCCAAAAAAGGTTGAACTTGGTCAATTACTTTGGAATTGAGTCGCCCTTCTCCATCTTGATCTTTCTGAGATTTTCCTTTAGTGCCAACTTCCTATGGTCACTGCTATTTTGAAACAAGTTCGTCAATGCCTTCCACATTGCATTTCGAGTGTCCTTACTATAGAGACTCGAGACAATATGATCTCAAACTCCTTCTAGGATAGTCCTTCTCGCCTTTGACACACACTTTCTCCATCCAACCTAATCTTAGCATCAGATGTTGGAGACTTAGGAATATCATGACCTATGAATTCCTTGAGGCCATTTCCTTCTAGCACTACCTCCATCATGTCCTTCCAAGCTATGTAATTCAAGCTACCCTCTAGGGCATACTCAAGTCTTAGGCCGTAGAATGACATATTGTTGACTTTGAAGTATGAAATTGCAAATTTGGTTTCACCTGCACAACAAAGTCGAATACTCCTCTTCTATATTGTCTTTAGCTCCAATACCATGTATACTTTTACTTGTAGATTCAACATCTTATGTGATATGCTAAAATAGACAAGAATCTACTCTAATCTTCAACAAAAACCAAAATTGATCGATAAAAACAATAAGCTGAAAAGGAAGAATATCAATTGCACATAACACAATATTTCTCTAAGGAAAGCAACTGCCAAAAACCCTAACTATATATATTGCACTAACTAGAAGATATGAGAAGAAAATACAATTCTTGTTCAACCCGAACAATTCCTGCACTAGCACAATCTATCTCTTTGCTTCACAAACCAACTCAAGCCAACACTTAGCCAAATATGTTGTGTGCCAAGCCCCTACTTCCTTGCACAATTACTGAGAGAATTAGCCCATATTTAATTGGGAAATTGATCCAGGTGGATATTGGTGGCCACACGCCTATTCGACTTGGAACCCCACCATTGTTCTGTCAGTTTTTTTTCTTTCAGTTTCCTTAATTGTAGCACATTTTACTATTTTTGGCAGTTCTTCGAGTCCTGAACTTCCAGAGCCGTTTTGAGGCCCTAAACGACGTTTTTTTGGCAATATTACTTTGGGTGATTTCAATGAAATCACATTTTCAGTTTTATTCCTCAAAGAGATATTTCCAATGAGGTATCATGCACGTCAAATGGATATAATATGACCAAGTTACGACCCCGGGAAGTTGGCTGCCCAACTAACCTCAACAGTGCCCATAAACTCTTGGTGTTACATCTCCTCGGGTTAGGGTTTTGGTTGTTTAAGGTTTTCTCTTATTGTTCAATAATAAAAAGGCCATTGACCCTCATTGTAACTCAGTTCAGAGGCATGTAGCCACCACATCTCTTCTAAGAGATAAGCTACCATCGCCTAAGCTAGTCTCATTTCCATTCTATTTGTAAGCATATTTCATTATTTGATATTAATGAAAGGAAGTGTTATTTTTGTTGAATCTATGTATTTATGGTTATATTTGTAATTTTTTTTATTCCTGTTTAAATTTGGATCAGTGGTATCAGAGGGGTCTTCTCTTTCTATGTTTTTCTTTGCATGTCCCCAACGAGGTTGGGTTATGAGTTAGGGCTTGAACTAGTCGAGCCTTTGCAGGACCAGCCTCATAAATCTGAACGACCTCCATGGGGGAAGAAAAGAAAGATGAGGGAGCAGGAGATCCTATCAAAATATTGCTCAAGGAGGCCCTCGAGAAATAAATGAATGTGATGATGGATAACTTTGCCCAAATCCTTCAACAGTTGCCCACTGACGGCGTATCCACATTCAATAGCCACTCTGGAGGATCCACACCTGTTAAGGTACAAGTGAACTCTGAAATTCCCATATTTGAGGGCCAAATAGATGCAGATGCCATAGATAAATGGTTGAATCTCCTAGGAGGATAATTTTCTGATCATGATTTTTCCAGCTAAGAAAATATTACTCTTTCTCTTCTCAAAGCCACCCCCCACGTCAAGGATTGGTGGGAAACTTATTGTGAGCAGAAGGAACAAAGTACGACCTCACTATTTTTAGCCTCTCTCACTTGGAATTCATTCCAGGGAGCTACGAGGACAAATACATAAAGTGGACCACGCTATGGAAGGGAAGGGACAAAGATGCGCCAGAGTTTACCAATGTTTTTCATACCCTTCGCACGAAGTTGAGTATCAAGGATTCTGAGAAACATTTGGTACTCAAGTACCATGACTTCCTACATAGATACATCTAGGATGAGATGGAGTTCCTAGACATCTTGTTGCTCTGCACGACGTACCGATACGGCTTCAAGATCGAGAAGAAGTTTAAACAGAAGAAGCGAGACTTTATTCGAAGCAAGGGAAAGGTGCCCACAAACTGCAAAACAAAGGAAAAAGTCAAGGCAGGACGACCCAAGACAACCTGCCAAGGCCAAAAGCAAAGGAAAACACTATGAAGCTAAACAAGGACATAGGAAAGTGGTGTGAGTTCCATAAGAGCTCCACCTACAATGCAAGTGAGTGCTGGGCCAAGCAGTCACTGATGGCCAAGCTGAAGGCTTCAGAATCAGATTCGTGTTCCAACTTTGAGTCAGAACCCAATAAGGGAAATGAAAAAGGGAAGCACATTATTGATGCAGAACCTAATGCCACTGTCGCCACCACAAATATCCAGAAGGAGGAACCCGAAGATCCAGAGAAGGAGGAGCATCTCTTCCACTCTTAGATGTGGGTAAAGGCACTACAATTCATTGTCGATATCGGGAACCAAAAGAACCTCATTGTAGCAGAGGTCATGAAGCAGCTGGGCTTACCAACCACAATACAGCCACAATCATACACCACTAGGTAGCTTCACCAAGGATGAGATCTAGGGGTGTGTTAGAAAATTATATATTACGGAGCAATAGAACACATAAAATATTGCATAAATATAAACATAGAAAACGCATAAAACAAGAGAGACACAGATATACGTGGTTCACCCAGTTTGGGCTACGTCCACCCCAAATAGCCAATCCTTCCTTTCTATTATCCAACAAAATGAAGAGACACAACCTATAGCAGATCCACTATAATATCCTCTGTTTTCTCTCACGGTCTCACCTCTCTAATTCTTGCTCAGAGAATACACATATATTACACAGAATCAATACAATGCCCTCATACAAAGAGAGGGGTTGCCTTCTAGGGAAAAAAACCCTAAACTAAACATAAGTTCTACCGTCAGATCATCCGCTTAATGAACGACCCAGATTGACTAGAAATTACTAAACTTTTACAAGAAAATTTTACATCTGTCTTTAGTGCCCCCGAAACCCCCCGCCAGGGGGGGCTCCCCAAAGGTCACAGCCGCCCCCCCTGGACCCCCCCTGCAACGAATATTTTACAGGTGGCATTTCCGCCGCATTCCAAATTGGGGTCCAATGTGGCGATACCTTTGAATACAGAAGATAATCAGGCTCCACACCCAACAATCTCCCACTTGGAGACTAATTATAGTAACTCCACTGCTGCTTCATTTGCTGGAAAATGACTCCTCTTTGGACCTAGTTGTTTCTAATCTTCATCGTCATCCTTGAAGACCAATTGAAACTGAGCATATTCTTAGTTTCTCCCTGGTTACAACTTTTGTTAGCATATCTGCAGGATTCTGGCTAGTGTGTATCTTTTCCAGCTTCAACTCTCCGTCTTCCAACACTGATCGTATGAAATGATACTTGAGCTGTATGTGTTTAGTATTGGAATGAAATGCTGAGTTCTTTGCAAGATGAGTGGAACTTTGGCTATCACTGTATAACGTTCCCATATCATGCTTCTTACCTGATTCACCCATAAACCTTTGTAACCAAATCATTTCTTTACTAGCCTCTATAGCAGCAACATACTCTACTTTTTTTGTTGAAAGTGCAACAACACTTTGGATTTTTGAAACCCAACTGACAGTTGTTCCACCAACAGTAAATACATATCCTGTAGTGCTCCTCCTGTTATCTCTATCACCTACGATATCTGCATCAACATATCCCTGTAGAGAAATGTTTGAACCACCAAAGCATAATGCTTGATTTGTGGTACCTTTCAAATATCTGAGAATCCATTTCACTGCCATCCAATGTTCCTTTCCTGGATTGTTCATGTACCTGCTTACAAATCCCACTGCATGTGCAATATCAGGCCTTGTGCATACCATTGCATACATTAAGCTTCCAACTGTTGATGCATATGGAACTTTAGACATATAATCCATGTCTTCTTGGGTCTTTGAGCACATTTCCTTACTAAGTTTGAAATGGCTAGCAAAAGGTGTACTAACTGGTTTTGCATTGTGCATATTAAATATTTTCAACACCTTTTGTATGTACTCATTCTAAGACAATGTTAATTTACGATTTTTCCTGTCTCTAGTTATTCTCATACCAAGGATTTGTTTTGTAGCTCCCAAATCCTTCATTGCAAGTGAATTTTCCAGTTTTCTTTTGAGAACATTTATTTCCTGCATGTTAGACCCTACAACAAGCATGTCATCTACATACAATAACAATATAATATAGCTGCCATCATTTTGCTTTTCAGATAAACACAATGATTAGAGTGACATCTAGTATAACCTTGTTCAGACATAAACTTGTCAAATTTTAGATACCACTACCTTGGAGCTTGTTTTAAGCCATACAAGCTCTTCTTCAACCTACACACTAGTTTCTCCTTCCCTTTCACTTCATATCCTTGTGGCTATTACATATATATCTATTCCTCCAAATCCCCATGGAGAAAGGTTGTCTTTACATCCAAGTGTTCAAGATGCAAATCTTCAACTGCTACTAGACTTAAAATAGTTCTGATTGAAGTCATTTTAACAATAGGAGAAAATATTTCATCAAAATCAATACCTTTCTTCTATGCAAACCCCTTCACCACAAATCTAGCTTTGTACCTCTGTTTTCCTCCATCTTCTTCCTTCAGCCTATAAACCCATTTATTCTTCAATGTAGTTTTTCCTACAGGCAACCTGACTAAGTCCCAAGTCTAGTTATGCATTAAGGAGTCCATCTCTTCTTCCATGGCTACCTCCCACTTCTTCCTGCTTTCAACCTGCATTGCTTCTTCATAACATTCGGGTTCACTAGAAGCAGTCAACAATAAATAATATAGTGAAGGAGAGTATCGTTCAGGGGTTCTACTTATGCTGGTAGATCTTCTAACACCGCTTTCAGGTGTTTGGGGTGCCTGTTGCTATTGTGGTGGTTGCTGTTGTTGTGGTTGTTGATTATTATTATTTTCAAGCACCTATACAAGACCTTTTCATTGAATATTACATCTCTGCTCCTAATGATTTTGTGATTTCGTAATCATATAAGTGATAACCAAAATCATTAACACCATATCCAATAAAGGTACATTTTTTTGACTTTGCCTCAAGCTTTGTTCTATTTTCTTTATCAATATGGAAAATGGCCTCACAACCAAAAGGCTTTAAAAAAGAGTAGTTTACCTTTTTACCTGTCCATGATTCCTCTGGAACACCACCATTCAAGGAACTTGAAGGCCATCTATTTATTAGATAAACAGCAGTATCTACAGCATCTACCCAAAATTGTAAAGGCAATCCTGCATGAAATCTCATGCTCCATGATTGTTCTATTCATCCTTTCTGACACACCATTTTCTTGTGGTGTTCTTGGAACTGTCTTCTCTCTGCGAATTCCATGCTCTGAACAGTACCTATCAAACTCTTTACTGCAATATTCACCTCCATTGTCTGATCTGAGACACTTTAATTCCTTTCCTGTCTCAATCTCAACCAAAGATTTCCGTTTCTTGAAAGTATCAAATACATCAGATTTATTCTTAATACAATAAATCCAAGTTTTTCTAGTTGCATCATCAATAAAAGTAACATAATAATGAGAGCCACCGAGAGATGATACCTGAGCATGTCCCCATACATCTGTATGCACAAGCTCTAATTTTTTGCTCTTATTTTCTTTCCCAACTCTAAGAAATCTAACTTTCTTCTGTTTTCCATAAATGCAATTCTCACAGAAGTCCAAATCAACATTCTTCAAACCCAGCAACAAATTCCTTGAGTGAAGAATCTTCATCCCTTTTTCACTCATGTGTCTGAGCCTATTATGCCATAATGTTGCATCTACTCCTTTGGAAGTTAAAGCATTAATAGAGTTAGAAATACCATTGCATAAATACAATGTACCAACCTTTTCACCTTTTTCTATTACTAGGGCTCCTTTGGTAACTTTCCAAGCTTTATCTGTGAAAGTTGTCACACAACCTTCACCACCTAACTACCCTGTTGAAATCAAATTTTTCTTTAGATCTGGAACATGCCTTACCCATTGGTTTCCATTCTGTTGTTTTACAAGAACCTTACCCATTCCAACAATTTTACAGGGTTTATCATCACCTAAACGAATTTGTCCAAAATCACCTTGAACATAGTCATGAAAGTATTTCTTATCAGGTGTGGCACGGAATGAGGCCCCTAAATCTACCACCCAGGAATCAGTAATATTTTCGAAAGAAAGAATCAAAGCATCTCGTAACACCTCACCTGTCACATTTGCTTCATGATTGTTTTCTTGTTGTGCATCTCCTTCTTTTCCCTTCTGAGATCTACAGTCTTTCTTTAGGTGTCCTTTCTTTCCGCATTTCCAGCACACTATCCTCGATCTAGACTTGGATCTGCCTTTCCTTGATTTACTATGATATCTTGAGCTCTTTCCTCTTTCCATTTTTCTTCCCCTAGACTTTGCACTCAAAGCATTACCCAATGTCTCACTAGATCTTTTCCATTGCATTTCCTCGCTAAGGATAGCACCGACAACATCATCAAACTTTAAAGTACTAGATCCAGAAACAGAGTTACTAATGGCCATTACTAAACCATTCCAACTTTCTGGTAATGAGCACAAGAATAACAAAGCTCTAACTTCATTATCAAAGTTTACCCCTACAGAACATAACTGACTTGTAACAGTATTAAAATCATTTAAATGGTCTCCAACAGATCCACCTTCCGACATCTTCATATTAGCTTACCGTTTCATAAGAAATACCTTGTTTGAGGCCGAGGGTTTTTCATATAGTTTCTCCAATGCCTTAATCAAACCCTCTGTCATTGTTTCCTTCGAAATGTTGAAGGTGACCGATGCTTGGAGGCACAACCGTACTATTCTGAGTGCCTTTCTATCGAGAAGGTTCCATTCTTCATCTGTCATTCCCATTAGCATCTTTGTTTTTCTGCCCAATGGTAGGTACAGATCTTTCTGATATAGATAATCTTCCATATGCATCTTCCATAGCGAGAAGTTTTGGCCGTTAAATTTATCGACCCTAAACTTACCATCTTCCGCCATTGCTCCTACTCGAATGAGGAACCCTTCTTTCCTGCAAGTTTATCAGCCAAATAGACCTTCAGCTCTGATACCAGTTGTTAGAAAATTATATATTATGGAGC
This sequence comes from Pinus tabuliformis, assembly GCA_031772625.1. NCBI lineage: Eukaryota > Viridiplantae > Streptophyta > Pinopsida > Pinales > Pinaceae > Pinus > Pinus tabuliformis. The sequence goes on from CM062808.1 coordinate 686,375,588, forward strand.
AATGGAACACATAAAATATTGCATAAATATAAACGCAAAAAATGCATAAAACAAGAGAGACACGGATATACATGGTTCACCTAGTTTGGGCTACGTCCACCCCGAACAGCCAGTCCTTCCTTTCTATTATCCAGCAAAATGAAGAGACACAACCTACAGCAGATCCACTGTAATATCCTTTGTTTTCTCTCATAGTCTCACCTCTCTGCTTCTCGCTCGGAGAATACACATGTATTACATAGACTCAATACAATGCCCTCATACAAATATATGGGTTTCCTTCTAGGGAAAAAAACCCTAAACTAAACATAAGTTCTACCGTCAGATCATCCGCTTAATAAATGGCCCAGATTGACTAGAAATTACTATACTTTTACAAGGCAATTTTACATCTATTTTTAGCTTCGGGGGTGCTACCCTCGAAACCCCCTCACCAAGGGGGGACTCCCCAAAGGTCACAACCGCCCCCCCTAGACCCCCCCTGCAGTGAGTATTTTACGGGCGGCATTGCCGCCCCATTCCAAACTAGGGTCCAATGTGGCGATACCTTTGAATACAGAAGATAATCAGGCTCCACACCCAATAGCGTGAGCCAAAAATGCCGCCTTCCATACAACATCAAGCCCTTCACGTATGAGGTATTATGTGACATTGCTCCCCTTTATGTTTGTGATGTATTATTAGGTCAACCATAATTGTGGAAGCGACATGTTGTGTATGAGTCAAGGCCCCGTGTTGTTATTGTTACATTGGGAAATAAGTTGTACAGGATAGTGGAGGTAGCACAACCTACCTCCATCTCTCTGGTTACTGCAAAACAATGTAGTAAGCTCATTTCAAAAAATGGGAAATTTGTTTTCTTGATGATACACCCTCAAGGAAAGAAGAAGATGGTGGCCATGACCTCTAGACAGGGTCCCTCCGCACAACAACAATAGATGGACAAGGTCATGGAGGAGTACGAGGACATCTTCACCTCCCCTGCAAGGGTGCCTCTACACTGTCAGGTCAAGCACTCCATCGATCTAACCCCAGGTGTGTCGCCACCAAATGTACCAATCTATTGGCGTTCCATTCTGGAGAATAATGAAATCAAGAGGCAAATTTAGGAGCTGCTACAGAAAGGTCACATTCGTCTGAGTTCATCGCCCCGTAGGAGCCTAATCATGTTGGTACAGAAGAAGGATGTGACTTGGAGACTTTGTATTAACTATCAGGTGCTGAACAAGATCACTGTCCAGAATAAGTACCTGATCCCACAGATTGATGAGCTTCTGTACCAACTCAAGGGACAAAAATATTTAAGCAAGAACGACTTGAAGTCTAGATATCACTAGGTACCAATCGAACCCTCCGATGTGTGGAAGACTACCTTCAAAGCCAAGGAGGGAATTTTTGAATGGTTGGTTATGCCTTTCGGGTTGATGAATGCTCCTGCAACCTTCATGAGGCTGATGGATGATATCTTGCGGTCATTCACAAACTTATTTGTAGTGGTATACTTGGATGACATCCTGATATTCAACTAGATTTTGGAAGAGCACCTCCACCACATTCAACAAGTTCTCCAAACACTGCGACAACACAAGTTGTGTGCCAATTTGGAGAAATGGAGTTTTGGCATGACCTAGGTTCAGTATCTAGGATACATTATTGATGAATAGGGGGGTGCATGTGGATCCAGCCAAGATCCAAGTCATTCAAGATTGGCCAACCCCAACCACTCTGACATAGCTCCGCAAATTTCTGGGTCCTGCCAATTTCTACTGTAGGTTCATGTTGGGGTTCTCTCATATCACTTGGCCCTTGAGTCAAGTCACCAAAGGAGGAGCGAAATCAAAATTATTTTGTTCTGAATATCAACAGAAGGCATTCACAGAGTTTAAACATCACCTCTGATATGCACGAGTGCTCACATTATCAGACTTGCAACAACCATTTGAGATTGAGACAGATGCCTCTGACTATGCTATTGGGTCAGTCCTTACTCAGCTGGGACATTCAGTGGCATATCATAGTGAGACACTTTTAGACACAGTCTAGAAGTATCCCACTTATGAAAAAGATATGTATTCCATTATGCAGATTTGCCTACAATGGAAGCATTACATTTTTGGGAAGGAAATGGTCATCCACACAGACCACCAACCCCTTTAGTTCATACAGATGCAAGGGAATTTGCAGAATGATTGCCATCAGAAGTGGTCGACATACCTTCAACAGTTCCATTTTAATATCAATTACAAGGAGGGAAGCACAAATAATGTTGCAGACTGCCTTAGCTGACCACCAATCATGGAATTAACAATCGTGCTCAACTCTTGTGGGCATGAGACTTCTGATTGGCCACTTCTCTACAAAAGTGACCCAGAATTCGGTCACACATAACATACGTTCTTGGAGGGTAAACACATTCTAGATTTTCACCTCCAGGATGCTCTGTTATGCCATCTAGGACACCTTTGTGTTCCTTCAAGTGAGCATGCGAAGATGATTTAGGAAGCACACTATAGTTGGGCCGCTGGGAATTTTGGGGTTGAGAAAATGGTGGCAGTAAAACAGAAGTATTTCTAATTTTAAAATCTTCGACAGGATGTCAAGAAGTACATCATATCCTGCACTGCTTACGCCATTACCAAACTGACTGTCAAGAAGCAAGGTCTCTATACTCTGCTACCTATCCCTAGTCGAGCTTGGGAATCCATCTCCATGGATTACATGTCAGGCCTTCCTTCTACTAAGCATGGCAACGACTGTGTTTTAATGGTTGTTGATAGATTCTCAAAGATGGCCATTATGGCGGCCCACAAGAAAAGTATGCATTAAGAGATTTTTGAGGTCTAAAATGGGCCTCCTAAGGAAATTATAAAATAATAGTGGAAATAATAAAATAAGATTAGATGACGTCATCAAATTTTTGAGGGAAAAAAGAAAAAACTATTTTTTCAACTTATCTCCCTATGCATTTACTCAAATTTCGAGCGAAAACACTTGTTGGATGAATAATTTGATTCCTCATCTAAGGAGTGCCCATGTTACATACTTTCAATGGACCCTGTTACATTAAAAACTGAGAAATACATGAGAAACATGATTGCAATCACGTTTTTTCATGTATTTCTCATTTTTCATGTAGCAGGGTCCATCAAAAGTATGAAAAATGGGTACTCTTTAGATGAGGAAATAAAATTCTTCATCTAGTGAGTACTCCCGCTCAAAATTTCCTTAGGGAGATAATTTGAAAATACAAGTTGAATAAGTAGTTTTATTATTTTATTATTTTTTGTAGGTTTTAACCCCGTACAAAAATTACCTCCATATGAATTCTAAAACACAAAAAATAAACTTGCAAGAGCATAAAACATAAAACACATATACACAGAGATTTTCCCCTGGATCCCAAAACCAGGACTACCAGCTTGATTTTTCATTATATTCCTTTCAATGTTATAAAACATATTTATACATGCCAAAGTATCCAATACCATGGACCGAAAATCGTCGCGTCCAAAACCATGGACCAAAAACCATCGTGTCCAAAACCATGTGCGAAAATCATGCACAAAACCATAGGTAGGTCCGCCCTACATAATATAGGGTCCAAAACCAAAATTTTCCGAGGCGCTGCCCTGGACCCCATAGAGTGGGGCTACCTGCACCCCTCAAACCCCCTATGACTCCCCCTGCTACACAATTGGTGCAACGAAGGGGGGGATTTCCCCCCCTTCTAACCCCCTGGTTAACTACGTGGGTTAGTCGTGGAAAGAATATAACACAACCCAACATTCTCCCATTTGTTGTTTTCTTTCCACAGGGGCCACAAGAGAGCTGAGTCATTTATCTAACCCTGCAATGCCCATTGTTTCTCTACACCAAGAGAACTTCTCAGAGCTCACAGATTTTGTCAAAGCATCTGCAGTATTCTTCAAATTGTCCACCTTTACTAGCAACACCTTTTTTTCTTCTATCATATCCCTCACAAATTGATACTGAACATCAATGTTCTTTGTCTTTGAATGGTAAGCAGGGTTCTTTGCGAAGAAAATTGCACTTTGGATGTCACAGTCTATCCCTATAGCTCCCTGTACTAACCCCATACTTCACAATCTCTGCAACCAAACTGCTTCCTTGCTTGCATGAGTGGTTGCCATGTATTTTGCCTCTGTAGTTGATAGTGCCACTACAGATTGTTTCTTACTCATCCAACTAAATGCACCTCCAAATAGGCTAAACACATACCAACTTGTAGCTCTTCTCTGATCCAGATCTCCAACCCAATCTGCATCAACAAAGCCATGAATATCCAACACTCTGTCCAATCTTGGTCTTCCTTGGTAGCACAAACCATAATCACTAGTGCCACGCAAATACCTGAAAACCCGCTTCACTGTTGTCCAATTCTCCTTCCTTGGTTTTGACATAAACCTACTTAATACTCCCACTGCATGTGTAATGTCTGGTCTCATACAGACCATCGCATACATTAGGCTACCGACTGCACTTGCATATGGAACACGGGACATGTCGTCTTCCTCTTCTTGTGTCTTGGGACATTGTTTAGCAGATAAATTTACACCTACAGGAATAGGAACCTTCACTAGTTTACTATCCTGCATATTAAACCTCTGCAATATTGTCTCGACATAATTCCTCTAGTTTAACCAGAGCTTCCTCTTTTCCTGATCTCTTTTAATTTCCATGCCCAAAATATAGTTTGCAGCACCAAGATATTTCATGTCAAATTTAGATGACAATTGGGTCTTCAAATCTTGGATAATTTCTTTATGATTTCCAACTAGCAACATGTCATCCACATACAAGACCAAATAAATAACACAGTCACCAATTAATTTAAAATACACACAATGATCTTCTTTGCTTCTAGTGAAGGCAAGTCCCCGTATAAATGTATCAAATTTCTGATACCACATCCTTGGTGATTGTTTTAACCCATAGAGACTTCTTTAACTTGCATACCAGTTCTTTCTTACCCTTCACCGCAAAGCCTTCAGGTTGCTTCATGTAGATCTCCTCTTCCAGATCCCCATGAAGAATTTTTTTCTTCACATCCATCTATTCTACCTCAAAATCAAAAGCAGTAGCAACAGATAAAAGTAATCTAATAGAAGATACCTTGGCAACAGGAAAAAGAAATCACCAAAATCAATTCTCGACACCTGGAAATAACCTTTGGCTACCAACCGAGCTTTGTATTTCTCCACCTTTCCTTGTGCATTTGTCCTCTTCTTGAACACCCGTTTGCTTCCAATGGGTTTCCTTCCAGCCAGCAACTCCACCAGATCCCAAGCCTCATTTTTGTGCAAAGATGCCATTTCATCAACCATGGCCTCTTTCCAGAGTTTTCCATCCTCTGAATCTACTGACTCCTTCACAGTTCTGGGATCTTCATCAGTAATAGATAAATAAAGATTTGAATAGAAAGGAGATGGACTATACCTTTCTGGCTACCTTCTTTCTCGAACTGATCTTCTCAAACCTAAAGTTTGTAGCTCTTCATCTTCTGATTCCTCCTTTACTCTAAAGTCTAATTCTTACTCCTTTAGATTAAACTCTATCTTCTAAGGTTCCTTTGGTTGGACTTCATGTTTAATAACATATTTCACCTCTCTGAACACCAAATCTCGGCTGTACACAACCTTCCTTGTTACTGGGTTCCAAAGCTTATAACCCTTTAAACCATCCTTATACCCAATAAAGATGCACTTTTCAAATTTACTATCCAACTTGGTTCTTTTCTCCTTTGGAACATGTACATATGCATCACATCCAAATACCCTTAGATGTGAAAGAGAGGGTTTCTTACTAGTCCATACCTCTTGTGGACTCTTATCCTCCAACGATGATGAAGGTGATCTATTGACCAGGTAACATGCTGTCTCCACCTCCTCTGCCCAGAATTTCTGTCCTAACCCGGCACCACTGAGCATGCTTCTTGCCCTTTCCATCAATGTCTTGTTCAATCTTTCTACAACTCCATTTTGCTGAGGTGTATATGGAGTAGTCTTCTGTCATGCTATACCACAATTCTCACAAAATTTCTCAAATTCCTTACTGCAAAACTCTCCACCGTTATTTGTCCTTAGCACCTTTATCTTCTTTTTTGATTGGTTTTCCACCAGAGCCTTAAATTCTTTAAACCTGTCAAAGACTTCAGATTTCTTCTTAAGTAAATATATCCATGTATTCCTTGAGAAGTCATCTATAAATGATACATAGTACACAGACTTACCCAGTGATGGAACCTTCATAGGTCCAAACACATCACTATGCATAAGCTCTAAAATCTATTTTTCCATCTTACCACTAGAGGGGAAACTCACCCAATTCTGCTTCCCATATACACTAGGTTTTCTGCTTCTCTCCAGAGACCACTAGGTTTTCTGCTCCACTTTCAGGAACCACAGAACTGTTGCACCCATCAACAATAGTGCTACCTTGCAGCTTGTACAGAGTTCCAATCTCAACTCCCCGCATCAATACCAGTGCTCCCTAAACCATCTTGCAGGTATCCTTCTCAAACACTATTTTTACACCTGCATCATCCATCTTGCTTACAGAAATCATATTTCTGGCCATGTAGGAATGTGTAGAACACCTGGAATTGTTCTAACCCTTCCACCTTTCAACTTCAACTTTACTTTTCCTCGACCAACAATTCTAGCCTTCCTATCATCCCCTAAGAAGACATCACCACCATCATATTTCTCATATTCGCAGAACCACTCTCTATGGGGAGTGAAGTGAAAGGATGCACCTGAGTCAATCAACCATGCCTCATGATCTACATGTGTACTTGAAGAAGCCAAGTACACATCCCCACCTTCATCTGAGGTGGTTTTCACCTCTATAGAAGAAGCATCATTAGACCCCTTTCCTTTTTCAGGAGCTTTAGATTTATAGTCCCTTTTGTAGTGCCCTTCCTTTCTGCATTTCCAGCACACCACCTTTACAGGTTTTCTTGGAGATTTAGATCTCCCTCTAGATTTAGATCCCCCACTCGATGACTTATTTTTGTTTCTGTTCTAGGACCGTCCTCATACAGACAAGGCATCACCATTCTGGCTCTCCATATTTTTTTGTCTCATCTCCTCTGTCAGCAAGGATGAGACTATTTCATCAAACCGCAAGGCAGTTGCTTTGCTACCTATTTCAATAACAAGACTATCCCACGAATCTGGTAGAGAACACAACAAAATAAAGCACTCATTTTCATCTAAAATTTTGATATCAACAAATGATAACTGACTTACCACAGTATTAAATGCATTCAGATGCTCTGTCACCGAGTCTCCATCTTTCATCCTCAAGTTATATAGCTTTTTTCGTAGGAACAATTTATTCACCAGAGACTTAGATTGGTACAAAGTCCCTAACTTTTCCCACAAAGCCTTTGTCGTAGCTTCCCCTGATACATTCAGCAATACTGAATCTGAGGCACACAATTGTATTGTGCTCTTTGCCTTCCAATCCAACTTCTTACATTCTTCATCAGACACTCCCGTTGGTTTAGTACCTGGATCTACCACGATCCACTGATCTTTATCCACCAAAAGATCCTCCATCTTGAGTTTCCACAACTGAAAACTTTGACCATTAAATTTCTCGATCTCTATCTTTCCACTGCTTGCCATCTTCTTTCACCACCAGAATCGATCTCGCAGATCTCCCACTGAAAAGGGTCTACCACAGGCCCGAGCGAAACCCATCAACAACAAAGGCATCCCCTTGAAGCCAAAACAGTTTTGATGCCAAATGTAGGTTTTAACCCCGTACAGAAATTACCTACATACGAATTCTAAAACACAGAAAATAAACTTGCGAGAGCATAACACATTAAACACATATACACAGAGATTTTCCCCTGGATCCCAAAACTGGGACTACCAACTTTCTTTTTCATTATATTCCTTTCAATGTTACAATACATATTTATACATGCTAAAGCATCCAATACCATGGACCGAAAATCGTCGTGTCCAAAACCATGTACCAAAAACCATCGCATCCAAAACCATGTGCAAAAATCATGCACAAAACCATAGGTAGGTCTGCCCAACCTAATATAGGGTCCAAAACCAAAATTTTCCAGGGTGCTGCCCTGCACCCCATAAAGTGGGGTTACCCGCACCTGTCAAACCCCCTGTGACTCCCCCCGCTACGCAATCGGCGCAATGAAGGGGGGGCTTCGCCCCCCTTCTAACCCCTCGGTTAACTATGTGGGCTAGTCGTGGAAAGAATATAACACAACCCAACATTTTTTAATACTTTCACTTTTTTACTCCAAAACTGGTGAATCATCCCCCATGGTTGACATCATCTTCTTGAATCCTATTGGTTCTTATAAAGTTTATTTTGGTTGTACATTTTTCTTAGTAGGCCCATTTTAGATCTCAAAAGTCCCCTAATGATAGCAGAATCCATTGCTAAATTCTTCTTTGAATGAATGTGGGTACACTTTAGGATTCCATAGTCTATCATCTTAGATCGGGATAGCAAGTTCCTCTATAAATTTTGGTCTAGTCTTTGGTCGATGCTAGACACCAAGCTCACTAATTTCACAACTTTCCATCCCCAAACTAATGGCCAGACAGAGGTTGTCAACAGGATGATCGTACACATTTTGCGTATGTACAGCTCAAAGCATCCACAACATGGGATGAGAGCCTCCCCTATGTCAATCATAGCTACAACCGGGCTCTCCATAGCTTGATTGGCCACATCCCTTTTTAGGTGGGCTTGGGATTCCAGCCACTATGTCCCATTGATGTGGTCATACCATTTCCAGTGACTCAGGTAGATTCACCCACTTTTATATGGGGCATACACCATAACCAAGGCTATGGAAGGTAATGATTTGAGCTTATAATTCCCCCATTCCTTGACCTACACCTAGTGTTCAATGTGGATTGCGTTCGACCATGCTTTCCACCATTACTAGACACATCCGACATTGCAGAAGAACTCACACCAATAGAGTTAAATCCAAACTGCATGGAACAAGCTACAACTAATCAGATCATGGACTCACATATCAAGAACACTCACCAGCAAAAGATCCAACTATATTGATTTGTCAAACCTGACCAACTCCTGCACCAAGGAAAATGGCTCACTAGGGACCAAGTTCAGTAGAAGTTTCCTCATCTCATCGAGGAAATCAACGCAATGGAGACCATTTCTTCCTAAGGGGGGAGAAATGATCCAGGTGGATATTAGTGGCTAACCGCCTATTCCACTTGGACCCCCACCATTGTTCTATCAATTTTTTTTTTCAGTTTCCTTAATTGTGGCACAATTTACTATTTTTGGCAGTTTTTCGGGTCCTGAACTTCTGAAGTCGTTTTGAGGCCCTAAACGACATTTTTTTGGAAAGATTCCTTTGGGATATTTCATTAAAATCACGTTTTTAGTTGTATTCCTTGGAGATATCTTTCCAACGAGGTATCATGTGCGTCAAATGAAGATAATATGACAAAGTTATGACCTCGGGAAGTTGGCTGCCCAACTAACCCCAACAAGGCCCATAAACTCTTGGTTTTACATTTCCCCGGGTTAGTGATTTTGTCATTTATGGTTTTGTCTTATTGTTCAATAATAAAAGGCCCTTGAACCTCATTGTAACTCAGTTTAGAGGCATGTATCCATGCCATCTCTTCTCAAAGATAAGCTACCATCGCCTGAGCTAGTCTCATTTCCATTTTATTTGTAAGCATATTTCATTATTTGATATTAATGAAAGGAAGTGTTATTTTTGTTGCTTCTCTATATTTATGGTTATATATGTAATTTCTTGTGTTCCTATTTAAATTCAGATAAGAAATCCACTCTCCATAAATGTGCAATCCATCCATAAGCCCTCAACTAATTGCATGCACCATTTATACAACTCGGAAAACTATACAACGGATAGTACATTGTCCCTAAACTCTAATATCAACTGGGTCTTCCAATGAATTGACATGCATGATTTATTTATGAGTGAATATTCAGTTAAATAGTGTGGCATTGAGGATGCACTGTTGCCCATCCCCACTACTAGACCTCCTACTAGTTCCTCCAACAGTTAGAACTAGTTTAAGAGACTATAACTTAGTTAGACTGAGTTAATTAATTACAACTCAAAAGAACTCAACCCGGGCCCCTAAAATTTAGGGATCACTCTACATTACTTTAGATATACTACCAACTCGAATTCCTAAGTCAATTTAACTTAACTAATTATTACAAGTTTCTATGAGAATAGAATGTCGATTTAATTCCCAATTTAATTCAAGGACAAATTAAATTGGAATGTCTTGTTGCTATTTTTAATAGTTATGTCATCTACTTGGTTTATCTAACATGCTATGTTTACATGTTTTTTGAATGTTTGATTAATTGCATGATATGAGTGTGTGTCTATAAGATTACATGAAGGAATGATCTTGTTTTAAGATGGTTGTACAAACACGTTATGTTCTTAGATAGCTAATATGTACTTGAGTGTAAGTAGGTGCTAGTTGTAGTATTATGATTAATGACTATGAGTAGATTATGAAATGGTTATTAGTCTTAGTAAAGGTTGATTTCAAATTAATAGATATGATGTCGTGATCTTTGGAATATGTGACTGGCATGTGTGAACAGTTGTAGGGAAACATGCTTGGTATTAGTGTAACAAGGTAATATTTGATCTGTTTATATAACTAATAGTTGGGTGATGTGATAGTACATAATAAGACTCAATTGCAGCAAGGTAAAATTTAAAAGAAAAAAATTGTGTGAGAATTCCTTTGGCTATGTTTGGAAATTTCACTTCCAAATGAATGAGTGATTTGCATGAATACAAGAAGCCTTCTCAAACTTGATTTTGTCTAACATTATGTGGATATGTGCTAGATTCATGAACATGTATTTGAAAGGTATAATAGTTGGTTTCTAGTTATAGCTGGATTTTTCAAGGAATTGGAGTCCCTTGAGAGATTGCATGGATGTGTTCAATTACAAGGAAATGCCCTTGGCACAACATGGTAAGGTAACTAGTACATTGTATATTTATTATGCATTGATAGTTATGTGTTTATGGCAGTATGATGTAGGGAACTACATGGCAAAAGTGACTTCCATGAAATCTTGAAGAAGACTTGGGTTGAGCTTTCGCTTGGAGGCATTGGGAATCAATGGGGATTGAGTCATGGTGTTTGTTGCTAGTTTTTTGCTTTATGATTTGTTTGCACCTGATTTGTAGTTTTTTCTTCTTTTTTTTTCTAATGCATGATCATGCCACTTTGTTTGTGGTTTCATATTGATATTGGATTTTCATGTTGGGTGTGGAGCCTGATTTTTCATATGTTTTTTGTTTTAGCCGCATTGGATCCTCGTTCCTAACGAGATAGTAGCATTTCCTATTTAATTGTTATTAGGGGGGTTCGGGGGGGGGGCTGTTTTGGAGAATTTGGTATCTACGGATAAATACTAGTTCCCTAGATAAGTAGTTGTATCTAGAACAATAGTTTAAAGTGTTTTAGACTTTTCCTATAAGCAATAGATAAGATGAGAAGATAGAAGACCTACTTGTAGTTCCACTTTCATCTCGTCTCCCTTGTATTGATCCTATCGCTCCTTCCCATACTTAATCTGCATGAGAAGTACCCTGTAAACACAACAGAAAACAAAGAACCGATTAAAGCATATGATCTATTGAATATAAGTGAAAGGAACCAGATACAATTCACACAAATAAGCATTATGAAATAATACAAACATATGGGAAAAAGGTTCAAACACTTTATTAGATAGAAGAAGGAAATACAACCATTGGTGTCTGATTCAAAGCCATTCCTCCAGCTTGGATCCCATCCACATCACATCAAAAGCATGACAAACTTGTAGCATTACAATACTTGCTTCAAAGTCAAATCTCATAGCAACATTAGCTCCTTATAATTCAACATAATCGAGCCCCTGATCACTTAAATGAGTGGTCAATTTATAGGAAGATGAAGGAGGTTTAGTCATAAATGGTGGCATTGAATGGCCTTCCATACTTAGAATTAGTTCCATGGAGGAAGGGATGAGAGGATAGGATGCACCTTAACTCATTCCTCATCCATTTTCGAGCTCATAGCAGTTGATAAGTGAGGGAACCTTCTAGATGACTCCAAAAGATAATAATATTCCCCAAACCCTACGTGAATTTCACTCATTCTCACCTAGCGTAGGTGAAAGGAAGCCTAAGTTCTCTGCAAAACACCCTGGCAATGGACTCAACTACTCTACAGTGCACCTTTACAAGGGCTTACCTGTGCTAGTCCCTCTAGAGGTTATTTTTGGATGTCTTCAAGTCATGAAACTGTCTAGGAAGGAGGCATTCAAAGGGGTGACTTGTTTAGGGCATGAAGCAACTGAAATTATGGTTTGATGAGCCCTAAAACACTGATCTAGATGATGGGATTGATGTACCCAAATGGATCTGTAACAGCTACCCCAATAAGAATGAAGTCGGAGAAATTCCAATGTCGAATGAAATGATTTATGATGTGATGAGGAGGTATCGAAGTGGAAGGTGACCTGCATCAATTACAATACATATATCATGATATTTGATTACATGAATTGCTGAGGAAAGGCATACCCATGCTCAGCTTATAAACTTTCATTACATGTACATAAACAGTCGTCTACAGACATAGACCCATGATCGGAATGACCAACAATGTAAAGCCATTGTACATATGATTTAGTACTCCTAAAATCACAGCCTAGATGGATGAAACTAGATCTGGGGTCTTCTATCCTGTTCAATCGTTCACTCAAGTACGAGTCTAACCATGTGAATATGTGATTTGAAGTCGAACATGGGAAGACACCATCTGATTACCAGTCGATGATGTAAGTTGTTAACAGATGTGAGAGAAATCATCAATAATGATAATGATCCTCAAGGTACTGTATTACATTTTACATGGTGTGAATGGATGATTTGACATCGAACACCATACAAATCATTTCAATTAAAGGTCATTGATGTATGCCTATCACCGAAAGCGAGAAACCTGCCATTGATGCATGCAAGTCTCAAGGTACTGAAAGGGTGTTTCTAAGTCAACTTCTTGGATAATGAGCTGATGTCAACAAGAAGTGACTCATCACAGGAGGGCCTTGATGTATCCCACATCAATGACATGAAACAAGTGTAGTGATTTTTTAGATGGAATTTAATTGATGACACAATGTTCAGGAATGGAAGTCATGAAAATGAAGGTTTATGGTATTGCACTATATGACTTCTCTTGAACATATCAGTGACACTGAATGAATTGGCAGCATTGACCCAAAACGAAAGTAATGGATGGTGTGATAGACCATAGGTATGATAACTATCAAGCAGATAACCAAACCCAAATAGTCTAAATGAATTGGCAGCACTAACCCAAAACAAAAGTGATGGATGGTGTGATAGACCATAAGTGTGATAACCATCAAGCAGATAACCCAACCCAAATAGTCACGGAGATGAAGTGAAAGTGTCATGTTCAAGAGCGACTTGCTACCATAAAGTGGTTTTCCCCTTTTTCCATTTTCCCCAGTCATTGTTGACCAATACCTCTTTATTTTTATCAAGCTTAACATATGCTTGTTGTATAATTTCACCCTTTGGGAAAATTCATCACTATTTTATGTTTTAACGAGTCTAGCGAAGGTGAAACTCAGTCTTGTCTAGATGGAAAAGTTTGTCACTATTTGATGTTTTAACGAGTTTAACGACAAAGATAACTTGGTCCTTTTAATATTTAGAGAGTTTGAAAAGGGATAAAAAGAAAACTCCACAAGTTCTTTTTCATAAATTAATCTCTTAAGCCCAAAAAAGCGTAAAATAATACAAGAGAGATGTCTTTTCCAATCCATTAATGAGCTGGAAAGGACAAGAGCTCGACAATATTTTCATATTTAGAGAGTCTAAAAAGAACTTAATGAGAACTCTGCTTTAAGCAATGAGTGGTGTCTAGGGTAGCAACTGGTTCTCGTGATGTTGGAACTTCTCAAAACATGTTGATTTATGTGAAGAGGCTGGCTAATAAGACCACTCATTGCAACTATTCCTCAAAAAGGGTAAAACAACCAAGTGAAAGTGTATGATCGGTAGAAGGGATGGTGGTGATGGGATGAAAACAACCAAAGCTCATCTGACTAAAAATCCTGATAGAATGGGAATCACAAGGAATGAAAAATGGAAATGGGTTCATTTTTACACAAGCTTGATGATCTGAAATCACCCCTAGGTGACCTCAGGAAATTAATGAAGGTATTACAGACTCATGTGCTGGTGTGTGTGTCTATGTTATCTTAGGTAATGGATCGATAAGATTGCAAAATAAACAGACACTTGAAACAATAAGAGATCTCAGTAAGCAAAACATAAACACAACAAAATTTAATGAGTTCACCCAATCCTCCTGGGCTACATCTCCTGGTCCAGCTTTCAATGGTGGCCTTTTTATTATGTTTTTAAAGCAGGGCCTCACAATAAGGAGCTCAATCTGAGTCGCACTTGACAGAGGATGATCAGTAGGATGGCACTTGGAATTCTCAAGTCCTTAGAGTTCACAGACTCCCCTTACTGAATTTCGACCTCAATTGGTCTATGTCTACTTGATACTGCCCTTACTCTGATGGTCAGCTTGGCTTCTTTGTTCTCTGTAATTTTTCCTTTCTTTCTGTGTCTCTCGGCCTTCGGCTTCTTCACTGCTTCTCTGCCTCACTGTCTCTCTGTCTTGTCTCTGTCAGCTCTTGGCTTTAAAGCCAGTTTGTTTCTTCAACTGTTCGCTTCGTCTTCCTAGCTCTCTAAATCGCCTGCCTCTGTCCGTCGGGACTCCTCTGCCCTGCATCATCATTGCTACATAACACTTCGTAGAGAGGTGGCCACCTATCTCCTTGCGAACTGAGTGTTATTTCTTCCTGAATGGTCGTTTTTTCCATTATTTCCCAGATGCCTGCGAAACGGATCCTTCTGTTGACTCATTGGTCAAATTGGACTTAAAATATTTATACACCATAGCTTATTTCTCCCACAGGTTTGGTCATCCATCGGGTTGAACCTCCGTCGTTTGATCTGGAGCCCCCTAATCCTATGGTCTTCGCTTATATCGCACAGTTGAGTTTCTCGATCATTAGTCCCCGATGTAAGTGGTTTTTCTCTCTCCCCACCAGACACACGTCACTCGGTGTATGGAATTGTTGGGTCTTCGGCCAAACCCACTTACCACCCAAAATGCCTTCAATATTTGTCGGTTTTGAGCGCAGGACCCACTTGTCAGTTTTAACGCTTTCCCACGGTTTTCTGGTTTCCCTTGTGACCAAGCGCTCGGGGCTTTTCCTTCTCGAGGTGTTTTTCCCATCAATATGCGATTGCACTAATCGCGTATAAGAAACAGCCTCTGTTTCTAGGTTTGAGCTTCCCAACTGCCATTTTTGTGCCATGCACAGTCTCCATGGGCCAACGGTCAGCGCACTTTGACTGAAGGTCTTCGTTGCTCCGTGCTGGCTGTAAATTACCATTATTCAGAGGTTATTTCTGATAGCTATAAGATTTCTTGAAGTCTGTCATTCATTCTTAACAATCATGGAATTGTTTGAGGATCCAATTCGGATCACAACCTTCCTACTAAAAAAGCTTTTGGACCACCAAAAGTTGGTTTTCAAGCATCAACTAAGTGAGGATACAACTTTCTCACCTATTCAATCTCTATCCATTTTGCACTACTTGGCTTTGAACCCCTGAGCCCAATTTTGAGGTACTCAACATCTCCCCTACGTGTCGTTCTCACTTTTCTCACCTTCCTATCCAGAAATGTCTTCCTGCAATTCATTAAGATATTTAGGTAGAAGGTCATCAACAAAAGGTAATTGAATCTATTCTTCAGGATCTTCAATTAACGAAGGTTCAAATATTCTCAAGTTGTTTGCATTGACGACTGAGTAGATTTGCATACAAGCTGGCAAATCAAGGCGAAAATCATTCTCACCAATTTTCTCAAGGATCCTGAAAGGTCCATACCTTATTGGTTTTAGCTTTTTACCTTCAGCTTGCATCCTGTCCTTGCTGATATACAGCTATACTGATCACCAACTTGGAAACCATGCTCCATCCGATGCTTGTCATGCCTTGCCTTGTATTTGGCCTGGCTCTTTTCCAGCCGTTCCTATACTGCCCGATGGATCTCTTGGATTTGTTCAATGAACCTAGTTGCCTTGTCCACATCGTTGTGTCCCTCAACTGTTGTGTCCTTACCAAAGACAAAATCCAAGGGAGACCTTGGTGTGAAACCAAAACAGGTCTCAAAAGTAGATCTCTGTGTGGAAGAATGTTTGGCTCGGTTGTAAGCATGCTGCACATAACACAAATGTTCATCCCAATGCTTGGGATGCTTGCTACAATAACGGGATCACTATCCTGTTGACTACTTCTGTCTGGCCATCGGTTTGTGGATGGAAAGTTGTGCTTTTCTTCATTTTGGTGTTCGTTAGTTCCCATAGACTTGACCAAAACTTTCCCACAAATCGGGTGTCTCGATCAGATATAATTGAAGTGGGTAATCCAAAATGAACCCATACATGTTGAAAGAATAGTTTTGCAGTTTGTTTAGCTGTAATCTGTTTATTACAAGGTATCAAAATACACATTTTTCTGAACCTATCGAAAACAACATATAGATAAACATGACCTTTCCTAGATTTAGGCAGTCGTCCAACAAAGTCCATGGAAACACTTTCCCAAGGATGAGAAGGAACTGGTAATGGAGTGTAAAAGCCTAGTTTTCTATTGTTGGGCTTGCCTTTAGCACACATAGTACACCCTCTTACATATCTAGCAACTGTCTCGTTCCGTTTTGGCCAATAACAGAATCTTTGCAGTTGTGTAACTATTTTACTTACCCCAAAGTGACCTAATATTAGAGAAGTGCGTGCTTCTCGAATTATCTTTATTCTTTCAGTTTGTGGAATGCATAGCTTCCCACAATGATATAGGAGTTGGTCCTTAATATGATAATCCAATTCTTCTACTCGTTTGCCTTGACTTAAAGTTGCATATACATCTTTAAAGTCTATATCTTGAGCATATTGTTCAATGTAGCTCTCATGTAACACAGAATTATGCTTAAGTATAGTAGATGCATTTATAATGGGTCTAGATAACATATCTGTAACTTTATTGTGTATTCCCTTTTTATATTTGATGACTAAATGAAATTTTTGTAGAAAACCCATCCATCTATAGTGTCTTGATTGCTGCAACTTAGTTTGGGAGTGTATATATTGAAGTGGTTGATGATTAGTATGTATAACTATTTCTTTGTCCATTACGTAATGTTTCCACTTTTTCACACTATGTACTAATGCATACAATTCTTTATCATATGTGGGATAGTCAACTACTGTAGAATTAAATGTCTCAGAATGATAACATATGGGTTTACCGTGTTGTATCAACACTACTCCCATGGCATAGTCATTGGCATCCATTTGGATATCAAACGGTCTTTGAAGATCTGGCAGTGCTAGTACTAGTGCTGTACTAATCTTTTCTTTCAAGGTGTTGAAGGCTTTCTGCTATTTGCCTCCCCACTAAAACACCTTGTTCAATCTTGTTAAAGCATGTAAGGGAGCTGCAATTAAGGAAAATTTAGAAATGAACTTTCTCCAATATTGTGCTGCTCCTAAGAAGCTCCTAACTTCTGTTGCAGATTTGGGTTTATGCCAGTTTACAATGACTGCCACCTTAGAGGGGTCTATCTTCAATTCACCACCCCCTACTATATGTCCCAAATAATTCAAAGATGTTTTGCCAAATTCAAATTTTGAGGGTTTAACATAAAGTTTTTCTCTTTTCAAAACATCTAGTGTCTGCTTAACATGCTTTAAACGTTCTTCCCATGTTTTGCTAAATATCAGAATGTCATCCAGATATACAATAAAAAAATCATCAAGAAAAGGCCTGAGTACATCATTCATTATTCTCATGAAAGTAGCAGGAGCATTAGTTAAGCCAAAAGGCATAACTAGCCACTCATATAATCCCTGCTTTGTTTTGAAAGCAATCTTCATGCATCTTGTTCTGCAACTCTGACCTGATGATATCCACTATGCAAGTCTAACTTGGAAAAATAAACAGCTTCTTTCAATTGATCTAAGAGATCATCTATGCAAGGAAGGGGATAACGATTTTGTATTGTTATCTTATTTAGTGCTCGGTAATAAATGCACATTCTCCACGAGCCATCTTTCTTTCTAACCAAAACAATTGGAGATCCACATGGTGATGTGCTAGGTCTGATGAACCCCTTCTCGAGCAACTCCTGCACTTGCTTCTTGATTTCTGCATTCTCTAAAGCATACAACATGTACATTCCAATGTCAGGCAATGGAGCATCTTGCTGCAAATTAATATCATGCACTATTTCCTTTTTGGGTGGCAGACCTTTAGGTTCATGAAACAAAATATCATACTCTGAAACAACTTTTTCTAAATCAGCTTGCTGTTTAGCATCATAGCCCTCAAATACATTGGTTTTATAAGGTTTCTTTTCCTTTAAAACCATTAGTAAAAATTGTTTGCATGAATTTACAATTCGTTTCATCTACCCTGATTTTATGAGAGTATAATTATTCTTGAGCTTATGAGCTCTTACAAAGTATTCGATTCCATCTTTAATGAGTAGATACTTGTTCTCAGCTCTATAGAAAATAGCTTTTCTATCATACAAGTAAGGACTTCCTAAAACAATTCCACATATATCCAAAGGAATTATGTCTAACTCAACCTCATCTACAAATGCTGACCCAAAAGAAAAATTAAGTTTGCATTGTCTAGTCACTTGTAGTTGTGCTTTATCACTTAACCATCCTAATGGGTATGGTTTCTTGTGAGGTGTAGTCAGTAATCCAAACTTCTTTACAATTGCTTCAGAAATTAAATTTACTTGTGAGCCACTATCAAACAAAGTATCAATCATTTGATGTTTGGAAATAACTCGAATATGGAAAATCTCATGTCTTTTTCTCTCATTTTCTTCATCAATAGTAGATTGTGCAGAATTACTAGTAGATGCTTCAGAATTCTTATCTTTTATACCTATGGATGCAATGGTTGTTTAATCTCCTGAATTCGACCGAAAATATTTTTGAATGGTTGCAACAGTCTTCTTATTCTTGCCCTCGAACTTCTTACGTCTCAGCTCCGGATGTAGAATCCAACAGTGCTCATCATCATGCCCATCCTTCTTACAATGAGTGCATGAAGACTTGCTTTTTTGTGTAGTGTTGACCTTCCTTGCTTTCCATTTCTGTTTTCTTTTCTCCTTATTCTTGCTTGCAATCGGTTGGGATGATCACCCAACTTCTGGGTTCCCATTCTTTCCTCTAACTTCTAGATGCGTATCTTGAATAGATACCTCATCTATACTAGTGGGATTAAACATGAGTATAGTGTGCCTCATGTAGCTGTGTAGATCACTGATGTACTTCAAAAGAGTCTCAGGTGAGTCTAATGAGATTCCTAGAATCAAAGCTCTCTTCCTAAATTCTTGGGTGTAACCTTGTACACCTTTCCCTTTCAATTGTTGAAGAGTTTGACAGCTCATCATTGCTTACTGCATGTAGGCTAGTGGATAGAACTGCTTTGTGATTGCAGAAACAAATTCACTCCAGACAGAAAGAGCCTTACCATGTCTCTTCATGTTAACTTGGGTCCTTCCTTCCCACCAAACCAAAGCAGTGCCTCCAAGGCATAGGCTGGCCAACTAAATCTTGCTCTTGTCTGAATCGATACTCTACACTCTGCAATAAACATCAATTTGTCTGATCTAATTGTCTAGCTTTTTCTGCATTCAACTCTCCATCATATATTGGTAAATCAAATTTAACATCTTGTTTAATCAAAGATGTCTTCCTTTTATGTTCAGGGCTATTAGGAGGTGTGAGAAAGTTTTCTTCTTTCCCTTGGCCTTTTGAGTGATCATGGAGGAGAGACTCTTCTTCTCCTTTATCTTGTTTGGAGCCTGATGAATCTTCATCTTTATGTTTTCTAAAGTCCTTATACATTTCCTCTACCATGGACCTTATGGCTAGGAAACTATCTATAAATTGAGGGTAAGACCTTCCTCTGACATTGTCTTCTGAGGATAGACTCTTCCAATTTCAGGATTAGTTTTGACCAACTCTCCTCCTAATTTGAGCTTTGATCTAGTTGGCATTCAACAGCTAAATCCAACACAAGCTTGTCTAACCTTAACAACCTATAGCTCTGATATCACTTGATCTGAATCACCCCTAGGTGACCTCAAGAAATTAATGAAGGTATTATAGACTAATGTACTGGTTTGTGTGTCTATGTTATCTTAGGCAACAGATCGATAAGATTACAAAATAAATAGACACTTGAAATTTAGTAAGAGATCACAGTAAGAAAAACAGAAACACAAAAAAATTTAATAAGGATTTCACCCAATCCTCCTGGGCTACCTCCCCTGGTCCAGTGGTGGCCTTTTCATTTTTTTTTAAAGCAAAGTCTTACAATAAGGAGCTCAATCTGAGTCTCACTTGACAGAGGATGATCAGTAGGATGGAACTTGGAATTCTCAAGTCCTTAGAGTTCCCAGACTCCGCTTACTAAATTTCTACCTCAATTGGTCTCTGTCTGCTCAATGTTGCCCTTACTCTGATGATCAGCTCGACTTCTCTATTCTCTACAATTTTGCCTTTCTTTCTTTGTCTCTCGGCCTTCGGCTTCTTCATTGCTTCTCTGCCTCACTGTCTCTCCGTCTTGTCTCTATCAGCTCGTGGCTTTAAATCCAGTTCATTTCTTCGACTATTTGCTTCATCTTCCCAACTCTCTGGATCGCCTACCTCTATCCACTGAGACTCCTCTACCCTACATCATCGTTGCTACGTAACGCTTCGCAAAGAGGTGGCCACCTATCTCCTTGCAAACTAAGTGTCAGTTCTTCCTGAACGGTCATTTTTTACGTTATTTCCCAGATGCCTGCAAAACAAATCCTTCTGTCGACTCATCGGTCAAATCATACTTCAAATCTTTATGTGTCGTAGCTTATTTCTCCCTTGGGTCGGGTCATCCATCGGGTTGAACCTCTTTCATTTGATTTGGAGACCCCAGATCCTACGGTCTTTGCTTATATTGCGCGGTTGAGTTGCTCGACCATTAGTTCGCAATGTAAACAGATTTTCTCTCTCCTCGCCAGACACGCGTCACTTGGTGTATGGAATCACTGGGTCTTTGGCCAAACCCACTTACTGCCTAAAATTCCTCCGATATTCCTCTAGTTTTGAGCACGGGACCCACCTATCGATTTTAGCGCATTCCCATGGTTTTCTGGTTTCCCCTGTGACCAAGTGCTTAAGGCTTTTCCTTCTCGAGAGGTTTTTCCCAGCAATAGCGCTAATCACATATCAGAAATAGCCTTCGTTTATGGTTTTGAGCTTCCTAACTGCCATTTTTGTGCCATGCATAGTCTCCATGGGCCAACGGTCAGCGCGCTTTGACCGAAGGTCCTCGTTGCTCCATGGTGGCTGCAAATTACCATTATTCAGAGGTTATTTCTGATAGCTATAAGATTTCTTGAAGTCTATCATTCATTCTTAACAATCATAGAATTGTTTGAGGATCCAATTCGGATCACTTGAACCATATGGGACTATGCTTGGATTCCGTTTCATGTTTACACAAGCTTGAAATGAACAACTATGCTTGGATTCAGTTTCATTTTTACACAAGCTTAAAATGAAAAAACTATGCTTGAGATTGGTTTACATGCCCCCAGCATGATGAAAGGGAGAGTCTCTTGTAACCAGATGGAAGTCACGGTGGTGAAGTAGGATGGTTTTCCGATACCTTTTTGGCTTCGTCCAGATAGGGACAAAGGTGAATGGGGTAATTCCCTTCACATAACCTATATGGAAACTTAACTTCACCACTAGGTGCATGCCCCCCAAGCTTCATTACATTCACCTAAGTAGACTATGTGTGGCTATCAGGGGGATGGAATGAAGGTTCTTTTACGAGATCAAGTGAAAGACTCGACTGGGATTTTATGAGATCTAATCAAATACTTGACTTGGAACTTTGCTCTAGGGTACCTTGTTTCATTTTTTAATGAGCTTGACACAAGACAAGGAACTCTGCTTAGATTCCTTGTTTCATTTTTAAAAAGCTTGAGACAAGAAGGAACTATGCTCATACTCCATGTTTCATTTTTTAACGAGGTTGACACAAGACCAGGAACTATCCTCATATCCTTGGTTTCATTTTTTAACGAGGTTGACACAAGACCAGGAACTATCCTCATAGGAGTAGTTTCATTTTTTTAATGAGGTTGACACAGTAAAATAACTATCCTCATGGACCTTTTTCATTTTTTAACGAGGTTGACACAGTAAAAGTCCTCATGGACCTATTTCATTTTTTAAAGAGGTTGACATAGTAAAATAACTATCCCCATATCCTTGGTTTCATTTTTTAACGGGGTTGACACAAGACAAGGAACTCTCCTCATGGGAGCTGTTTCATTTTTTAATGAGATTGACACAGTAAAAGAACTATCCTCATAGACCCTTGTTTCATTTTTTAATGAGGTTGACACAAGACAAGGAACTATCCTCGTGGACTAGTTTCATTTTTTAATGAGGTTGACACAGTAAAAGAACTATCCTCATGGACCTATTCCTCGATCACGACTCATAAGAGGTCATGAAGGAGAGATCTGGTTCCAATTCCCCTAGTACATGATGTACAACATCACTAAATTGATCGTCAGTTGATGTAGGTATGGAACGGGTTGCCACATAATTAACCCGTGGCAGGGATGATACCATTGGTACAAAAGGACCACTTAGGGAAGATGGTTGACTAGAAGCCATATTTGGGCCGGGAAATGAAAGCTAGTCAACAGTGACAATTCTGCCTTCATGCGGGAAACACATCACTCGAAAGAGTGTGGAAATAATGGCTCCCATGTCATAAACATAGTTGCGCCCTAGAAGTAAATTGTAATATAAAGGGCCTGGGACTACCATCACATTTAGATAAATGACTTTTCCTCCCAAAGTAATAGGTAAATGAGGGAGGATCCCTAACGGTTGACTAGTTTGTCTGCTAAAAGCCAACAAATTCTGGGTAACAGGCACAAGCAACAGTGAACTAAGTGCTTTCCAAGAAATTGAGGAAAGGGTACTCACAGATGCACCTTCATATATAATAGTGCCCATTACAATCATATTACAAACCTGTACTATGATCTAGAAAGGCACATAAGAAGGAAGACAGAATCCTGCCAGTCGATTCCAATCAAAGGAAGTGACCAGACTACTTGGAGGGGGTGCCGTAGAAATGGGAGAATTAACCCCTTGAGTTACGAGAATGGGAGCATTTTCCTCCTGTCTTGATGGAACAACATGATTTCCCCCAAGCTCTTTTGAATCTGAAGAAATGAAAAGAACTTGAGTGGTATCATATTCACTCTCTTTGGGAAAGGTAAGATTAAATGAAGGTGAAATTGGGTCAACTATTTCCTCAACCTATTGATTTGGGTCGGGTATAGTCTCATAGGATTCATTTTCAGAGAGAGTGGGTTTGATCGACAGTTTATTTTGGTCAATCAATTTATCAACTAGTGAAGGATTAAGGGATAGTTTCTAGTAACTAGATGGAAGTCGCTGCGGTAAAGCAGGACAGTTATCCAACACTTTTTTGGCTTCATCCAGATAGGGACAAATGTGAATGGGGTGATTCCCTTCACATAACCTACAAGGAAACTTAACTTTACCCTTCTTTCCATGAACTTTACTACCACTAGTTGATGGTGTGTCACCAGCACGATCTCCAAAAGTTGATGACACAGGATGATGTGAACGAGAAGACCATTCTTCTAAGATTTGAGGAATATCAAGACAATTTCGAAGAATATGGTCTCCCACACAAAGTTTTCATGGATATCAAACTTTGTGAAGCTTGATGGATGGTTTCTCATCAGATGTTGCATTCAAAACAATGATTTCTTGGTTTCCCTCTGCTGAATTTGCTTCTTATTCTTCTTCTTCTTCTTATTCTTCTTCTTCCCTTTCTTCTTCTTCTTAGCCACCTGGTTACTAGTACCAATACTTTCACTAGGTGAAGAGGAAGAATGGGAGGAAGAAACAACTGAGGAAGAAGGAAAAGGGTCATCTTTAGGATCAAATGAAGGTTGATTTTGTCCAGTTGTAGGTATACTTGATTGCGGATAAATCATGACATTTTGAACCAAGGAGCTTGAACACAACCATACTGGCAAGCCAATGGTAAATCCCGGAAGGGACAATGTAGCTATATAAGGAGCACCAATATTTCTGAAAGGAGGAAAAGGACTAGGATTCCCATCAAAAGGAATTCCTTGATTGATGGACTTGGGATTTGTCGCCATATGTTTCAACCTAAGATCAACTAAGGAGTGAGCATGGAGGATGTTATCCATGGTCAATTAAATTTATTTTAATCAAAGTACCATAACAAAACAAAAAAGGGATAATCTAGGCAAAAGGTTTACCAAGCAACTGTGAACTGCAGAATACCTCCCGGCGAACCGAGAAGTACGGGCATGAAATCTCCCCGAATGCTATGTTCGGTGTATCACAGTGTACAAGGTGACCGACTCGATTACCAAAGGATGGATAACAACCTAGTGTTGTCCTCCCATATATACTCGAAGGTATGTGGAGGCCCAATCTGTATAAGCGTTGTCTAATGCAAAACCACACAGTGAGAGCATTCCCATATACTTTACGTACTATAACACCGCCCTATATACCTAAAGGTATGTGGACGAGCTACGATATACTCATGTACGTGGAATGAGGTATCACACTCGAGATGTATTGTAGACAAGTTAGTGGCAACTGCTTTGTTTTACGACGCCAAAACACATCTCTAGCCTAGACCTCTAAATGTTCTCGTTAATGACAATGCTCCATTAGGTAAATTGATGTTAATTTTAAGTTGATCTTGCTTAGGAATTTTCCTTTCAAGTTCACTACGCGATGTATTCTGAAATTCCTAGGAATGCAACTATCATGATAATCATTCTTTCCATTCAATTTAACGATGAAAATCCTAGCTACTTAGGGATAAAGCAATCGGATCTCTTTCGATCAAAGAACAAAGAGCACAATCTAATGCAATTTCCCTATACTATTCCTATGAACACACATAAACTTTTTCAGTGCAACATGCATGTATTTCTTTTCAATTTCCTTAATGTGAATATGAACAAAAGGAAATATGCACATACAATCAATCAATCTTTCATAAGAACGAAGACTTTTACACCAATTCTAATTCGAAGTAAGAGAAGACTTTACGACACTTTCTTTCGAATGAAGGTTAATCAACTATATTCTAACTTTGACTATCGATCGATAATTACAAATAAAACATTAAGAAACAATAATCAATGCAATCAAATTTGGGCTAGACTAGGAGATAGAAACTTATTTTGTAAGACATAACATTCATTGATCAATCAACAAACAAACAAATGGAGAAAGTTGTCAAAAACACTTTCTAAAGGTGGGAAACTGATCCTAGGAGGATCAGCGTAGCCCAGAGTGGGAGACACTACACTTCAAAGCATTGTCCCTAAGCCAGGGGTGCTCTGCAGTGCATTGTGTCCCTCATAAGCCTGCGCTGGTGAGAGTGAGCCATTTCAAGAGGCAATTTGACACAGTTTTGACCAATTTTTCAATGTAAAGAGTTGAATTACAATCTATGAACAAAAATAAGGTCTACAAGGATGTCTTAGGAGGTGGATAAGCTACTAGGAAAGAGGATCTTCCCTAGTAGAGTCGCCAATTTGTTTTGGAGAAATTGGTATCTACGGATAAATAATAATTCCCTAGATAAGTACTTGTATCTAGAACAACAGTTTAAAGTTTTTTAGACTTTTCCTATAAGAAATAGATAAGATGAGAAGATATAATACCTACTTGTAGTTCTGCTTTCCTCTCATCTCCCTTGTATCAATCCTATCGCTCCTTCCCATACTTAATCCGCTTGAGAAGTACCCTGTATACACAACATAAAACAAAGAACCGATTAAAGCATACGATCTATTGAATATAAGTGAAAGGAATCAGATACTTTATTAGATAGAAGAAGGAATTACAACCATTGGTGTCTGATTCAAAGCCATTCCTCTAGCTTGGATCCCATCCACATCACATCAAAATCATGACAAACTTGTAGCATTACAATACTTGCTTCAAAGTCAAGTCTCATAGCAGCATTATCTCCTTATAATTCAACATAATCCAGCCCCTGGTCACTTAGATGAGCGGTCAATTTATAGGAAGCCGGTTTTGTCATAAATGGTGGCATTGAATGGCCTTCCATACTTAGAATTAGTTCCATGGAGGAAGGGATGAGAGGATAGGATGCACCTTAACTCATTCCTCATCCATATTCGAGCTCATAGGAGTTGATAAGTGAGGGAACCTTCTAGATGACTCCAAAAGATAAGAATATTCCCCAAACCCTATGTGAATTTCACTCATTCTCGCCCAGCGCAGGTGAAAGGAAGCCTAAGTGCTCTACATAGCACCCTAGCAGTGGACTCAACTGATCTGCAACGCACCTTTAGAAGGGCTGACCTACGTTGGTCCCTCTAGAGGCTATTTCTGGATGTCTTCAAGTCATGAAACTATCTGCGAAGGAGGCATTCAAAGGGGTGACTTACTTAGGGCATGAAGAAACTGAAATTAGGGTTTGATGAGCCCTAAAACACTGATCTGGATGATGGGATTGATGTGCCCAAATGGATCTGTAACAGGGGGGATGACAAATTTTATGAGCCCCCCCCCAGGTGGGGGTTCAGGGGAAGTGCCCCCGAAGCTAAAAATAGATGAAAAATTACCTTGTAAAATATTGTAATTTCATAGTCAATATGGGTCATTCATTAGGAAGATGATTTGACGGTAGAAGTTATGTTAATTTAGGGTTTTACCCTAGAAAGAAACTCTCAGTTTATATGAGGGAATTGTATTGTGGATGTGTATTATTCCATGAGAGAGAGAGAGAGAGGTTGTGTGAGAGTGAAGAGGAAATTAAAATGGATTTGTTGTAGGTTGTATCTCTTGATTTTGTTGGATAATATAAAAGGAAGGACTAGTTGTTTCTCTGTGGAAATATCCCAAATTGGGTGAACCACATATATCTGTGTCTCTTTCATTTTATGCATTTTTGTATTTGTGTTTCTGTAATATTTTGCATATTTCATTGCTCCTTTAATTAATTTCTAACAATTGGTATTAGAGCTGAAGATTTATTTGGTCGATAAACTCATAGGAGAGAAGGGTATTCGGTTCAAGTGGGAGCAATGGCAGAAGATGGTAGTTTTAGGGTCAAGAAATTTAATAGCCAAAACTATTAGCTGTGGAAGATGCAGATGGAAGATTATTAGTATCAGAAATATCTATACCTACCATTGAGTAGAAAATCAAAGAAGCCGACGAGTATGACAAATGCAAAATGGGAGATTCTCAAAAGAAATGCACTAGAAACAGTACGGTTGTGTCTCGTAGCATCAATGACATTCAACATTTCAAAGGAAATGACAACAAAAGGTTTAATGATGGCATTGGTCAAACTATATGGAAAACTCTCGGCCTTAAATAAGGTATTTCTTATGAAGCATCTATTTAATATGAAGATGTCATAAGGTGGATCTGTTGTTGATCATTTAAATGAATTTAACACGGGTATCAGTCAGTTAAGTTCTATAGGGGTAAATTTTGATGATAAATTTAGGGCTTTGTTAATTTTGTGCTCATTGCCAGAAAGTTGGAATGGCCTAGTTATGGCTATTAGTAACTCTGTCTCTAGATATAGTACTTTAAAGTTTGATGATGTTGTTTGTGTCATCCTTAATGAGGAAATAATATAGAAAAGCTTTGGTGAGACATCAAGTAATTCTGGGACTACACAAACCAAGGGAAGAAAAATGGAAAGAGGAAGGAACCCAGGAAATCACAATAAGTGAAGAAAAGGAAAATCTAAATCCATATCATGGATAGCTTACTATAATTGTGGGAAGAAAAGACACCTAAAGAAATATTGTAAATCTCGGAAGGGAAAAGAAGGAGATGGACAACAAGAGAACAATCATGAAGTGAATGTGCTAAGTGATCTGTTTCAAGATGCTTTGAATATTATATCATTAGATAATATTATTGACACATGGGTGGTAGATTCAAGGGCCTCATTCCATTCCACACCTGATAGGAAACATTTTCATGACTATGTTCAAGGAGATTTTGGACAGATTTGTCTGGTTGATGATAAACCCTGTAAAATCGTTGGAATAGGTAAGGTTTTTATAAAGTAAAAAAATGGAAACCAATGGCTATTGAAGGAGGTAAGGCATGTTCCATATCCGTAAAAAATCTTATTTCAACAGGGTAGTTTGGAGGTGAAGGATGTGTAACTACTTTTACAGACAAAACCTAGAAGGTTTCTAAAGGAGGCATGGTAATAACAAAAGGAGAAAAGGCTGGTACATTATATTTATGCAACAATATTTCTAATTCTACTAATTATTTAACCTCCATAGGAGCAAATATGACACTCTGGCATCATAGGCTCGGGAACATGAGTGAGAAGGGGATGCAAATTTTTCACTCAAGAAATTTGTTTCTAGGTTTGAAGCATGTTGATTTGGAATTCTATGAAAATTGTGTTTATGGAAAATAGGAAGAGTCAAATTTATCAAATTTGGGAAGGAAAAGAAGAGTGAAAAAATAGAGCTTGTGCATATAGATGTATGGGGACCTACTCAGGTATTTGTTGGCATTATGGCACAGGTTTGGCACTATGGCACAGGTGTTGTCCTTAATGGCAACTCACTCAAATGGTAGATCACAGTTCAGGCTCTCAAAATGAAAGAAAATAAGGTATACGTAGGTTCCTCGTAACAAAGTCGCATATACACGCGGTTATACCGTTCAGAAGGTGTGTATGCATATGCACGCACTTTCATGCAAAGAAAAGCGCGTACATGTGGGAAAACTTATGGTTGGTCCATGGTATTTAGTCTGACATATTTGAACCTATGGTTTTGGTCCTTGGTATTGCATTTAAAGTGTTAAACCCAAGTTTTGGTTCCCTAGTATTAGTTCTCAATGGTTTTGGATCATGGTTTGAATAAGCCTATGACTATAAAAAGGGAAGGAGATCATTTGGCAAGGGTATTGACTTATGTGTTGAATATCTTGAGAAAAGCAAGATCTGAAATTCTGGTGATTGGTTGGTGAGTTGCAGCTGGATCTGAATCAAGGAGGAACCTGAGCATTACACGATGGTTAAGATCTATTGTTGGGTCAAGATCTCAAGGCTTGAATAGTAGTATCATTGTGTGACTTTGATCTATTATATTTGGCGCATGATTCGATCTATAAATCTGATAATCTGGATATAACTGATGTCTAATAAAGTAAAAGGATAAATTATCTTTTATAGATCTGTACGCAGGTTCGACGCAGCAAAGGCGCGTATACATGCAGGTTAAGCAAGTGAAGAATGCGTATACGCTTGTTGGCTTTAGCATATCTGCGTACATACGCAGGTTTCTCTTGGTGAAGTAGCGTACGTCTCTAGAAATATGTTTTAGCTACTTCTGTTTATTGCTGTAGTGTTTTGGGTTCAGAATTGGTGTCTGGTTTCTGGTACTGTTTTTCGGGTAACAACATTCTGAGAAGTTATTGGTTGATTCAGTATTTGTACAAAGGAGATTGGTTGTTGCAGATCTAGTTGATGTTTGATTTATATTCATGGATCCAGTCTGAAAATTTATGAAACGTGGTCCCTGGAAGAAAAGAGAAGGTTGTAGCCTTCTGTAGGTCAGCACCTACGTACTAGTACCTCAACTAGTACAAGAGCTAAGGGGGTTGTAGCTCCCTTCCAAGAAAAGCTAGAGAACGAGAGAAGGTTGTAGCCTTCTGCAGGTTGAAGCCTGTGTACTGGTATAAGACTACACTAGTACAGAATCATTGTAAAAAGAAGTTTCTAATTGAAAGAAGATAGAGACATATTGCAACAGGTGGTTTTCACCCACATTGGGTTTCCACCTTATATCTTGTGTTCTTTTTGTGTGACTGTCTGCTCTACTTTTCTGTTCATGCTTTCTGTTATATGGTTCTGAAACACAGATTAATGATCAACATCTGAAGAATAAATTAAATTATAAGTATGTAAGTTATACACGAGTTTCATTAGTCAGAGTTGCATATACACGTTATTTCCATCAACTGAAGTAGCGTATACAAATCTTTGTATAAATTGAAAAGAATTTATAATACTGATTCACCCCCCCTCTCAGTATTATTTTCAACAATTGGTATCAGAGCAGGTCCTTCAGAAGAAGCTTGATCGCTTGAAGGAAGATCTATCATCATGAGCAACTACGAAAAGGAAGCATCAATTAGGCCACCAATTTTTTATGGGAGCAATTTCGTCTATTGGAAGGTAAGAATCACTGCCTATCTCCAATCCCTTGGTACAGAAGTTTGGGATATTGTGGAAATAGGATACACATTTCCTTCAGCAACTCCTACAGATACGGCTAGTAAGAAGCAGTATGAAACAAATGAAAAGGCTGTCAATACCCTTTTAGGGAGTCTATCTCAATCGAAATTCGTCAAGGTTATGTAGCTCAAAACCGCAAAAGAAATATGGGACAAGATCGTTCTGAGCTATGAAGGAGATGATCAGGTAAAACGAGCAAAACTTTAAACTCTCAGAATTCAGTATGAAAATCTCAGAATGTACAATGATGAAAGCGTGGCTAACTATTTCCTTCGTATAGATGAGATTGTTAATTGTATGAAAAACTTGGGTGAAGAAATAAAAGAAGTTGTTTTGGTTGAAAAGGTTCTAAGATCTTTATCTCCTAAGTTTGATTCAAAAGTTTCTGCCATAGAAGAGAAGCAAAATCTACAGAGCCTTACCATGTCACAGCTGCACGGAATCCTAACTGCTTACGAAATGAGAAAAGGTGGACCATCAGAAAGGAGAGAAGCTGCATTCAAGGCCTCAGGAAAAGGAGATTACTATGACTCAGGACATATGTCGGAAGAAGAGGAAGAGTCAAACTTTGTCAAGAATCTTCAACGGCGTTCTAAAAGATTCAGAGGTAAGCTCCCTTTCAAATGTTTTGCTTGTGGAAGAGTCGGTCACTATGCTACCAAGTGTCCTCATAAAGATAAGCTTGACAAAGGCAAGGAACCAGTTAGATGGAACAGAAAACAGAATGTAAGTAAGAAGAGCTATTACACACATGAAGACAGTGATGGACTTTCAAATAGCGATGAAGATGAACAAGGTAATGATTATAGACTTTTGATGGATTTTGAAGATGATGATTTCTTGGATGCTATAGACAAAGAAAGTCTTTATGAAGAAATTTCTAAACTCAAAATTTGCTTAGAAGAGAAAAATATGATTATAGATACTCTGACATCCCAACTTGCTGAAATGGAAAAACACAATGAAAAGTTAGAATGTGAAATTGTGGGACTTAGAAAGGACATTGAGAAAACGAAAGCTCTTAATCTTAGATTTTCTAAAGGATTTGAAACTTTAAATGAGATTATCAAAGTGCAGAGTTCTCCTCTAGTCAAGACAGGTCTTGGGTATACCAAAGAAACATCTCAAACACAGATGCCATCTACCTCTAAAATTTATCTTGAAGTTGCAAGGAGAAGTGAGCAGGTTGACAATCGACAACAAAGGCCCAATGAAGATCACCAGGTAAAGCAGAGACAATTTACCTCAAGAATGAACAAAGACTACCAGGTAAATCGGGGGCAATCTACTTCAAGGATGAACAGAAGCTACAACCAACCACAGGTAGATTTGATAATTGCAGGAGCTTCTTCAATGACCAATGTTTCTCTTGTCATAACTTTGGTCACAAAGCATCTCAATGTGTTGCCTACAAGACAATCATGACTAGAGAATCTCAAAAACAAAGGAGTATGACTGGGATCATGAAAAATACCTACAATAACTTTTCTGCTCTTGAGAATGAAGTAGAATGCTCTATTTGTAACAACTTCGGTCATGAAGATTCTGAATGCAGGAGCAGGTTTCGGCAAACAACTCAGAAGGAGCAAGTTTCATTGAGTCCCAAAACATGGAAAAAGAAAGAATCGCAACCAGAAAGATGTGGGATAGCCTTATATGCAGAAGGACAGGAAAATCAGTGGTACATCGATAGTGGATGCTCAAAACATATGACAGGTGATAAAGATAAACTTCAGCCATATAGTGCCTTAGAAAAGGAAAAGAAGGTCTCATTTGGAAATGACATCCCTGCTCTCATAAAAGGTAAAGGTTCTATTCTTTTGAAAGAAAAGGTCAAGGCTAGAAATGTTATGTATGTTGATGGCTTAAAGCATAATTTATTAAGTGTCAGTCAAATGTGTGATCAAGGAAATGAAGTAATATTTCAATCAAATGGATGCATTGTTCATGAGCTTGATACAGGAGAAACAGTGATCAAAGGCATAAGAACTCCAAATAATTTATATATACTCAAGGGAGGACAACAACAATGCTATCTAAGCAAGAATGATGAACACTGACTATGGCACAAAAGATTGGGGCATCTAAGCTTCTCATAGATAAGGAAAGCATGCAAATATCAGGCGGTTCATGATCTACCTGACATCAGAATTCCAGACAATACAATATGAAAATCATGTCAATTTGGTAAGCAAACCAGAACTAATTTCCTTGAGAAGGAAGGATCAGCTAGCAGGCCACTTGAACTTGTCCATACTGATGTATGTGGTCCATCTAGGAAAAGGTCACCTCGAGGAGAAGAATACTTTATATTGTTCATTGACGACTTTTCCAGGATGTGTTGGATAGGACTTATGAAGCATAAAGATGAAGCTTTCAAAAAGTTAAAATCATTCAAAGCCTTGGTGGAAAACGAATCAGATCACAGAATCAAATGCCTCAGGTCAGATCGAGGAGGGGAATTTACCACAAATGAGTTTTTCGATTTTTGTGAAGAACATGGAATAAGGAGGGAATTCTCTACTGCAAGGACTCCTCAGCAAAATGGAGTAGTGGAAAGGATGAACAGAACAGTTCAAAAAATGGCTCGTGCTATGCTTGATGAGTTTGGAACTCCCGCAACCTTCTGGGGTGAAGCCGCATTTTCTGCAGTTACTATTCTCAACAAGACAAACGTCCGAGTAAATAGCACTGAGACTCCTCACGAACTATGGTATGGTAAGACTCCCACGGTAAAATACTTCAAAATTTTTGGAAGCAAATGCTACATCAAGAAGATTGATGAAAATCTTGGCAAGTTTGAACCTAGAGCAGATGAAGGCATTCTCCTTGGTTACTCTCCCCATAAAAAAGCATACAAGTGTTACAATAAAAGACTTGGAAAAATTGTTGAAAGTATTGATGTAGTGGTTGATGAAGAAGGAAACACTCCTAGGCAGGTAAAATCTGAAGATTTTGAAGATGATGAGGACTATCCATCAACATCAAATCAGATCCATGATGAAGAAGAAACCCATGAGGCTCCAAAAGAACAAATAAGAATAGAAGAAAAGACTCCATCCAGGTACGTTCAGAAGAATCATCCAGAATCTCAAATTTTGGGGCAGAAAGAGGCAGGTGTACAAACAAGAAGAACCATTTCAGAAGCTTCAAGCTATCTAGCATTGCTCTCCTCCACTGAACCACAAAATGTAAGAGAGGCATGCAAATATGAATGTTGGGTAAAAGCCATGGAGGAAGAACTTGAGTAGATCAAAAATAATAACACTTGGGAGTTGGTTCCTAGACCAAAAGATAAGAATGTCGTAGGAACAAAATGGATATTCAAAAATAAGTTGAATGAAAATGGAGATGTGATTAGAAACAAGGCCAGACTTGTTTGCAAAGGGTATGCTCAACAGGAAGGCATAGACTTTGAAGAAACTTTTGCACCACTTGCCAGACTAGAGGCCATAAGAATGTTCCTTGCTCTTTCTAGCTTTCATAAGTTCAAAGTATTTCAAATGGACGTGAAATCTGCTTTTCTGAATGGAGACTTGGATGAAGAAGTATATATTGAACAACCAGATGGGTTTATTCTTCGAAATGATCCAAAACTTGTATGCAGACTCAAAAAGGTTCTCTATGGCCTTAAACAGGCACCAAGGGCTTGGTATTATTGGTTGGATAAGTACCTCCATCAACAAGGTTTTATAAAAGGATCAACTAATAGCAATCTATATATAAAAATTGACGATGATAAGTTGCTAATACTTGTTATGTATGTTGATGATATTATCTTTGGTAGCAATAAAGAAGACATGAGTCAAAATTTTGCCTTGGTGATGCAGAAAGAGTTTGAAATGTCCATGCTTGGTGAGCTCACATATTTTCTTGGTTTACAAGTCCAACAAAACAAAGACGACATTTTTCTATCACAAACCAAGTATCTCAAGCAGATCTTGAAGAAATATGGGATGGAGGATTCGAAACCAGTATGTACCCCTATGGTGACAAGATGCAGCCTTAGCACAAATGATGAATCGGCAGCAGTACATCAACCAACCTATAGATCCATGATTGGTAGTCTACTCTATCT
Organism: Pinus tabuliformis; assembly: GCA_031772625.1. NCBI lineage: Eukaryota > Viridiplantae > Streptophyta > Pinopsida > Pinales > Pinaceae > Pinus > Pinus tabuliformis. Next base: position 686,410,285 of record CM062808.1, read on the forward strand.
AACAGGTACCCGACCAAACATAATGCATGTAGTGGGAATAGTTGGAAGGTTTCAGGCAAATCCAAAGGAAACTCATCTTCAGGAAGTTAAGAGAATTTTCAAGTATCTTCAAGGAACTCAAAACTATGGCTTATGGTATCCTAGAGGTACAGATCTCACTCTTCATGCATATACAGATGCGGATTGGGCATGAAGCATGGATGACAGAAAAAGCACTAGTGGTGGTGCATTCTTCATGGGTCCTAGATTAGTATCTTGGTTTAGCAAGAAACAAAGTTCTATTGCATTATCTACAGCTGAAGCAAAATATGTAGCTGCTGCATCTTGCTGCACACAACTTCTTTGGATGATGCAAACATTGCAAGACCTTCAAATCACTTGTACTCCACCTACCTCCATTTTCTGTGATAATACAAGTGAAATTAGTATTTCAAAGAATCCTGTCATGCATTCAAAGACTAAGCACATACCGATCAAGTATCATTTTCTCCGGGAACAAGTGCTTGAACAAAAGGTAAAATTGGAGTATGTTCCCTCTAAGGAACAAGTTGCTGATATCCTCACCAAACCACTACCCAGGGAGACATTTGAATACCTCAGACAGAAGCTGGGGGTAGTTGATGCATCATCTTGCCGTTAAATCTTATCTGTTTCAGAGAAAAGTGGTGGTACGCGAGTTGAATGAGGAGAATCTGCGTACATACGCTAGTTTATTAAGGTACAGTCACGTATATGTTGGTTTGAAGAAAAGCAAGGGGGCCAGGCTCAGGATAAAAAGAGTCTGATATGGGTCTGACAGAGACCATCTGGCACAGGTTCAGGGGGAGCATATATTCTTCTAATAATGCATTGTTGGCATTATCTTAGAAGATCTTGGTTCAAATTCACAGTTGGTGTGCTTTCAGGTGGAACAGGTGCAGAAGGAGAAAATGGATGCTGGTCTGAATAATGATTGACAAATGCTGCTGATGTTTGTTGTTGATATCTGTCAGAGTCTTGCTGTAGATATTTTGTCTCTATTTCTTTTATCAAGGTCATATAACGGCCTATTCTGGTTTCCCCACTATGCCTAGGATGAATGATGTAATGTACTTATTTCTCTTGAGAAAACTTCTGGTGTATCCCCACTTGGTTGGGTGGATGAGTCATTCCTGGTATATCCCCACTTGGTTGGGTATGTATGAGTTTTTGGTGATAGGAAGGTCCTTTATAATGCATAAAGTCATGTTTCTTGTGTAGAGCATCTTCTTGCAGACCTTGCCTACAGTCAGGGGGAGCTTGGACAACACAGCAGAGCAGAGGTTTCAGCATGTATTTAGGGGGAGCATAACCCTTTGCCCTTGATGTCAAAGGGGGAGAATGATTTTGAGTGACTTGGGGTTGCCATCAAGTCCAAAGGGGGAGATTGTTGGCATTATGGCACAGGTTTGGCACTATGGCACAGGTGTTGTCCTTGATGGAAACTCACTTAAATGGTAGATCACAGTTCAGGCTCTCAAAATGAAAGAAAATAAGGTATACGCAGGTTCCTCGTAACAAAGTCGCGTATACACACAGTTATACCATTCAGAAGGCGCGTATGCGTATGCACGCACTTTCATGCAAAGAAAAGCGCGTACATGTGGGAAAACGTATGGTTGGTCCATGGTATTTAGTCCGACATATTTGAACCTATGGTTTTGGTCCTTGGTATTGCATTTAAAGTGTTAAACCCAAGTTTTGGGTCCCTAGTATTAGTTCTCAATGGTTTTGGACCATGGTTTGAATAAGCCTATGACTATAAAAACGGAAGGAGATCATTTGGCAAGGGTATTGACTTATGTGTTGAATATCTTGAGAAAAGCAAGATCTGGAATTCTAGTGATTGGTTGGTGAGTTGCAGCTAGATTTGAATCGAGGAGGAACCTGAGCATTACATGATGGTTAAGATCTATTGTTGGGTCAAGATCTCAAGGCTTGAATAGTAGTATCATTGTGTGATTTAGATCTATTATATTTGGTGCATGATTAGATCTATAAATTTGATAATTTGGGTATAACTGATGTCTGATAAAGTAAAAGGATAAATTATCTTTTATAGATCTGTACGCAGGTTTGACGCAGCAAAGGTGCGTATACACGCAGGTTAAGCAAGTGAAGACTGCGTATATGCTTGTTGGCTTTAGCATATCTGCGTACGTACACAGGTTTCTCTTGGTGAAGTAGTGTATGTCTCTAGAAATATGTTTTAGCTGCTTCTGTTTATTGCTGCAGTGTTCTGGGTTCAGAATTGGTGTCTGGTTTCTGGTACTGTTTTTCTGGTAACAACATTTTGAGAAGTTATTGGTTGATTCAGTATTTGTACAAAGGAGATTGGTTGTTGCAGATCTACTTGATGTTTGATTGATATTCATGGATCCAGTCTGAAAATTTATGAAACGTGGTCCCTGGAAGAAAAGAGAAGGTTGTATCCTTCTGCAGGTCAGCACCTACGTACTAGTACCTCAGCTAGTATAAGAGCTAAGGGGGTTGTAACTGCCTTCCAGGAAAAGATGGAGAATGAGAGAAGGTTGTAGCCTTCTGCAGGTTGAAGCCTGCGTACTGGTATAAGACTGCACCAGTACAGAAGCATTGTAAAAAGAAGTTTCTAATTGAAAGAAGATAGAGACATATTGCAGCAGGTGGTTTTCACCCACATTGGGTTTCCATCTTATATCTTGTGTTCTTTTTGTGTGACTGTCTGCTCTGCTTTTCTGTTCCTGCTTTCTGTTATATGGTTCTGACACACAGATTAATGATCAACATCTGAAGAATAAATTAAATTATAAGTCTGTAAGTTATACGCAAGTCATTAGTCAGAGTTGCGTATAAACGCTGTTTCCATCAATTGAAGTAGCGTATACAAATCTTTGTATAAATTGAAAAGAATTTATAATACTGATTCACCCCCCCTCTCAGTATTATTTTCAACAGTATCATCTCTTAGTGGCTCTTGTTATTATGTTACTTTTATTGATGACACAACTAGGAAAACCTAGATTTATTGTATTCGGAATAAATCTGGTGTATTTTATACTTTCAAGAAATTGAAAGCTTTGGTTGAGAATGAGACAGGAAAGAAATTGAAGTGTCTCAGATCAGAAAATGGAGGTGAATACTGCAACAAGGATTTTGATAACTACTATTCAGAGCATGGAATTCGTAGAGAGAAGACAATTCCAGGAACACAACAGGAAAATGATGTGTCAGAAAGGATGAACAGGACAATCATGGAGCGTGAAAGGTGCATGAGATTGCATGCAAGATTTCCCTTACAATTTGGGGCAGATGTTGTATATACTATTGTTTATCTAATAAACATAGGGCCTTCAAGTTCCTTGGATGGTGGTATTCCAGAGGAGGGATGGATAGGTAAAAAGGTAAACTACTCATTTTTAAAGACATTTGGTTGTGAAACCTTTATCCACATCAATAAAGAAAATAGAACAAATCTTGAGGCAAAATCAAAGAAATGTACATTTATTGGATATGGTGTAAATGATTTTGGTTATCGCTTATATGATTACGAAAATCACAAAATCATTAGTAGCAGAGATGTGATATTCAATGAAAAAGTCTTGTATAAAGATCAAATGCAGGAAAAGGAATGAGAAAAAGAAAACAAAGAATACACATTGCTTGATGAGACCACAAAAAAGTAATGGTGTATGAAAATCATAATGATCAACAACCACAACAACAACAGCACCTAAAACACCTGAAAGTGGTGTTAGAAGATCTACGAAGATATTTAGACCCCCTGAACGATACTCTCCTTCATTATATTATGTAATATTAACTGATTCTGGTGAACTGAAAAGATATGAAGAAGCAATGCAGGTAGAAATCAGGAAAAGTGGCAGCAAGCCATGGAAGAAGACCTTGATGCATAACCAAAGTTGAGACTTAGTCAAGTTACCTGCAGATAAAACAAAATTGCAGTATAATGGGTTTATAGGTTGAAGGAAGAAGATGGAGGTAAACAAAGGTATAAGGCTAGACTTGTGGTGAAGGGGTTTGCACAAAAGAAAGGTAAAGACTTTGATGATTTCTTTTTCTCTTGTCATTAAAATGATTTCAGTTAGAACTATTTTAAGTTTAGTGGCAACAAAATATTTTCATCTTGAATAGTTAGATGTAAAGAAATCCTTTCTCCACGGGGATTTGGAGGAAGAAATATATATGCAATACCCATAAGGGTATGAGGTCAAAGGGAAGGAGAAGTTAGTGTGCAAATTGAAGAGTAGCTTGTATGGCTTAAAGCTGGCTCCAAGGTAGTGGTATCTAAAATTTGACAGGTTTATATCTGAATAAGGTTATACTAGATGTCACTCTGGCCGTTGTGTTTATCATAAAAAGAAAAATGATGGTAGCTATATTATATTGCTATTGTATGTAGATTACATGTTTGTTGTAGGGTCTAACATGTAGGAAATAAATGTGCTCAAAGGAAAATTGGAAAATTCATTTGCAATGAAGGATTTGAGTGTTGCAAAACAAATCATTGGTATGAGAATAACTAGAGACAAGAAAAATTGTAAATTAACATTATTTCAGAGTGAGTACATAGAAAAGGCATTGGAAATATTTAATATGCAGAATGCAAAACTAGTTAGTACAACTTTGGCTAGCCATTTCAAACTAAGTAAGGAGATGTATCCCAAGACTCCAGAAGAGATGGATTATATGTGTAAAGTTCCATATGCATCATCAATTGGAAGCTTAATGTATGCAATGGTTTGCACAAGGCTTGATATTGCACATGCATTGGAAGTTGTAAGCAAGTATATGAACAATCCAGGAAAAGAGCATTAGATGGAAGTGAAGTGAATTCTCAGGTATTTGAGAGGTACCACAAATCAAACATTATGTTTTGGTGGTTCAAACATTTCTCTACAGGTATATGTTGATGCAGATATGGCAGGTAATAGAGATAACATAAGGATCACCATAGGGTATGTGTTTACTATAGGTGGAACAACTCTCAATTGGGTTTAAAAATTGCAAAGCATTATTGAACTTTCAACAACAGGAGTAGAGTATGTTGCTGCTATAGAGGCTAGTAAATAAATGATTTGGTTACAAAGGTTTATGGATGCATTGGGCAAGAAGCAAGAGATGGGTAGGTTATACAGTGACATCCAGAGTGTCATTCATCTTGCAAAGAACTCAACGTTTCATTCCAAGACTAAACATATACAGTTCAAGTACCATTTCATATGGTCAATGTTGGAAGATGGAAAGTTGAAGTTAGAAAAGATACACACTAGCTAAAATCCTATAGATAAGCTAACAAAAGTTGTAACCAGGGAGAAACTAAGATTCTACTCAGTTTCAATTGGTCTTCAAGTATGATGGTGAAGATTAGAAACATCCAACAAGTGAAGTAATAATGGCATTTATAAAATCAATTTCCGAGTGGGAGATTGTTGTGTGTGGAACATGATTGTTCAGAAGTATTTTGTTTCAGCCGCGTTGGATCTCCATTAATAACAATGTGGAAACACAACCCATTTAATCGTTGTCAATGGGGTCCAGGGGGGTGACGACAAATTTTATGAACCTCCCCTTGGCGAGGGTTCGGGGGCAACGCCCCCAAAGCTAAAAATAGATGAAAATTTTCCTTGTAAAATATTGTAATTTCATAGTCAATCTGGGTCGTTCATTAGGCAGATGATCTGATGGTAGAAGTTATGTTAATTTAGGGTTTTTTCCCATAGAAGGAAACCCTCATTTTATATGAGGGAATTGTATTGCGGTTATGTATTATTTTGAGCGAGAGATAGGAGGTTGTGTGAGAGTGAAAATGAAATTACGGTGGATCTGTTATACGTTGTATCTCTTCAAATTATTGGATAATATAAAAGGAAGGATTGGATGTTTCTCTGTGGACGTAGCCTAAATTGGGTGAACCACGTATGTCTGTGTCTCTCTTGTTTTATGCAATTTTTTATTTCTGTTTCTACAATATTTTGTGTATTTCATTGGTCCGTTAATTAATTTCTAACATTTCATGGTTTTCTCTTGTTTGCTTCTTGGTCTTGCCTTTTATGTTTTGAGAGCCTTGGGATTTGGTTGGGGAAAGAGGAAGGTTAATGGAGCTGAGGAAGAGCTTAATGAAACCTAGCAAGTAATGTAAGACCTAGATGAAGCTCGGTGCATGAGTAAAGGACAACTAAAGGCAAGAGTGTGACAACCAGTTGGATTGGTTGGGTCCATTGGGATAAATGGACGGTGGCAGGATAGTGATAAGAAAGGTAACATGAAAGGTAAAGTAAATCGACTTGAGGCATTAGATTCCTTGGCTAAGTTGGGAACTCTTGTTCTCAATGTCGTGCATGTTGTGCACGGATAAAGGGAGTTTTATTAACCTAGACCTTATGATATCTAGTAATTGTGTTGTGATTATGATTATATGTGTGTGTCATTGTCCAACAGGGTCGTCAAGGATCATGATTATTTTATGATAGTGTTTACATGTATATGTGTGCGTGTGTGTGTCGTTGTCTCATAGGGTTGTCAAGGATAGTGATTGTTTTATGATGATGTTTATATGTATATATGTATGTATGTATGTCATTGTTTGAAAGGGCCATCAGGAATCATTCTTGTGGAGGGATGATTGCTTATGCAAGTGAATGGCATGAAGAGGTTCCTAGTTTTATGAGGAATCAAGTGGGAAGAGTAGCCCTGCTGGTGTTGTGTACATGTTGGTTATGCAATGTTGTGTACATGTTGTTTATGCAGTGTTGTGTACAGATGGTGTTGTGCGTATGTCAAATATGCGATGTTGTGTAAATATGGTTCTTTGTACATGTTTCATATATGGTGTTGTGTACATATGGCCTGGTGTGCATGTTGTACATATGATGTTATGTACATGTGGTGTTGTGTGCATGATTGTACATGTGGTGTTATGTGCATCTGGTGTTGTGTACATGTTGTACATGTGTTGTTGTGTGTAGGTGGTGTTGTGTACATGTTGTACATGGGTTGTTGCGTGCAGGTGATGTTGTGTACATGTTGTAGATGGGTTTTTGTGTGCAGGTGGTGTTGTGTATATGTCGTGCATGTGGTGTTGTGTACATGTCGTGTTGTGTACACTTCATGCATGTAGTGTTGTGTACATGTAGTGTTGTGCACACGTTGTGCAGGTTGTGTTGTGTACATGTGGTTGTATGTACATGTTGTGTAGGTGGTGTCGTGTACAAGTGATGTTGTGTACACATTGTGTATGTGGTGCTGTGAGCAGGTGATGTTGTGTACATGTTGTACATGTGGTATTGTGTGCATGTACATGTTGTGTTGTGTACATGTTGTACATGTGGTATTGTGTGCATGTACATGTTGTGTTGTGCACATGTGGTAATGTGAATGCACATTGTGTAGTCATGGTATCGTGACATGTATTAATTGCATTATACTTTTTGTACGTTTATGTATTAAATTGTACATTGGGTGTAGGTGTATGTATTGTGTTGTATACACCGACTATAGGTGTATGTGTTGTGTTGTACACCTGGTGTAGGTGTATATGTTGTGTTGTATGCCAAGTGTAGGTGTATATGTTGTGTTGTATGATGGATGTAGGTGTATGTGTTGTGTTGTACATCAAGTGTAGGTGTATGTATTGTGTGTTGTTGTAAGCTGTGTGTGGGTGTATGAATGTGATGTACACTGTATGTATGTGTACGTGGTTGAAGAGAAGAGACGCGCTAGGTGCTTTCCAGATGTGGCAACCGATCCGATGTGTGTCCAGAAAAGAAAAAAAACCAAAGTAGAAGAAAATGACCAATTAAAGGATAAGTATCAATATTTTATTTTAGTTTTTAATTATTCATGTGATATATGAATCTTATTTATGATGGTCGATTTTTGAGCTAACTGGATGTGATATGTTTATTCATGATGATTTGATCAAAGAAAGAGTTAACTTGTTGTGACAGGAAGTGAATAAAATCCTAAGTGTACCTTATTGACGAGCTACCAGTGAGGTATGATTTGAATTTCATTTCAATTCATTTTGAATCTAATAACAATTATGTGCTTGGTACATGAAAGCATGAGAATGCCTGGTTGGGTGGTTGGAACTGACTATACTATTAGCAACAACAGTGAAAGGATTTGGAACATAAATCAGTATGTTGGTAATGCATTTAGGAGCAGGGCCATTATGGGACACTAGTACCTAATAGTGTTCATTGATTTGCATGAACATGCTATGACTAGTATGATGGTTTTGAGACAGGTATATACCTTGGTTTTGGACCTTCCTGATGTGAGGAAACCTTGCCATGGGATGGATCACTCGGGAAAGGGGATGTTGGGGAAATTGGAAGGTGAGTGATTGCATGGAAGGGGGTTACCGGATTTCCTGAGGGAATGTGTAGCGGAGAAGGGAAGGACAACATATGGAATTGGTTTTGGTCACTAGAATTGCCAGATGGAATCAGATGCACATTGGGAGTGTGCCCTAGAACAATGAGTCGGTAACTATTCATTGAGGGAACCGGTAGTGCAAGGATTGTAGCGCTAGACATTGGATGCAGATTTGACTTTGGCATTGGATTTTAGACTTCTTGGGAAGGAGGTGAATCTTGGTATTACTTTGAGGGTGGATATGTGAGCCTCTAGATTCCCTTGTTGCTGATGCGGGCTACGTATCCTTCATTGTTTGTTGGTTTAGGCAAAGGAGTTTTCGTATATGTACATATTTATGTATGGTTTTTATTGTAAATACCATAATGAGTTGTGTTATAAAAGCTCCAGTAAAAATATGATTGTCATGTTTTCAGTAGGTTGGTCATTGTAAATATTGCAACGAGTTGAGTTATAAAGCTCCATGGGTAGTATTTTTTGGTTTTCAATAGTTTTTCTAGTTGTAGGTGTCATTTAACACTGAGGACGGTGTTCCCCTAAGGGGGAGGGGTTTGTAACAACCACGGGTTAACAATCCATGTAATAAAGTTAATAAAGGAAAAATAAGACCAAGGTCATGAGACATGTATTCCAAGTTGAATGTTGGGCAAAACATCTTAGTGGGTGTTCATTTGGTTTATTATGGCTAAGGGGAAATTGATAAAGGATTTGAAAAGGAAAGAGGCATTAATTGGCATTTATTTATGAAAATAATGGAACATAGGAGAAAAGGAAGGTGAAAGGTCACAAATTTGCATGAGAAGGAAATTGAAGGAAAATAAAGGAAAATGAAGAAATTAGAGTCCTTAATAATAAAAAGTCTTATGACGATCATTTCACAACCTTTTTCAGTTTTAGCTTAGAGCTCTCTCTATTCTCTTCCTCTCTCTCATACTCTCATACACTTAGAGCATTCTTGGAACACTCTCGCATTGGAGAAAGGAAAGCAAAGGAAGGGCAAGAAAGTAAAGGAAATAAAGGATCAAGCAAGGAAAAGTTTGGATCAAGCAACTACAATGGGAATAATTGCAGGTAATAGGTTGCATGTGTGATTTCCTAGTCGTTTCATGGATGCATGACACATGCATGTGTGTATTTGGTTCTCTTGTTGTCATTGGCATGGGTTTTGCTAGGTGTGACAGTGGTTTTCAACCTTGCCTTTCCATAGTGTGTTGGGGTTCTTTTTCTTGGTTGAGATGGATTGTTGGATGGTTTTGAAACTGAGTGGGGTGGTATGAGGAAAACTCCCAAAGGCTTAGGAATCCCTTGACTGGTAAAGCCTAAGGGTGGAGATGGGAAAAATCCTCATGGTTTAGGTGGATAGATCCAGAGGCAACCATGCTTGTTTTGGGCCTAGTGATCCATTGACCAATATATAGCGGGATTGTGGTAAATCCTGATAGCGTAGGTTTATTGTTTGGGCCTAGGAATCCCTTGACCCATATATGGAGGGATACACAATAAAGCCTAGTTATATAAATGAGGGTTTTGGACCTAGGAATCCCTTGATGGTAATGGTGGGATACATGGTAAAGCTTGAAGAATCCCTGGTTGGTTTTGTTATGAGTCCCACATTCATGCTTAGAATATGGCATGGGGGTGATGGGCTGAAAGAAAGATTTGATTTAGCCCAATCTATGGCCGGGTGGTATGTGGAAGTCCTGACTTGGTTGGCGTTTTCATATAAATAATAAGAATATTTCCTCTTGAGTTTTATGAGTAAATGTGCTTGGTTATTATGTGATTTTAATGGTTGTTCTATCATTGTTAATTTGTTGGTTATATGTTGGTTATAAGCATGGTTTTATGATAGATCTTAGTCATGGATCTCATCATGTTTTGATTGGTAAATGAATGAATAATTAATATATGACCTAATAGATGATAATGCATCTATGGTGAGAAGACATCAAACCTTCTTAATGATTCTCAGATAAGTATGAGACCCTTATGTTTAGATGTGTATTTATGACATGTACATTACATGTTCATGATGTGTTTTACGGAATGTATGTCATGGTTAGGCCTGGTTAGGTCAAGTTATTGTCTAAGTTTTATATGGAAGGCTTTGTCCCTGTGTCATTTATCATTTCTGAGAGTTTCATCAAGTTCTAGGCAGTGACTTAGAGTATGGCCCTAAAAATGTGGCACATATTTCGTGGTAGCATGCCTAGAACTGTGAAATTGAGACTGAAGTAGCTCCCTTACAGGCTTATGCATGCGAATAGAGGCTTTTAGTTGCATGGATTCAAGCTTGTGCATGCGACTGGGAGTTCAGGACATTGAAAAATAAAGTTAGCTTAGGGTCTGGGCACCTGAAAGGTTGGTTTAGCCCTTGGGGTTCCTATAGCACCTAAGGGAAGTCAATAAGGTTTTTGGGTTGTTGATTCCACTTCCTTAAGGTGATCTAGGAGGTTGAGTCATATCATAGTAACTCTTCATCACATGTTTACCTCGATAGGTCGGTTAACTTGGGTAAATGTGGGAGGAGGGTGTTACATTTTCTTTCTTGAATTATTCAGGTCATATGTTCTTTATATCCTTCTCCTTAATTTTCTTGTGTAATCTTGATTTAGTTGTTGTACAAGATAGTTGATAAGAACTATCCATTCTACCTTCATAGGACTCTGCTTAAGCATCTGGTCTTGCACTCCAATGCATTTTTCTTGATGTACTCCCTCTTGCCCTAATGGTTTCCTATCCATTTTTTGGAATTTCGGATCGAATACCAAACTATTTGTACCTAAGTATGTCCAAATTACTATCAACCGGTTCATGTTGCTTTTATTTTTACAAGTTTGATTGCCTTTGCAATATCATTACATTTACTTCCTCTTAATTCTCTTGGGTTTTGATAGTCATTTCATTATTTGCCTAATAATAATAATTAACCATCTATCATCTGATATAGCCTTATATTTATAATCTCCCTAATAAACATTCACCTCTTTGGTATTACCTTAGTATTATTAATCATTTGTATTTAAGATAGGTTATGACTTACATATCATGGTAACTTTAAAAGAATTCCTCTAAACTCATATAGTCTAATATAAGAAAATTTTGGAAATTCAAACCAACGAATGATGGGACTTATAATAATTCTAACCATTTTTTTAACCCACAATCTACGATAATTGAAAAGAAAAATGCTTTTTCTTGCAAAATGTCCCAATTGTATTATCGTCACACTAGCATCGTCTTGTGATTTTCTTATTACTGCCCGCTCTACAAGCCTTTAGCAAGTAGCTATAGGATTGGATAATAACAATGTCAAATTAGGCTGCTTCTCAGCACAAAAAGGTTTGGTGAATCCATTATTTCTTGATAACTGACTATATCCTATAGTCCATTTGATGCCAAAATTAAAAACTTTCAATTTGATGTTATTTTTATCTTTCTAGTCTCTAGTTCAACAATTATCCGTTCTTTCATGTGAGAATTGCCTATTGCCCTTGATATAGCTAGCCAAGTCCACAATTCCACCCAAGTTCTCTCTCTGTTGTCACTCATCCTCCCTGCTAGCTAGATGGTCACATGTAAAGGCTTCAGAAGCACCATTTCTGCTAATAATTGCTCGACAATCCCCAACATCGAAAACCACTAAGTTACCATCTATAATCAGAGCATGTACACAAACAATGTCATTACCGACTTCCTTCTTCAAAAACTCTACATATGTTTCTAAATACCCATCTCTAACAATTTGTTCAAAAATGTGCCCTACTTCATCTACATTTAAAAATGTTCCTTGTTTTAGATTAAAAAATTTAAATCATTATCTACATTGATGACCTTGGTGAGATTGTATTAGAATCACTTGGAAGGCTTTTTTATATCAAATAATTTAAAATGTATCTTAAAGAATACCTTCTCAAAGGCCCTTCAGAAGAGCTATAGAGTCCTCGAGCAACTATTAGAAGAACAAAAAAGGCTTGTGGCAACTACTAGACATGAAAAATAAATCAAAAATTTGAAAAATTCTGAGATATTATTTACCCAAAAAAATCAATGAAACATGATATTTGGTGCTCCTCGACTAGTAACGTCGGATAAAACACATATCGTGAATATCGAACAATATTATTGCGAACCCTTTGATGTGAAACCCACACCTACCAACCCCATATTTCATCCAACATTGTTATTCTCGCAACTAATAAAGATAAAATGACCCGTAAATATGCAGAAGTAAATCAAATGTATATTAGATTACCATATTGTTTGTTAAGGAGAAGCTCAACCTTTCGACTGCCATGGATTTGTTTGATGTGATCTGTACCCAACTGGGGATGTTGTTGATGTTCTTAAGGACCTCCCTGGAAATGTTTGGTTATCTGTTCTTATGGTTGGCTAAAGACTAGCATAGGGAGGTAAAGGTTGGCTTTGCTTTACTCTCCCCTCGACATGCACACTGGAGCAACTAGCAGGGAATAGCCAGAAGCACCAGTTCCCCTTTCTGTCAATCTTTGTTCTTGAGTTGGATGATGTTTTGTTACCTTGTTGTCTTCCATCTTGAATACTTAGAGGTGTGGCAGAGTCTAAGTGTGAGCTAGAGTAGCTAGCAGGGCATAAGAAAAAGCACCTGTTACCCTTTATGTTAGTCTTTGTTCTTGAGTTGAATGATGTTTTCTTACCTTGTTGGCTTCTTTATTTGATACTTAGAGGTGTGGTAGAGTCTAACTAAGGTCTATGACACCTTGTGATAGACGTACTATGTGCACGGGAGTCTAACTTTTCGAGGGTGAAAATGATATCTTCCAAAAGCGCCATCGGAAAGAGTCACAGGAGGCACCAAAAAGTCACCACCTTACACTATTTCCAAACATACTTCAATTTTTTCTTTTTATCTTTAAATATTTTTGTTATCCAAAATTAAATAACTTTGTAGTAATTTTAATTTTATTGAAAAAAATCAATTGCAATATTTTTTTATTATAACAAAACATTAATTAAATTATTGAATTAATATATGGAATCGATTCACTCTAACTCTCAAATTTAAGTTTATCATGTTAAAATAAATCTATATTAGTTGGATCAAGAAAAATCAATTTTAATATTTTTTTTATTAATCTAATTTCAATTAAATTATTGAATTAGCAAAATTTTTAGCTTGGCCTTTTAATTCTCTAATATGATGTTAGGTTGGCATTTTAATTTTCCAAAAAAATTTATGGATTATTTGAAAAACATTAAATTGTTCTTAATCATCTTTCCGTTACCTTGATGGTACAAAATTCCAATTCTTAACAGAGGAAATGATGCAAGGACTGGTGTTGACACCATATATTTTTCTATTGTTTTATCTAAACATTATATGTTTTAGAGTTTTTTTTATTGGAATTTGGTGAATAAATTTTTGATCAAATCTGGACATTTTTTTTGTTTAAAATATGTCTTTTATTATATAAATAGATTTAACACCCTAAAAAACCTCATATATTCAAATTATGGAAAATTCAGAACTCAAATTTGTAATTCAACAGATCTGTACCAAATTCTGAACAAAAATCCTCCAAATTACAGAATCCTCCAAATTATATAATAAATAAATTATAGCAATTTTCATGATACACTAAGGAGGAAGGACTCTTAAGGAAAGACTCTTAGGGAAGGACTCCGAAGTCTACGATAAACCTCGATCACTGCAGTTTCCATAACAGGCAAAGAGTGCATTCACTCGGCATTTTCCATTAAAGGACTTAACGTTTACCCACACACCATTGTACCACGTTCACAGTGAAACAATTATAACAATGCACTGGCAATCCTTTTCGCAGGTTGTAAATCAAGTGTACAGTTCCCATATCGCTCACAATATCAGCATCTGTACAATTTTCAGATTCTGCATACCATGCATGTGGGCACTTTTTAAAGATTAGGGTCTGATCAATGTTACCAGAGTTGGAATTTGGTAAATTTCTGTATACCATGCATGTGGGCACTTTTTAAAGATTAAGGTCTGATCAATGTTACCAGAGTTGGAATTTGATGGGTAAATTGTGTGTTATGAGGTAATTTGTCTGTAAAACATTGTTTGAAAAATTACAAAACTCTCAAATTTCTGGCTTGAAACTATGACAACAAGTCAGGAACTGTGAAAAACATTAAATTTGATAGGTAGGTCTCTTTTGAAATTCCAACTCCAAATGCTACTATGAAAAGTATCCCTGTGTCTAAATAAATAACTAACTCACCTATGTTTTTTAAATAAAAATATTAAATGTGTTTCCTATGAGCCGTGGAAGGGAGGGATTATTTTTTGTTTTAATGAAGAAAAAGAGATTATCCCTGTGTCTAAATAAATAACTAATTCACCTATGTTTTTTAAATAAAAATAATAAATGTGTTTCCTATGAGCCGTGGAAGGGAGGGATTATTTTTTGTTTTAATGAAGAAAAATAGATGCAATATATATAATTTACAAAAATAAATCATCTAATATATAGTTTAGAATTTTTTTATTGGAAATATAATTTTTATATGTTTATTAGTCAAATTTGAATATGAAATATTCATGATTACAAATATGAATAATTATTATTTTAACTTATTTTAATGCGATTTGTATCTTGTGTGTTTTTGGAAAAAAATATCTATAATTTTATCAATAAAAACAAAATTATACTCATAACAAATTGAATTAGATTAATTTATTATTATTATTTATTTTTTAAATTAAATTGATATTATGTTTTATTATTATTATACCTTGGGGAGGTATGGTATAACCATTTTTCCTTTGATTGGGTATTAGTTTGTCTTGCACAAAAAATTTATAGTATTTATCCATAGTTTAACATTATGAATTCATTTTTTGTTATTATTTAAATTTATTTATTTGTAATTTGATTGGTTGAAGTCTTATTAAGGGTTTTAGTAACTTCTATTTCTATTGGTTACTAATTTTTTGTTTTAAGTTTTATTTCCATTTTATTTAACTTTTTTGATTTTTTTCATTTTTTTTTCTATTATTTCTATTTTCATGAATTATAAAATTTCCAGCATATTTTTGATTTAAAATGACTTAAAATATTTATTTATTTTTTTCTATTAGTTACAATTTTTTGTTTTGTTTTTAGTTTTATTTCTTTTTTCTTTTTTCATTTTTTTCTATTATTTCCATTTCCCATATTTTTTTCTTCATATTTTATGACAAAATTTAAAGAGGAAAAAATATTTAAAAAACATTTTGAAATAATTTTTTTATAGTTTTTTTGTCTTTTTCTTTGGCCTTTTATTTTTTCTCTATTTTCAATATCAATTCCTTTAATCATAGTTTTTTTTTTTTTTATTCTATAATATTCGAAGTAACAACTATACAATAAAATTTCCATTTCAATGAATATAATTAAATTAGTAAAAAACAATTCTAAAAATAAGAAATTAATAAATTTTAAACAAAATTTAAGTGTAATTTTCTCCATATGTACATCTCATTCTTCATTCTACTTCAAATCTTAAAGACCTATTGCCATTATTGCAAGCATTCAAATATTACAGACTTGGAAAATGACAACTTGTGAAATTGAAATTGACAATCTTTTTAATTTTCATTTATTTATTTCCATATTGTTAAATTGTGGATTTCAATCAATCATTATTTCTTATTATTTGCAGGTCTCTCCGTGAACTCTAACAACTAAAGATTTTCACACTGATAACTATTCACACGGATGACTATCCCCAAGTGCAGTAATATCCGTGGAGTTTTTGTAAAAGTATTGTAGAAATTTAGTCGTTATTACTCATCAAAGTTTCCATTTAAATAATGGACGGGGAGCAACTTTGTTTTAAAAATAGTTTTGGATGGAATAAATGAAGTATCTAAGTGGAGATGATTTGAATGAGAACATCTCTTCTTGCTTGTTGTTGCTTTTAGTCAATAGTAATTATTCATTTTATATGGTGATGAGTTTTATTTTCAATTTCACAGTAAACATGCAATAATTTAATCAAAGCATGTATTTAGAAACTGTGAAAGCTTAATATTTGATTGGTGTTACCGTATGTATCTTAGAGAAACAAAGTTTTTTTTAGCTACCTATATTTTTTAAATTTTTTTTGACGTAGTTAGCAAGTTTTTATGTAAATTATACTTTTCAACACATTTGTTATAAAAGAGTAGCCACATTGTATATGAGATTTAGTTGATTTTTCCAACTAGAATTATTTTTAATTATCTTTAAATTTAAGTGTTCAATTTTGTCTTTCAAATTTTAAAATCTAAAGTTATTTTAAAATATTTTTATAAAAAAGTTCGAAAGAGTAATAGGATAATTTTGTATTTAAGTTTAAAGATACAGAAGTTTTAAACATGTTGTTAGGTTTTGTTCATGAACATTGATTAGATTTTTACAATAATAATATTGAAAGAAATACAAATTTTAATATTGGTATACAAATTTTAATATTGGTATTACCTTGATTTTTTCAAATTTTTAGAGTTGCAAAATATCTAATTTTTTAGGTATTAGCCTTTTACCATGTCAATACTAAAACAACACAAACTTCAAACTACTATTACCTTTTTTTACATATTATATTTTTACCATAATAATACTAAAACAACACAAACTTGAAATTGGTATTATCTTAAATTTTTATTTTGTATTGAGAGTCTTACATATTTGAAAATGCATGTTTGTGCAATGTCCAACACATAAGTGGATTAGTTTTTGTGCATGATTGTTGATTAGCTTTCTACCATAATTTTTTACATATTTGAAAATGCATGATTGTGCATTGTCTCCCACATAAATGGATTAGTTTGTTTGCATGACTCTTGATTAGCCTTTTACCATAATAATACTAAAAACAAGTAATTCAGTGTTATTTTATTTTTTTAAATAAAATTCTAAGGAAATAAAAATTAGAATAATGGAAAATTAATATACAACATATATTTTATAAATGTGTTATTCATTAATATTAAAGTTTTACTTACTTTTGGTTTGTTACATTTTCTCAAAACAATGAGGTTTATGAGTTCCTAGAGTGTGTATATCTATATATATATATATATATATATATATATATTTTACGAAATGTTTGGATTTCAAATCTTATAATGGAAAGTGTTTTCACACACTTTTAAAGATATTTTCAATTTTTTTTTATAGAATTGTAATATTTAGTTTTTACACATATTTTTCTTGAAGGAAAAATGGTAATTTTATTATAAATTAAAATTACATGTTGTATATGCTCTACAGTGTCCAAGCATACAAGTTGAAGCTAGTGCAGCGAAAAAATCAAAGCAACCTAGAACAGTGAAGAAAACCACCATTGGGACCAAGTAATTTACAATTGCTAGTTGATTTTCTTGTATCATTAGATTTTTCTTATCTGGGTCTTAGCTCTCAAATGCATATGTTCATTTGTACCCTTCCGTTTACATACTTACCAATGCATGTTTATGCTTCAGTCATACATTAAAAAAAAATTATTAAATTGAAAATATAATTATATAAAATTATTAATTAAATTTATTATAGAAATTGAAAATAAATTTTAATTATTTTTATAATTTTTGTATTATTTTAAAAATAAATATATTAATAATATATATTTTTAAAATTATTTCTTTTCATATTTGGAGTTAAATGAAAAATTGTTAAGTGATAAATTTTATTTCTAATTAGAAATATTATTTTTAGTATTTTTTTTCCAAAAGTAAAAATATATTTTTGATATTTCTTAAATAAATATAAAAAAATATTATTTTTTGGATCACTTAATAGATATTTTATCTTAGTATTCAAAATATGTTTTAATCATATATAAAAATTTATTAATCTAAAAATATAATTATGTAAAAATTATTTAATTAAATTTGAGTTATAATAAATTAAAGAGATGGAAAAAATATTTAGCTATATTTAAATTAAATGACACTAGCTATTAACTTTTTTTTAGATTCTGGTTGCTAACTTCTTTGTAACAATTTTAGATTCTGGTTGCTAACTTCTTTATAACATTTTTTTTTTTTAATTACATGTAATAAATTTTTTATATTATCATTATTTTTGGTAAGTAAGATTTTTTGATTTTTCATTATTTAATTATGGATTTTCACCTTGTTAACTATTATCTAACCACTTTCATTTATAAGAGGGGTTTTAAAAACGTGAAAATCAAAGTCAATATATTGTAAGTATTAGGGGGAGTTTAAGTATTAGGGGATTTATAAGTGTGGAGAGGTATAAAAGAAGGTATGTAGTCAAAACAAGGGGTTGTTTTATTGGAAAGATGTATTGGAATGGGGGTTCAAAAATTATGTGGGAGGTATTTATCAATACCAAGTGAAATGAGGGGTATTATTTAATATTCCACAAAGTGTGCACTATGTTACAAGCTATATCAGAAGGTACATTGAACTTCAACCTTGAGGTTTGAAATTTGGTGAACCTAAAAAAGTAAATTTAAGGTTCTCTCGTAACCATTGACCAAGTTAATATTTGGAAACCCATAATTTCATGTTACAACTCAAACTTGCAATCTACCTTACAAATTCCAAATCCATGATAACATTTTTATGTTAATTGATATTAATTTCTACTTGTTTTATAATATATTTCATTTTAAACTTTAAATATGGACAAATCTAATGCAATGTCATGCAACGTCATGAGAACCTCATTAAAAACTTCAAATTCAAACTGATCCTAATCGTTGCCAAACCTGAACCATATGACGTGAGTTCCAAGTTTATTAGATGATATCTTATTTTTTATTTTTAGATTAAATTGTGTTTATTTTATATTAACCTATTTTATATAGGACCATGTTAAATAAATTTGTTTAAATGCTTGAATATTCATTTTTAATGGAGTTCCTTTTAATAATAACCTTTACAAAAAAATTTAAGCATTTTTCCATAAGGGGGTCATACAATTCGTATAGGCATGTCATACAACTTATAATAAGCCACACTCTTAATAAATTGTATGGTGATTTCATTAACTACGTAGTGTTGTTTTGTAGCTTGTTGATGTGTCTTTGTAAGTTTTTAAAAAGAATGAAATGTTGATTTTAAAAGAGAAATTACTCGTGTGCGTGTAAAATTGATTTCATGTTTCCGTTATTTAAATTCTCACTATTGTGTGATTGATGCCATGGTATAAAATGCAATTTCAACCTTAATGAAATTTAACAATGACTAGGTTGATTGAGATCATAATGAAATTTAACAATGACTAGGTTGATTGAGATCATAAGGACTTTACTGACCTAGGTTTGGAAATTTTTTGTATGGTATCATCCTAAATTCTCTGATTAAGATTCTCAAGGATTTTCAACAAGAAATCATGTATCAAGAAAAAGGGATTGCAATTAGAAAGTTTCAAATTTTTATTTTTAAAATTGAGAGTTTGTGGAGTAGATTTCATATAGACGGAAACAACATGCCTCACGTTTGAGGACGAATTTTATGGTTCCTTGAATTTCTTAACATGGAAGGTGAAGTTACACTCTTACTAAAAGGTAATGATCTTTGGGATATTGTCAAGGATGTTGTGACTTTTCCTAGAGATCTACAACATTTGGCAATTCATAACAAAAAGAAAGGGAAGGCTAAGTAGATTATCTTGGATGCCAAAAAGTATCATCTAATCTCTCATGTATCTAAGAAGAAGATGTTGAAGGATATGTTTGATGCCCTCAATGGTTTTTTCCGTAGTTAGAACATAAAAAGGAAGATGATATTGTGGAAAAAACTCACATCCATAGTTATCACAAAACGAGACACAATAAGCAATTACCTTATGAATGTCACACAGATTTGTGATCATCTTACAACTTTTGGAGAGAATATTGAAGATGCATAGCTAGTGAACATGGCATTGAATGGATTCCTAACTTTAGTGGAAACATTTTTCAAAGGTATTTTCACTTGGGTAAACCTTCTTGATTTTGAGAGCCTTTATGATGATTATATCCAAGAGGAGACTCAAATGGAGTCAAAAACTAGCAAGAAATATGGTGAAGACAAATTAGCTCTATTTGGTTATTCAAATAATGACAAAGGTAAAAAAGTTGAAAATGGCAAGGGAAAGAGTGAGGACTCGACCTCATATCTAAGAAAGAAGAACTTGAATAAAACCAATTATTCTATTTGTCATAAGCATAGTTATTATGTATCACCGCGTCTAGAGAAAAATAAGGGTAAAGGGGAGCGATATTAGAAGAAGGTAGTAGCCTCTACACAAATATAGTTGAATGAGTTAATGTTGTTCAAGAAGGATTTTTTGATGATATTGTTCCCTTATACCAACACAATTCTAAAGGGTGCATGGTATGTGGATAGTGAGGCATCTTGACATATGACATTAGCCCATCAATTATTTCATAATTTGAATAATTCAGACACAGAAGAATAGGTTGATCTTGGTGATGATTCCAAGCACCCAATAGTAGGAATTGGTACTATTCCCTTCTAGTTCGAGTCAAGTAATTATTTATATTTTGATGATGCCTTGTTTGTACCATTTCTCAAGAAGAATTTTCATTTAACCGCCATCATGGAGGATAAGGGATTTACAGTTGATATTAGAAACTAACTATTTCTCATCAGGATAAATGATTATAGCCTTGATTCTCAGGTAATAGGTGTTAGAGAAGGTCATTCATATACGTTGTAGGGTGAACCTATTTGAGCCTTAGTGCATAGCACTGAAAAGTTGTGGCATAATAGGATGGGGTAGTTGCATCATAGGGCATTGCTTATTCTGAGGGAGATAGCCATGAGTCTTCTATAGTTCAATATTGAGCAACAAGCTATATGCAAAAGGTGCACACTTCGCAAGCATGTCAAGACTACTATCCCAAGTCGTGATTATAGGTCCAAGGAGATTCTAGACCTAGTGTTGGCTTGGTGGGGCTTGACTCAGCTTCAATGTTAGTTAGCCAAACAAATCCCTACACTACTGTCCCTTTCGGCATCAGCCCGCGGAGCACGGACCGAAGTCTCAGTGGAAGCAATATGGGTGGATGCTGGAACCAAGTTTCTGCACCCTGAGATGGTCGTGATGTAAATTTATTCCTTCTATTCCTACTCTCACGTAGTTTGTTAAGTTCTAGGGCCCTGTCATTCTAGCCCTTTATTTTGCACTTCGGTACCTCCACGAAGGGGTACGATTGGCCTTCACTCAGCCCTAACCTGCGGTTAAGATACTTTTGCACTACTAGGGCAACGTAGTGTGTAGATTCCCAAATTATCTTAAGCGTCTTACTTATCTTATTAAATGAACATAGTTAGCACCACATAAATAGATATTCTTACGTGCATTCAATTATCCAACATAATTACATACATTCATGTATCATATAAGCATTATAAATGAAATTCATACACAATATGACAAGATGAATTAATAGGAAACAAAGACACGAAATTTGTAAAATGCTTATCTTTATTGATATCTTCGGATGATTACAGACTTTATCCGCCCTGTGCACATAGTTGCAAGTGTTCGTGCACTCAGCTGCGGACTTCTACGCTAGGCCTCTGTGCACTCATATGTAGAGCCTCTACCTACGCTATGACCCGAGACTTAGACTTCTCTCCTTATCGCTCAAGAATTCTTCTACAACTTATTACTCGTTAAGACTACTTAGAGCTTACTTACTTAGCTCTTTTTATAAAATCCCATGGTCTGTCGACCATGGGTAGATCTTTTACAGCCAACTTTACTTTACAAAATAAGAGTGGATAACCCTTTATGACTCATGACACCTTCGCACTCCGCAACCACAAAATGCAAAGTCTTTAAAACTTTATTACAAAATTTGACCCAAAACATTGGCTTTTAGCCCAAAAACTGTCCTTGGGGGATCCCATTCCCAACAGGCCCCCAACACAAACATCGTGACTCCCCCTCAAGTCACTTGGCAGGGTGGAGATCTTAGCGCGAAGACCTCCCAGCTTGACCCTTGTGACCGAAACCTCAGCAGTGCACTGTGCAGCTGCTTGCTTTGCATCTTCAACCATATTCTCGGTCACTGCTACTGAATGTTAGGCCCCTATACTACTAGTGTAACCCCCTATTGTTGTTAGTATAACCCACTTATTATATTGATGTACCCATGTAGTGTCCATATTGTTACTATTGTGCCACATAGAAGCCCACTATTGTTATTATTGTGCCCTTACATTATTATTGTTATGTCGGCTTTGATTATGTTATAACCCCTTAGACTCCTATATATAGAAAGGAGGTCTTTTCATTTGTATCATCGAAGAATTGTTCATTTATGTAATGTAAAGGAGGTTGACCCCTCGAAGAGGCTGAATTCTAAGGCATTGATCTATCTTTTCTATCTTTTCTTGAGCTGGTTTCATAACATTTGGTATCAGAGCTTTGGATTCTAGGGTTTCGCTGCTCCAAACAGGTCATCGTGGCATTTTCGCTATAATTTTTTTTTTGTGACGTTTCAGAAGTCTCAAAAAAAACCCATTTGAGAATAAATCGCGCTGAACCTTGGGTCCGAATTTCAGAGCTTTTTGCGTGATATTTTCGGAGATATGATCTGATGAAGTTAGTCTTTTTGCAGACTCCTGAATTACACTTAAAACAGGTGACCTAGGGAAAATCGTCATAACTTTCTCTCTGGGGATCGGATTGAAGTTTCGTAAGAAGGTACAGAAAGAGGAAGAATTGTATTTTCTTGTGGGTGTTTTTCAGATCCAAAGATCGAAACAGTGACTCGTGGCACGTCCTACAAGTTCGCTCTACTGAACTAGTCTATAATCAAGTCACTGTGGGAGATTTCACATAACTCTTCCTTGGAGAATCCAATTTGGGTCAGACTTGTGGCATTGGAAAGAGGACACAGAGGGCTACTGCAGATCACAAATTCAGAACTAGGTGATTGAAAAGTACAGAGTTACAGTCGTTTCAAGGTCGAGCTCCTAAAATAAAAAAAAGCAAGATGAGGAAGTTTGATGGCAAGGATCTGGTAAATTGGATACTTCAAATGGAGCAATATTTTGATCTACATGGTGTACAACTGTTACAAAAGGTATGTATTGCATCTTCATATTTAGAACCAGATCAATTTTTATGGTATGAAGGGCTTTGTTCTCGTAAAAAACTTGTTACGTGGTCAATTTTCACGGAGGAAATGATAGCACATTATGAGGATACAAAGAGCAACACCTTCTTTAGAGCAACACCACAAAAATTGGAAAGAGTAAAAGGGCTTTGTGACATAATGGAAAGAAAAATTATGGAAACCAGGAAGCATACCCCTCACAACTATAAAGATGGAAGTGTTGTTTCTCCCAGCCTTCCACAACCTACAAGGGTTACACCACAACAATTGGAAGAAAAAAGAGAAAAAGGGCTTTGTTACAATTGTGATAGCAAATGCACTAAAGGTCATAGGTGTGCTGAGAAGAAATTATTTTACATAGAATATGAAGAGGAGGAAGAAAAGGATCAAGAAACATCAAAAGAAGAGGATATACGCCAGGACACCACCCCAGAGAAAGAAGAAATGAATCAGACCATATCTTGTAAAGCATTGGAAAGAATTACCACTCCTCAAACTCTCAAGATAGAAGGACATATCAAGAAGAAAAAGGTGCAAGTAGTGAAAGATCACATCGAGAAAGAAGAAATGAATCTAACCATATTTTGTAATTCAATGGACGAAATTACCACTCCTCAAACTATCAAGATAGAAGGACACATCAAGAAGAAAAATTTTCAAGAAGTGAAAGATCACATTGAGCATCAAGAAATGAATCCGACCATATCTTGTAAAGAACGGGAAGAAATTACCACTCCTCAAAATATAGAAGGACATATCAAGAAGAAAAAGGTTCAAGCAAAGAAAGATCACATCGAGCATCAACAGCAAGTTCTCCAACTTTTAAAGGATAACGCCACTTCGGTGCAAAATCAAACGAAACAACAGGTAGATCAACATCGTAGTGAAAAATGTTTTGATGTAGGTGATTGGGTATTTTTACTACTACATCTCAAGCAAGCTATTTATGAGAAGGAAATGTTGGCAATACTACATGCACTTAAAAAATGGCGACCTTACCGAATGAGAATACTCTTCAAGGATGAGGATGTGGAAGCATTGTTTTTTGCTATTTATATTATCCAACCAAATTGGATAAACAAAGCAAGGGATGAATGGAAGAAGGATGAAGAAGTATGGCCACTTATTCAAAAGTTTCAAAAGATCCCAATTCAAGCAATATTGTCAGAAATTGAAGAGGAAGGAAAAATCATATTGGAACCTGGAGCAGTCACAGAAACAAGAACCAGACAGCTACGAAATCGATCAATTTCAGAGTATTTCATCAAGTGGAAGAACTTACCCGCTGAATATTCCACATGGGAGGACAAGAATTTTATACAGAAGCATCAAGAACTACTCAAGCGTTGAGGACAACGCGTTTTGAAGGAGAGGGGCATGTTAGGCCCCTATACTAGTAGTGTAACCCCCTATTGTTGTTAGTATAACCCACTTATTATATTGATGTACCCATGTAGTGCCCATATTGCTACTATTGTGCCACATAGAAGCCCACTATTGTTATTATTGTGCCCTTACATTATTATTGTTATGTCGGCTCTGATTATGTTATAACCCCTTAGACTCCTATATATAGAAAGGAGGTCTTTTCATTTGTATCATCGAAGAATTGTTCATTTATGTAATGTAAAGGAGGTTGCACCCTCGAAGAGGCTGAATTCTAAGGCGTTGATCTATCTTTTCTATCTTTTCTTGAGTTGGTTTCATAACACTGAACTATCGGCCTGAAGCTTTTACTGAGTTGCTTGCAAAGTAGCAATACTTCCTTCGAGTCTGTCACTGTGTAAGCCTCATCCAACTAAGGCTTCAGTCGTCCCTTTAGCATTGCTTCCTTGTACAGTGTTGTATCCACCTATTCCTTCAACTGCTTGGCCTCCTGCAGCTTTGCTAGTCTCTATGTGAGTGTGACAGTTCATGTTGTGCCTTTGAATTCATCATAGCATTGTTGCATCTCACACGCTTCTGTCTCCAGTCACTATACATTAGGGTCCTCTTCCAAGCTTGTCAGGACCTCGAACGATGCTCAAAAATTTGCGTGAAGTCTGCTACTGTGCTGTCAACCGCCACTACTACTTTTGTGACAGTGGTCACCCACTGCTCCCTTACTTTTGGTGGAGCTGAAGGTTGGGCCTTCAATTACAACTTTATGATCTGCAAGTTCAACTCCAATTGAACCCCAGCCATTTCTGTATAAACGTCACACACCCCCATGGCCAGCTTGTGGACGCACACCTCAGCTGGTTCTTTCTCAAGAATGGCCAACTCTAGGACCTTTCAGCATTCCTCCTTGACGACTTGCATTATGTGCTTGTTCTGATTGGTCGCCTCGATCACAGCGGCAATGATAAGGTCTCGTTGTAGTTCCATATGCTCATTGTTAATATCCTGCTCACTAATCACCTAGAGGGCATGTTGCTCATGGGCCCTCAGCTCCGCAGTCACTCCATCATGCAAAAGGTGGAGCGCTTCACTAGGGAGCGCTGCCAGATTCAACCCTACTCCCTTGAGGGTGCTGACAGTGGGCCTGTCAACTTCATTTTCCATGGTCAGTGCTCCATTAGGGAGCCCTATTGTGCTGGAGGCCTTCACGTGAAACATCTCAGCAGCTTCTGAAGTGCCAATAGTAAGGCTGGTAGACACCGTGCTAGCTTGTGAAGTGTGGGTCTGCAGCTCTGCAAACCTGTCTGGATAGCCCCCAAGATTATTTTTTTCTACTACTCAAACTGTTGTAGGGCCTCCATGGTGACATCCTGCACTGTGTCACCGATGTCATGCAAGTATCCCTCTGTGAGGGTGATTAGGTCCAGTGATGTCTTAGTAGCCCTGGATTTCTTCATGGACCCTCCTTTCTCTTACTCCCTTAGACGCTTGATGCGGGAAGATGTCGCCTATGGGTCTGCACCTTTTTTCTGCTTGTTTGTCTCGTCCTCTATCTCAGGTGAAGGCGACCTTGCACCTTTGTCAGAGCCTCGCTCTGTTCCACATGTTTTCTTCTCTGTCTGCTAAGTGGCATTGCGCTCCACCTGGGCCTTGTCAATGGCCTCCCTCTTTCTCTTTTGGGCCAGCTGTGTCATCTTTAGCTTGGCCTCCTCCTTCTTTCTCTATCCGGAAGACTTGAGCCCTCCCACCTTTAAGTCTATTGTAGTGCGCCTCTCTGCCGACCATCGATTAAGTATTGCATCAATGGCATCATCCGTTGCCAGATAAGGAGGGTCATACCATTTCTGTGTAGAGTCCTTCCGCGCCATAATGGTCAATGGTGAAAATCCGCTTTGAACTCTACGTAGCCCTGCAAGTTGGAAAACATCATAGGCAACAACTGTGTTTGCGATTAGTGGCCATGCGGATGTTCATCTCCATCAAGATCCAGAAGATCTTGCTATCCTTGATTCGTTGCGCATCCTTGGTCACCCACATCAAAGCGTACTTCGCTGCTTCTAGTAGTTCTAGTGTGACCGAAGGGAATTGGCTGTCGTCTAGCATCTCCCATGCTACCAGCACAATCAATAGCAAGAGCCACGCATAGTGGAATGTCTTGTTGAGCTCCTGTGCTTCGCGGCAGTTCGCAAGGAACTCACCGCGGAGATTGTATTCCCAATTGAACTAAACTCCTTCAGCGCACTAGGCTGCTAGCGTGACGACATGCACCAACACCTTATTGGCACAACACTTCTTCATCACCTTCCCTACTAGAATCTATGTAGCTACCTTTACAATAGGGTCACAAATGCTGGATATGACATATCCACACAGCTTCTTTACCAACTTAAACTTCTCTTTCATTGCCTCCACGAGGGCCTGCTCAACACCTTTTCTGCCAAATATCATGGCTAGATTTTCTCCTATGTAGGGAAACTACGTGATCCTATAGATCAATCTATCAGTAATGGGTATTGGCTCCTCCAACCACAAACACCCATCATGCACCAAGCATTGCAGCTACTTGATGACTGATACTATAATCGGGGTGCTGTTGTAGTGCGACACGTAGCATATTGAGTAACCCTACCTTGTCTACTCTTTTGAGCCACTTCCGCAGCTCCAATGCGGTCATTCCAGTGGTTGTATCGATAATGGGATGCATCAGCTGCTCGGTCGCCAGGTGTGGGAATTTCTCATGGTTATCCAAGTCCCAGTCTTCATGTTTTAACAGAGGAACCCACCCCAAGTGCAGTCCTTCAAAAACAATTTCATCCGATAACAGAGGGGTTTTGCAAGGGTACCTTGCTCTCATCGATATCCTTCAGTACCTTGGCCTTGCACTTGCACGAAGGGATGTACTCAGGCAACCAAGTGATAGGGTCAACACCCTGGGCTTCAAACTCCTCCACATCTATTCCCACATCCTCAACATCCATAGGGATGTCTTCGATTTCTTCCTCCTCTGGCTCCAAATTGATGGCTTTGCCCTTCTCATGTGCCGTAGGCTTCAATGGGTTTCTTCTCGGCAATGCGTGTACTGGTATCGAAAGATGCTTGCCCTTATTATACTTCGCGCTTTCCTTGGTTGGGGTGGGCTTTGGTCTTGGTATACTTGGTGATTTGGGGACTTCTGCTAATACTTCGACAACCTCGGGAGCAACTTCTTCGGCCTCCATATCAATTTGTGTCACCGACTCCTCTGCTTCGGTATCTATAGCTTCTATGGGTGCCAACATGATGTTCTGCAGGAACTCCCCTGTCTCCTTTGACAATGTCTCAAATACTGAACTAGCTATCAGAACTTCAAAGTGCTCGCAGTTCATGTGCACTTGAGAACTCAACAACTCAATTCTTGAAATGCCAAGTGTTTTTCATTGGAAAAACACTTGTAATTTATAGGGCATTTTGAATTCAAATTCGACCGTTCCCCCCCAAATTTGGTTCATTAATACCAGATTGGCAGCAAATTTTCAAGGATCTGATCCATAAATTCTGTCTTAAATGTTGGCTGCCCGCTCTATTTGGTCGCATTTCCACAGTCAAATCATGAACAGTGACTTGAATGGTCACTTTCCGATTGACCTGCGCAATTTCTTCATGGGTAGTGTAGCTCCCTTCACGCTGCCGCAAACCTTGTGACACTTCCTTACTTCACACAATCCTCCAATCACGCAGCTCCCCAACTTCGGCATTGTAGTTTATAATCCCACGCCTCCTTTCAGCTACCTGGAGTGCTAAGACTATGCTACCTTCATATAGTCACATGGCCTTACCACCGGTGTATGTCTTCAAGTGACTCTTGTTCACCTTTCAAGGGAAGGGACCTCCATTAAATTTGGCCAATTGAACCGCTCCTCTGTCGGTAATCTCCTTAATGACATAGGGCCCTAACCAGTGCATTCTGAATTTACCTGGAAATTTATCAAACTTTTTATCATATAACAAAACTAGGTCATTTACCTTAAAGTTGCACAACTTAATGTGCCGATCATGCCATGCTTTTTCGCGCTGCTTTTGGACCTATTGGTGAAATCCAGCTAGAAATCCTTCTTCCTCATGCTCAGCCAGACGCATGAGCCTCTCTTCCAGGGCTCCACGATCCATCATACCTATGAATGCCACTATGCACAAACCAGGCACTATGTATTCCATGGGCATTACCGCTTCCACACCATATACAATACTAAAGGGTGTTTGTCCAGTAGGCCCATAGTACTATAGGTATGAACAGGTCCCAATCACTTTGCTGAGTGTTGCAAACCATGGTCAACACATTTTCCAGTACTTTATTGAATGCTTCCACCATCTCGTTAGCTTGTGGGTGATAAGGCGTGATCTTCTGGTGATATACATGAAATTCCTCCATTAGCGCATTGATCGTCTCATTCAGAAAGTGCATACCGCGATAACTCATAAAAATCTTTAGACACCCTAATCATGTCAGTACATACTCAAAGAGGAACTTTGTTGTAGTCATGCCTGTACAATCCTTTATAGGTTGTGCCGCTGCCCATTGAGTCAAATACTCAGTCGCGGTGATAATGTATCGTGCTCCCATCTTCTTCCCTTGGGGTTGAATAGGTCCCACAAAATCTATCACCCATTTAGGGTTGCAACGTCTTCTGTGGATTCAAAGGAATCTCATCCCTTCGTGAGGGTCTTCTAGTCCTTTGACACACATCACATGCTTTACAATATGCTTTTAAGTCCTGATGGAGGGTTGGCCACCACAACCCTACACATAGAATCTTCTGCGCGGTCGCTCTCCCTGCATAATGTCCTCCCATGGCGCCCCCATGAGCATCTGTGAGGACACTACTCCTTTCAAACTTTGGTACATATCATCGCAATATTTCATCAAACCCCATTTTGTACAGATGCCCAACAATGGCAAAAAAGTTCGTCACGCACACCACTAACTCCTAATGGATGGTGTATCCTTCCAGGGAAGTTATTGTCGTTAGGAAGTGTATGATATCTTCAAAATGACTATTCGTGATGCGTACTGTAAATAACTATGCGTCAGGCAATCCTTCCTCTAAATTAGTGGGATCTTCCCCTGTTTCGATGTGCGCCAGATGGTCTGGTCCCCCGTTCAGTCATCCAGGCTTCACAATAACTTCAAAATCATACTCCTGGAACAGTAAAAACCACCTGTAGATTCTACCCCCCAACACAGGCTTATTGACTAGGTATTTCAACGTGGAATGATCCATATACATTTTAAAATGGCTACCCAGCAAATAGTGTCTAAACTTCTGGAGCACGTATACCATGGCTAACCTTTGCGCTCGGTGGTGGAATATTTCTTCTCTGCCTTGGATAACCTTCTGCTTGCGAACGATATAGGATGGTCCAAGTCTTCTCTGCCAACCTGTGTCAGTACTGCTCCCAACTCTATACATGACACGTCAACACGTACATGAAACTCCTTCTTCTGATCCGGGAAGACTAAAATCGGTACGGTAACCATCTTTTCTTTCAATACATCCAAGATTTTCTTATAGTCCTCATTCCAGAAGAATGTGACATCCTTTTCAACAACTTCTCCATAAGCGCAGTGATCTAGGCATAGCCCTTGATAAACTTCCTGTAGTATCCAGTATGCCCTAGGGTA
Source organism: Pinus tabuliformis (assembly GCA_031772625.1). Classification (NCBI taxonomy): domain Eukaryota; kingdom Viridiplantae; phylum Streptophyta; class Pinopsida; order Pinales; family Pinaceae; genus Pinus; species Pinus tabuliformis. The sequence continues at coordinate 686,440,817 of CM062808.1, forward strand.
GCACAGAGCTGTTTCACACTCCTTGGCACTTCTATGTTAAGTATCACTACAATCTTCATGGGATCTACCATCAGTCCCTGTCTACAAACCACATGACCCACCAGGGTCCTAAAAGGAACACAAAACATACAATTCTTCAGATTGAGCACGATCTGGTATATTCGACAGGTATCTAGCATTAGGCACAAGCTTGCTACATGGCATTTCACCAGCCCAAACATAGTCCAGTCATCAAAGTATACTTCCAAGAACTTGTGAATAAATTCCTTAAACGCTGCAATGACTATGCGTGAAAAAATCAAAGGTGCATTCTTCAATCCGAAAGGCATTACATTGTACTGAAAACATCTCCACTCAGTCGCGAAGGTTGTCTTGCTCCTATCCTCTGGTGCGATTTTGATCTGATGGTACTCAGAGAACCCATTAGTGAAGGAATAAGCTTCTTGTCCACCCACATTGTCCAACACTTCATCAGTGAACGGAGTCGGGAAAGGATAATGTACACAAGCGTCATTCAACTTCCTAAGATCTATGCATATCCTTATTTCATCCTTATGCTTCTTTTCCTGTACCACCATTGGGCTTATCTAATCAGATTCTTCTATGGGATCAATGATGCCTATCGCAAGCATCTTGTCTGGCTCAAAGCGAACCTTATCCTTATACTTCGGATTGAGACGGTAAGGTCTTTGCTTAATCGGTTTCGCATTGGGCTTCAACGTGATCTTCATAACATCGAGGTCCCCGATTATCCCTTTGAGATCTGTAAACTTGGTAGGGAATAAATCTTGGTATTCGCGGAGCAATTTAGCGACCTTATCCACCGTTGCATCATCCTAGTAATCTCCAATCTTTGCGAATTTAGGCTCTGCCTCCATACCAATATTTACCTGTTTCGTTTTCAGTGGCGTGGTTATATTAGGATTCTCAATCTGCGGTACTCCAACCTCACGATGACCTTCTATTTCAGGGATGTTAATATTTCATGGATCCTCATCTTCTTCTTCAGCGATTATGTTATAGCATTCTAGCGCGTGACTTAGCTGAGTAGTCCAATCAAGCTGAATCATGTCCAAAGGATCTTGTGATATCCTAAATATTGTTGCTTTCACTTCTTGTAGCTCCTTGTCAATACAATCAATCCCATCTTCAAAGCTAAATGTCATTATGAATCCTTCATGCAGAATATCCCATTCACCTATACCATGTCGGAGCTCCATGTCTAAGTACTAGTTCATGGGGATGACATCCAAGGTGTGACAGAACAAGTGCACCCATTCAGGTTGGGGCTTCGCTCCATAAGCCTCGGCCCATATGGCTAAGTGTGCACGTGGATCATCCTTCCCATCATACTTTTTTGTCATTCATATCTTCAGCTTCCCAAAGCATGTTCTCATCATCTTTCTACACTCATTCCAATCATCAAAGCTACCCTTGTGTGTACCCCACCACCTTGCGGGCGTAGTGCGCAGTGCCCAGTCCAAAGCCTGGAAGCGATGCTTCTCTGGTACCTCCCTCTTGAATGCATCCAAAAAGATATCTACATCATTCAAGCCATCATAAATGGGTAGATCTCTTACCTATCACGTTACACAGTGTAGCGACCGGGTCATCATGTTAGTACTTAGCGTGGTTACTTCATGTAACCGATTCTTCCAGCGCTCTAATTCTTCATCAGAGTCCAAGGTGCAGGAACTATCATGATCCCATGTAATTCATCCATCCACTGTTGGATTCACCCAATATTGGTCTTGTTCTGTTATCTTATAGATACAGTCCAGATCGTCATTGCCCTCATAATCGTGAACTGGTTTAGTATAGCGCGATCCTTCAGCAAGATCTAGGGGTACTATTATACAGAGTGATTTCTTTTCAAATATCATCTTATGCTTCTTTAGGTTGATTACCCCGTTCATATCAGTAGCCCAACCAATTCCAAGGAGCATAGGATAAGTGTTGCTATCATCCACAATTTCTATTACCTCAAAGTCAGCCAACGCACTTGCACCTTCAATATCTATAGTCACCCCTTGTAGTCACCCCATGGGGATGATCTTCTGTTGATTTCCCATCCTTAACTGAATCGGAGACCACTGCAGTGTGGGTCTTCCCATCCATTCCCAAGTCTGTTTCAGTAGGATGTTCGCATCTAACCCCAAATCCAAAATAATCTGACCCATTTCATACTCTCCTATCTGCACAGTTAGTCTCATCTCCCATCCTATCCTTGTTTTATTCTTACCAATATTTCGTACCACACACAGTTCACCTGGAGTGTTTCCGGCACATCTATTTATAAGCTCCTGTAATCCCTTCACATCCTTGATATCGCGCATCAACTTCATGCAAGTTTTCAGAAAGGTCGTAAGCATAGAAGGGTCCATTTTCTGATCATGATTATCCTTGCTCCCCGAGGTGGAGGACTTGGCGAAGCTCTTATTCACTTCCATGAATGTTTCGCATGCGCACTCCAAATCAAATTCATCCTCCTTCACCAGAGTTTTCTGAACCCATGCGTTGTCTTTGGGTTGTCCCCCTTATCATCCCCTGTTGCAATTTCACTTCAAAGCACTATATTCACATTTAGATCCTCTTCACGAGGCTCAGACCTCATCATCTGCAAGTTCTGAGTCGACTGAGGTGGTAGCGTCCCTTTGTCATGTATCCTTGCTATCAACGTAGGAAATTCTTCTATCTCATGATCAAACATAGTGCAATATTTGCACAACGGACGCGTTGGGTTAGTGCAATCGTAGGCATAATATCCTGGTCCTCCGTAATTGTAGCAAATTAGCTGTCCACAACCTCTACCTGGTCCTCCTCTACCTCGGCCTCATCCGTGCCCCTGAAAGCCTATTCATGCCATCCTTCCGCTCTGGTCAGGGGACCACACTTCTGCCTGAACCTTATAGGTGGGTGTTCTATCCATCATCAATTCATAACTCCTGCAGTTGCACTCATCATGCCCTACTTACCTATAGAAGTTGCAGAACAATTGTTGCAGTGATTGTACAAACTTTTGCAGCAAATGATAGTTATTCATGGTATGTTTTCCTACTACCTGCCATATAGCACACCACAATGCAAGCCCTTTTATTGGTCTTGCTTGAGCTTTCGGCCTCAAAGCATTGATCCCCCTCCTGCAATCTAGTTCGCAAAGATCGGGCAATGGTCCTTGCCATGCCTCGGACCCTTGCATTTCAGGCACCATATCTCTTCTTGCACCTCCGGTCGAACTGTCCTTTCCTGCTTCAAGATTTTCATTTCAATGCAAAGATTCTGCAACTACGCATGGAATTTCTAAACTCCCAGATTCAAATCCTACATCGGTGTTTCGTGCAGTCTTATTGCAATCTCTAAGGCCTCTACCCGAGCTGTTATATTTTGTTGTGACAATGCAACCCTTAGGTGTGGCAAGAGTGAAGCCATGAACCATTCATTGTGGTGTCCATTTGTTAAGTTCATATTAGCTTCGTGGATTTTATGCTTCAACCTCTGATCTAATTCCCAAGGTGTCTCGCTTGGTTTCATCGTGATTTCCTTGAACCCCACAATTGACTGTGCCTAAGATTTAGGCCTACTGAACTCTTTATTCAACATGGTCTGGATGTCTGTCACTCCATCTTTTGGGTTATCATTAGAATATTTAATGTACCAGGTTAGCGTGTGATCCTGCAGAGCACTAACCAGGGTTGCCTCCTTCAAGTGATCATCTGTGATGCCCTGAGCTTCCCATACAACTTTCATGACGAACCATAATTGGTCCGAGTCCTCATTTCCCAAGCCTTTAAACAGAGGTATCTTCACTAAATTTTCCTTGTTGAATGGCGGTGGAGGTGGAGGTGGTACGGGTGAGCAGGTGATGGTGGTGAAGTTGGAGGTGGTGTGGGTGGAGGTGCTAGTCGAGGGAATACTTGTCTTATTTACTAGATAGCACTCCATGGAGAAGCCTACGCTACTCCCTCTTCATCACCCAATGGAGGTGAAATCAATGGACTATATTCAGGACCCTTTCTTCCTTCATTAATGTAATTTTTTTCGCTTCACGTAGCTTCAAACGTCAAGGTAATTGCATAACTCGTTTTTGGCACTATAACATTTTAATCCACGTATTCAAAGACTTCAAATACTTTCCTCATGGACCCTTGAAAAAACACCACTCTACCTCGTTGAAGCTGACTGAGGTATCGATCGCGAATTCAATAACAAATCCTCCTATGATGCGATCGAGCCAATGATCAACAGCGCGGGTGATCTTATCCTCAGAGGCTTCCAATCTCTGTACTAACTTCGGGGTCCAAACAATAGGACCATCAAGTCTCCACCTTCCTTGGCTATTCGCTAGCTTCACAATCCACTCGTATAGCTCAACCTGAAAGGAACAGAAAAATATCTCATGGATCTCTGTGTATAGGTACCTATCCAGCCACTATTCCTTTGTTAGTCGCAGTTTTCTATTGTCCCGCGTCGCAAATTTATGGATCTTCCTATCCAACCAGTCTCCATTCTCTTTCTTAGTTGGATTCCATTGATACGACATCACACATCTCTTATGAAGATTCCGATCCCGACAACAGAACCATTTGTTGGCTTGGTGGGGCTTGACCCAGGTTCAATGTTAGTGAGCCAAACAAATCCCTACACTATTGGCATTTTCAGCATCAGCCCGCAGAGCGCAGACCGAAGTCTCACTCAAAGCAATATGGGGGGATGTTGGAACCAAGTTTCTGCACCCTGAGATGGTCATGATGTCAATTTATTCCTTTTATTCCTGCTCTCGTGCAAGTTGTTAAGTTCTAGGGCCCTGTTAGTCTAGCACTTTATTCCGCCCTTCAATACCTCTGCGAAGGGGTACGATTGGCCTTCGCACTGTAGAAATTTTGTAGAATTTTTCCTACAAATCAGCTAGCTTTGATACCATGTAGAAATTTTTCTACAAATCAGCTAGCTCTGATACCATGTAGAAATTCCCACTGTAGATCAACCTGGTAATGCAATGTACTAAAGCAAAACACTTGATCTACTTCTACAAACAATTTAGTGGAAGCTTAATCAACCATGAGCAACATCAATAAGAACACATATAACTGATAAGAAGGAATCAATCACACATAACACATAAGAATTTACCTGGGGAAATCACCTGCCTAAAACCCCATCTTGTATTATCATACAAGTGGAAATATAGTCCGGATTACACAAAGCCTTAGCTCGGAAGCTATCCAGCTCTCAATACAATCCCTCTGCTGCTCATAGACAATCAAAGGCTTCTCACAAACCTTCTCTTCTACCCTCCAAGCCTCCTATTTCCTTGTGCAGTTTCCTTGAGGTCCAGTGCCGCCACTTGTGTGAATTAGCCTCTTCACACACTCACTAACCTCTGATCTAACTGCACAAAATTGAAGGAGATAAATCCTCATCATGGATTAGCTTCTTTATAGGAAAAATATTCATCCAACAGATATTACACTTTCCCTTCTCTGATCTCAACTGGGTCTCTGTCTGAACTGACATGCATCAGTTATCCATGAGAGAATACTCAGTTATCTGAAAATAACAGTTGTCACATGCATGTAAGCATCAACAAACTGTATCTCATTAATTTAACAACTTGTTAAATTAATCTAATTGAACTTGACTTAGTTAAACTAAGTCAACAGAACCTCTCATTATAGAACTCATCCTTAATTCCTCAATCAGTGGAGCAAATCAAGGACACATTCCCCAATCAATGGAGAAATTATTGCATGTTCTCACAAAGACTTCAAGTTTGATTTTCCTTAACTAATTAACTCATGGAGAATTAATTAATTAATATTCAAATTGCTGGTAAGACCAAATTCGAATTTTACTTCCTATTTTAGAGCAGGGACTATCTAAAAATAGGAATCCAACTTGAACTGCTAAAAATAGAACTTCTATTTTTAGCACTTCCATTTTTCATTCCTTGTTGCCCAATCCAGCACTGATGCCCAAACTGCTATTTTTAGTAGTTCTATTTTTAACACTTCTATTTTTAGCAATTTCTTGTTGCCAATTTTCAACACTCCCTCTCAACAAGAAAGGCTTCCTCTTGAACCTGATCTTGTACCTCTGAAATGTTCTGCATGCAACACATCTACCAAGTGTGGTTGCTCCAACAACTCTCGAAACAAAAAAACTCCCAACTGACCACTCCGTTGGGCTAGAAACATACTCTGATGTTGAAGCTCTACCTATTGCTGACAAGTGCTCCCTCTCTAACCTCTACGCTATTGCAACATCTCCATGCATCTCGCACCGTTGCACCTTTCTTTGTGCTACCTTGCACAGTGCAACACACTTGTGCCTCTCGCATTGCTGCATCCTGCATGCTTTGCGTTGTCCTGGGATTCTCTGCACTATAGCTCTCTCTGCCGCTCCATCTGCATCTATCTCTACCCAATCAGTCACTTCCTACTACTCCACTTCAGGGCTCCTGTAGCAAAGTTGAATCAAAGAGTTTAGGTACCTCAAGGATCGAGCCCCTCCTCCTTGGGACGATCACTTCACATCACCCCACCTCCTAGCTGGAAGTATGGCTGCATGTGATCCCTCTACCCACCTAGCTCGAAGTTTCCCCTTACTGGAGGTGTCTGCATGAGTAGATGTCTCTACTTTATCTCCTCTCAGCTTCCCCTGTTGTGGTGGCTCCACAACCTCCTGAAGCTGCTGCACCAATCGTGGCTCCTCCAAAATTGTCTGAGACCTCTTCTGGCTCTGCATGTTGAGAGACAATTTACTCTCCCTCTCAACCACCAAGTATCTAACCTTTGCCTTGTTCCTCAAGGATTTTCATGCATCTTGTACCTTAAGTGCATACATGTTCTTGGCTAGCACACAAATCTATTTCCACTTTCCCTCCGTCATGAAATTTTCTAGAAAAAGCGTTGATTTTAAATCAGCGATATCTCCCTCATCCAAACTCCGATTTAGCCGATTTTTTTTTTTTGGATATTTGTCCGCAAGGAATCCATATTTGCTATTTATTTCTAAAAGTTTTGTACAAAAATTTTCAGATCTGCTCGGCAAACTCTCGGCCCAAAACTCAAAAATTTGAAATCTCCTCTCAGTATATTGTTATTCCTTGATCACCTATGCTCTGATACCATGTAGAAATTTTGTATAATTTTTCCTACAAATCAGCTAGCTTTGATACCATTTAGAACCTTTTCTACAAATCAACTAGCTCTGATACCATTTAGAAATTCCCACTGTAGATCAACCTGGTAATGCAATGTGCTAAAGCAAAACACTTGATCTACTTCTACAAACAATTTAGTGGAAGCTTAATCATCCATGAGCAACATCAATAAGAACACATATAACTGATAAGAAGGAATCAATCACACATAACACATAAGAATTTACCCAGGGAAAACACTTGCCTAAAACCCCATCTTGTATTATCATACAAGTGGACATATAGTTCGGATTACACAAATCCTTAGCTCGGAAGCTATCTAGCTCTCAGTACAATCCCTCTGCTTCTCATAGACAGTCAAAAGCTTCTCAAAAACCTTCTCCTCTACCCTCCAAGCCTCCTATTTCCTTGTGCAGTTTCCTTGAGGTCCAGTGCTGCCACCTGTGTGAATTGGCCTCTTCACACACTCACTAACCTCTAATCTAACTGCACAAACATGAAGGAGATAAATCCTCATCATGGATGAGCTTCCTTTATAGGAAAGATATTCATCCAACTGATAGTACATTGTCCTTTCTCTGATATCAATTGGGTCTCTGTTCGAACTGACATGCATCAGTTATCCATGAGAGAATACCCAGTTATCTGAAAATAACAGTTGTCACATGCATGCAAGCATCAACAAACTGTATCTCATAAATTTAACAACTTGTTAAATTAATCTAACTAAACTTGACTAAGTTAAACTAAGTCAACTGATCCTCTCAATATAGAACTCATCCTTAATTCCTCAATTAGTGGAGCAAATCAAGGACACATTCCCCAATCAGTGGAGAAATTTTGCATGTTCTCACAAAGACTTCAAGTTTAATTTTCCTTAACTAATTAACTCATGGAGAATTAATTAATTAAAATTCAAACTACTAGTAAGACCAAATTCGAATTTTACTTCCTATTTTAGACCATGGACTGTCTAAAAATAGGAATCCAACTTGAACTGCTAAAAATAGAACTTCTATTTTTAGCACTTCCATTTTTCATTCCCTATTCCCCAATCCAACACTGATGCCCAAACTGCTATTTTTAGCAATTTATTGTTGCCAATTTTCAACATGCGCAGCCCTAACCTGTGGCTAAGGTACTTTTCTGCTATTAGGGAAGCGTAGCGTACAGATTCCCAAATTATCTTAAGTGTCTTACTTATCTTATTAAACGATCACAGTTAGCATCGCGTAAACAAATATTCTTACTCGCGTTCAATTATCCAACATAATTACATACATTCACACACCATATAAGCATTATAAATGAAATTCATACACAAGATGACAAGATGCATTAACAGGAAACAAAGACAGAATTTTTAAAATGATTCTCTTTATTGATATCTTTAGATGATTACAAACTCTATCCGCCCTGCACATACAGCTGTAATGGTCCACGCAGTCAGTTGTGGACTTCTACCCTAGGCCTTTGCACACTTAGCTGCAGAGCCTCTACCTACGTTGTGACCTGAGACTTAAACTTCTCTCCTTATCACTCAATACTTCTTGTACAACTTATTACTCATTAAGACTACTTAGCTCTTTTTATACAATCCCATGGTCCACGGACCATGGGTAGATCTTTTACAGCCAACTTTACTTTACAAAATAAGGGAGGACAACCTTTTATGACTCATGACACTTTCGCGCTTCGCAACCACAAAATGTGGAGTCTTTACAACTTTATTACAAAATTCAACCCAAAACATGGGCTTTTAGCCCCAAAACTGTTCTTGGGGATCCTGTTTCCAACACCTAGTGATGGAGAATGAAGAGCAAGAATCTCCAAAGGTTGATCTTATATCACCAATGATAGCTAGAGAACTACAATAGCCTTTAGTGAAGAGGGAGAGATAGTAGCCCCTTCCACTTTTGTTAATATACCTTGATGGCTCATTCAGTCATTGAAGGATGCTTGAGAGTATGTTCAAGCATGCTAAAAATGGAAACATTGAGTATCCAAAGTGGGGTTTGGGGTGACAAGGTTATCTTAGAGAGAGGGAGTGGACTATAATGATACATTCTATAACATATCCAACCCCTTAATACATGATTAAGGTTGTGGGGTATCCAAAATTGATTTGCTAAGTTACCTTAAGGAGATGAAACTATCAATTTTCATTTTCTTTAAATCACCCCAAAACTCATTTATGAGATCAAAATTATCTTATGCTTTTTGAGACCTTTCCAACGATATAAAATTTACTAAAAATTGAGCTTTGGGAAAGAAGTTATTCCCATTTAAAAAAAATTCCTTTCAAAGGTCACATCAACATTGTACCACCACATGTCCACCTTATTTGACCATATCAGTAGGTGTAACACTCCCTCTCACCCCCTTGTACTTTCTCAGGTTGTGAGGGATGTTACTTGGCGAACTACCTAATGCCCAAGGTTCATTATGAAGATAGGGTTACTAAAATCTTTCTCTTCCAAAGGTTACATAATTAACTTCTAATATCATTGTTGCATTTGGTTCATCAAAAAAATTTCGGCGATACCATAGTTACCTAGATTCGATTCCTGGATCAAAAATTACACTCATTTAAAATTCATCCTATTAGGAGAGGCCATGTCAACAACATGACCATGTGGCCTCCATGTAGCTCCAACAAGTTATTTTGGCGAGTCCTACCATTAGGCCCATGTCACACCATTTTGGTCATTACCACCCATGACATTCAATATCAAATAAGGAGAGGGTAGCAGCAAGCGGTAAAGGGTTCCCACAAGGGAACCAAGGTTGGTCAACCCCAATCCATTGGTGTCCTCAAATTACAATCTCCTCACATCACTCTTGGTGGTAGGCAATGGGTGGCAACAAGTTTTTGTGGCAGAATTGTGGTTGGATTGTTCAAAAAATTCTTGGAACACCTACTCCAAGTTATAATGTGCATTGGTTATGGTGGCGAGTGGTAGCGATGATAAGGTTATGCTACTCCTAGTTCCACTCCATTAACTTTTGTGGAGCAGGGTGGTCTAGGATCAACATTCAGAGAATAATTTTTCCTCTAAGTTAAGGGATGGACCCCTACAAGATGACGATTATACAGTAGAGAAAAATAACATCTGCTTAGTCCCTAATCCCACACTCAAGGACAAGACTTTTCAAGGATTCCCACATTTACACTCATGTCAAAGATATGTTCTATGGGGAGGGTGTCAAAGGTGTTACGTCGAGTAATGATATAGAGTGTATGAATTTGTTGACAAGAAAAATCAAGGCATGATTATTTAGCAAGCTAATTATAGGACTTTCCTAATATACATCCAGAATTTGAGAATGTATATGTGGGTCTTATAGTAGGTTTACCATAGGTGTGGGGTGTGGTTACATTGATAGAATATTTGACCAGGTGACGAAGTTTTCATGTCCTTTCATGATCGCATCGGAGTACAGGATGACCCAGGGGACAGGATTGTTTGGTAAGGAAGTGTGAAAGCCTCATTAGATGTATAGGTATACACTCAATGACCAAGATAGCAGGATCTCTACTGTGCATGGGAAAGATATTATCAGGTGGGATCACATTGGAATGGCATAATGTCGATCATGGTATGGTGATGATGCTCTCCATTTGGTGCGTTTAGTTCCAGGAGAGCAGATAATTTGCGCAAGAGTGACACTCCCATTGGCACATCAGGAGATATGCCCTTCATATTTACTGGGGATGATTATGAGGGATGGTTCAGATTACTATGCCTCCACTTGTGGATGAATCATATAATGGTATATTTTGTACCTATGTATCAAGGAATTTATTAATGGTTGGATAGTTCAGTGGTATGGAGTGACATAGTGGCACATTTGGGACCTAGGTATTCATATGCAAGTTATGGAATTGCTTGAGGACAAGTAATATTGAGGATGGAGGACTGTCATGTCCCTTTTTTAAGTGATCATTGTGGGGGAAATGATTGATTTAATATATCCCACTCTGCAGTGCCATGGCAAAGCTCTATTTCTAGATACCAATTCATAGGGATTTTATCCAAAGTATAACAGAATAAGTGCACCCACTCCAACTGCAGTTCCATTCCATAAAATTTAGTCCACTTCATTAAATGATTGCACAGATCATTCCTCCCATCGTAAATCTCAGTCAGTCGAATTTTAGGATGACTAAATTGCAACCTCATCATCCTTTTGTAATCTCACCATTCATCGAAGTTCTCCTTGTGCATACCCCACCATTGTGCAGGCATGGCACACAACGGCAAATCCAGTGCTTGGAAGCAGTGATCCTCAGGGACTTCTCGTTCAAAGCCATTCAAAAACTTATCTACGTCAGTTGAACCATCATAATAGGGTAAATTTCTTACCTCCGATGACACACAGTGCAATGACTTAGTCATCATGTTGCATTGCAACGTAGATACTTCATGCAGCCTATTTTGCCAGTGCTCCAACTCTTCATCTGAATCCAAGGTGTAAGAACTTTCTCGGTCCCATGAAATCCATCCATTATCTGTTGGACTAATCTAGTATTGATCTTGTGTAGTTATTTTATAGATCTGGTCCAAGTCATCATCACTTTCTTCATAGTCGTGGATTGGTTCAGTATAACGTGGTCCTTCTACAGGGTCTAACTATACTACAACCTAAAGCGATTTCCTCTCAAATGACATTGTCCTCTTATTCAAGTTAATGAATCCATTCATATCTATGGCCCAATAAATTCCAAGGAGAATTAGGTATGGGTTGTTTTCATTAATGATATCTATCACTTCAAAATCAGTCAGCATGCTTGCACCTTCTATATCCACCGTTACTCTGTGTAGTCATCCCATAGGGATGATCTTCTACTGGTTTTCCATTCTAAGATGGATCAGAGACCCCTGCAACGCAGGTCTCCCCATTATATCCCATGTATATTTAGGAAAAACATTCGTGTCAGACCCCAGATCCAGAATGACCTAGTCCATCTCTTAATCTCCTATCTACGTGGTGAGCCTCATCTCACGCCCTATTCTTGCCTTATGTTTTCCATTTCTTCTTACTAAGTTGTGTCCATCAGGATCATTTTCTTTACCAGCGCATTTGTTTATTAACTCATGCGGGCCCTTCACAACTTTACTATCGCGTAGCAGTTTCATGCAGGTCTCCAAGAACGTGGTAAGCACAGAGGGATCAACCTCTATAGGTGTGCTAGTTTCTGGTACTTTGTTTTGACTTCCTGAGGTAGACACCTCAGCGAAGCTTTTCTTGGCCTCCATAAACATTTCCTTCGCATGCTCCAGATCGAACCCAACTTCCTTCTCTGGGGCCTTGCGGACCCATCCATCCTCTTCAGTCTATTTTCCATTATTGTCCTCAGTTGTTATCCCAATTCTCAGTAAAATATTCACATTCAGATCTTCCTCACGTGGCTCAGCTCTCATCATTTGTAAGTTTTGCGTAGTTTACTGAGGTTGCGCCTTCTTCTCCTGCATCTTGGCTATCAACATAGGGCAATCTTCTATAGTGTGGTCAAACTGGCTACATTATTGACAAGACGGGTGTGCCTGATTCTAACAATATTGCGCGTAGTTCCTTGGTGTTCCACATTTATAACAAATAACCTATCCCCAGACTCTACCAAGCCCTCCTCCTCCTCGGCCTCATCCTCGTCCCTGATATCTTCTACGCGCTCCTCTAGCACGTTGATTCAGAGGCCGAGTTTTTGCTTGCATTCTTGTAGGTAGGCATTCTTTCCATCATCAATGGGTAGCTACAAAAGTGGCACTTGTCGTGGCCCACCAATTTGCAGAAATCAAAGAAAAATTGTTGTGGTGTTTGAATGAACTTTTGAAGCAAATGATAATTATTAGTTACATGTTTTCCAACCACCTGAAAAATAGCGCACCATAGCGTGGGCCTCGCACTCGGTCCTACTACAGCCTCTGGCCTCAAGGGAATTGGTTCCCCTCCTGTAACATAATTTTCGAAGATAGGGCAGTTCTTTATCATGTCCCTAGATTTTACATTTCAAGCACCAGACTTCCTCGCGCACCTCTGGCCTAGCCTCTTTCTCCTTTTTCAAGCTCTACAATTCCAAGCAGAGGTTCTGCAACTGTGAGTGAATTTGTTGGACTACCAAAGACATGACCTGAATAGGTGTCACGTGCAATCTCATCACAATTTCCAGGGCTTCTGCCTGAGTTCCTATCTTCTGTTGTGACAAAGCAATCCTTAGGTGGGGTAGAAGCAAGGCTATAAACCATTCACGGTGCTAACCATCTGTGAGCTGCATATTAGCTTCGTGGATCACACACTTCAATGTTTGATCTAACTCCCAAGGCATTTCATCAACTCTCATCATGATTTCCTTAAATACAACCACTAACTACGAGTCAGACCTAGGCTTACAAAAGTATTTTTTTAAAGCATCCTTAGTCTCTGTTAGCGTTGCTACATGATGATCCGCACAATACTTAATATACCACGTTAGCGTGTGATCCTGCAGAGTAGTAACTAATTGCACCTTCTTTATGTTATCATTAGTGATCTGTTGCGTGGTCCACACAACATTCACAACAAACCAGAACTGATTTGTATCTTCGCTCCCTATACCCTTGAAAATTGGCAGCTTTATCAAGTTCAACATTCTTTATGGCGGTGGTGGTGGCAGAGGTGTGGGCAACGGTGTATGTTGTGGAGGTGAAGGTGGAGGTGGAGTAGATGGATGGTGTATCTGCAGAAAACCTTGTCTTATCAGCTGGGCAACACTCTGAGGTGAGGCATGTACCATTCCCTCGTTGTCGTTCGAAGGAGGTCCAATCAACAGGCTATATTCAGGACCTTCTTTCTCTTGATTTCTAAATATTTTTCCACTTTGCATAGCTCCAAACATCAAGGCAATGGCATAACCCATTTTTCACAAAATAGCATGATCTTAACTCAAGTATTCAGATATTTCAGATACTTACCTTGTAGTCCCTTGAAGAAGTGTCGCTCTACTTCATTGTAGCTGACTAATGTATCAACCGCGAACTCTGTAACAAATCCTCCTATAATCTGATCGAGCCAATGGTCGACAGCGTGTGCAGTCTTGTCTTCAAAGGCTTCTAATCATCATACCAACTCTGGAGTCCACACTATTGGATCGTCAAGCTTCCAGCTTCCTTGGTCACTGCCAAGTTAGCTATCCACTCGTATAATTCGATTGGGAAGTTGTAGAAGAAAATTTCGTGTATTTCTATATACAAGTATCCATCCAACCATTGTTCCTTCGACAGACGCAGATTCCTGTTTTCTTGCATCGCAAATTCGTGAATCTTCATATCCAACCACTTCTCAATTTCGTTATTGGTCAGATTCTAGCAATGCGACATCACACATCTCCTTCAAGTAGATCCTGGTCCTGGAAACAAAACCATTTTTTGGCTTAGTGGGTCCTGACCCAGGTTCAGAGTTAAGTGCGCCAAACAAAACACTACACTACTATCCCTTTTGGCATCAACACACATAGCGCACACTAAAGACTCACTCGAAGCAGTATAAGGGGGTGTTGGAACCAAGTTTCTACATCCAGAGATCAATGTGATGTCTTTTATTTCCCTAGATCTTCATTCATGCATATCTATAAGCCCCTAGGGTTGAGTACTGCAATTCCCTTTAAACGGCCTCTAGACCTTCGCGCAGTTCTACAATAGGTCTTTGCGGACCCTTATCAGATGAAGTATCCACTTATGCGCATCGAAAAATACCCCCTAGATCTGATCTCATGCGGATCTACTTAAGTATTTGATAAACATAACATAATGTATTATAATCTTCGCGAAAGTACTTAACATGCATTGTGTACAGTTGATAAGACTTATCCCATAGAGTCACGCATCAATAGATCAATATTTCATAAAGACATTATTCCATCATAACATATATCGCAAACATAAATAACATAAGTAAACAGATAAACACAGAGATTCTTCAACATTCTTTTTTATTTATCTTCAATATGGTTTTACATACTCAAAAATGCTTTGCGCACTCAACTGCAAGGGTCTATGCACTCAACTGCAGAATCTACTTAGGCCTTAGCGCACTCAGTTGTGGAGCCTTTCTCCTTCTATATACCTGCTTCTTGCTTGCCCTTTTTTCCTCTCTCAGACATAGACATGCCTTAGACTCTCTAAGACACACCTATTTATAGCTTTTTACATACAATCCCATGGTCTGCGAACCATGGGTGGATCTCAAAACCGACTCGACTTTACATAGACAGGGAAACCCCTTTTGACTCCTAACTATCTACATGCTCTGCATCCACAAATTCTGTAGAATTTACATCTTTTACCAAAATTTACATCAATACTTGGGTTTTTAACCCCAAAACTGAACCAGGGGACCCCATCCCAACAAGTCCAGAAGGAGAAATCCTTCCTAACCCTCGCAACACACTCTACCTAAAGAAATTTTACCCGTAGAATTTCCCATTGAAATGAGTTTTTCTTGCATTTAGGTAGCTTTCATTCCCCACCATCTTAGTCATTGTCTTCTTATGTCTTTTAGATGGATCCATCATCCACACCATATATCGGTTATGCCGATGGTGCGAGTCACTTTTCCAAGAATACAACCTCGATAGCTTGGTCCATTTTCACCCTCTTGCATTCGTTAGTTCACTCCAACAATGTCTGAATTGGATCTACCACCAATAACCAAGCTAGATATGATGTTGTGATAGGTTTGTTAGCCGATGCCCTTGATCGTCACATCCTTCACCTTCATGTTTGTCTTGATTCCTTGTTAATTTTCATGCAATTTAACGACTTTTATCTATGAGTTAATCTTTTGGCATGTGAATTTGAATCCATTACATTCAATCATGTTCCTAGAGCCCAAAATCACTATGTAGATACCATTGCAAATAATATTCTAGATTGGCATTTATCACATGCATATATAAGAAGACATCCATAGCATAAACAAATGGTGAACCAAAATCATCACCAAAATATGCATAACCATAATTATGTATCATAATATCCAACATACAGTGTTTTGAGTCCACTACTCTAAATACATCCGACATGCTCATTCGCATGTTATCACAAAACAAAAATGGGGACCCACATGTCCCTATACCTAATCACTATCATTTGAAGGCTCCTAAGCCAATGGCTCCATCCCACCAGCTCGTAGGTCTCGTACTTCCTAATTGGCCATAGAAATGTGTCACGTGATTCCTTGCCACTCTAAGGGAAGACCAGTGCACTCATTTTTATATTGATCTTCTAACTCATGCCACTCATGGTTTGTCACCTTGGCCAGTAGCATGTCAAATATACGTTGAATATCCTTTGGTAGAGCATCACTACCTTATCTTTGTTGTGTTGTGGACCCACCCTAATCCACAGCTCCAGGAGCTACAGATTGTCCCATGTATCTTGTTGGCCTCACCAGTGCTATATCTGCATACCACAAAGTTTAGAAATTAGTACCACATACACATATTTCTTAAACTATAAATGCATCAAATATATAGCAACTTTCAATTACCATCTGGACCCCATGCTTGTCCTAGTGGATGTGGTAAGTCAAGATCCCCTTGATAGTTCATTCCACTATATGAATAATCATCTATGTATAGTGGAATCTGGTCCCAATGAGAAAAAAAACTCAAGTCGAAACACTCATCTGACTCCCCCTCCTCCACCTCAACGTAGTAGTTTCCCCCAGTGGTGCATCCTAGGCTCATGTGGGACCCCATCACATATCTATACATGAGGATGGATAATCGATATCTTCTCAAAGAAGAATGAGGATAATATTATTCCAAAAGAACAATTATCATTGGTCCTCCACCTGAATAGTGTCAACTTTCTTTTCAATGATGAAAACATCATCTGGGTGCACCCATAGTAGGTCCATGCCAACACACTCTCCACCAGCATCATCTTCTCCCTAGTGATGTGATGGAAGGCATGACTACCCAAGATCTGCAACACTGCTGTGACTGTAGCTCATGTATCAAGCCTCTCTAAGTCACTGTTATAAATGGTCATGCCATTTTCATGAACCCCTGATACACAATGATGATTAAAAAACTCACCTATATGCCTCCCACAAGGAAGCACTGGATGTATCTCCCCCACTACCCCCAGAGAGGGAATTCTTGTTAGAAAATATATATCTTGGATCGTGATCTCAATCCTGTGCCCCTATACTACAAAGGCCTCCTAATCTGGGTCCCAATAGCTCACAATCCTTGACAATAAGGGCTCACTAGCCCTCATCAAAGTCTCCAAGAACTTTAGCATGCCATACCGTGCCAAAATCCCTCTCACCACTTGATTCCCCTCTAACTCAACATGAAGGGTCTCCAAATCTCTTTCTCACCATGATACCTTCAGCTCTGCCATATCTGCAACATGCCATTATGTTTTTTCAGCTCAAATTCAAAGGCATACATCTTGGGTACAAAACTTCAGCTCAACATAGACCCCCCATCCTACTCTTCTTCTTAGTCCCCAAACGTAGTTTTTTCATTCAAAATTGTGTTGGATGCACTTCTTAATCCAGTTTCTATGTTCCACAACATAGATCATGGCCCAATAAGTGTGCTCTAACCATGAATAAGAGCATGGTTTACCCCACAAAGATGAAGCCCTAATCTGAACATCTAATCCACCAAAAATGATGAGTAATGTTAGGCCACCTACCTCCAACTCGTAGATCTTGATTCTAACAATTGGTTTCTCTGCTAAAATCCAAAATATTTAGGGCCTTCTCCTCCTCTCCAAATTCTCCAACAATTCACTATGCAAATGAATTGGTTTTGGGGACAAAAAGCCATTTTATAAGAAAAACCATGGTTTTTCGTCGCCAATTGCAACTAAACTGCAAATCTGTTTGATGAATCATCAACACCATTGGAAAGCTCTCAGTGAGTTCTATAATGGGTGTCCCTTTGTTTTTGTTAATTTGACACTTCACCAGGAAGCCATTTTTTCTATGAGGTCTCACTCTACCACCTATTAAAATCGAATTTCTTCATATAAGTCGACTGTACTTTGGTACCACGTTGCCTTGGCACTTGTCCACTCGTGTGTCAATTTTCATCATGAGTAGCCATTATTTACTCATGTTTTCATGGTCCCCTTTGGGCCTCCCACATGTGGCAGCATAATCGAGTCACCCTTTTTAGAGCATCTAAGATGCATCACCCTTGAATCTATGGAGTCTGTTTCGAGTCCCCTTGAGTCCTGCTACAGTATTACATACATCTTTATGTCACATCAATCCCATTGTATTCATCTTTGGCTTCCAACTATACTGCTTTGTCTTTGAAAATCCCCCGTCTGAGTAATTGACCATCCCCCGTCGCATTGAGTCATTTGTTGTCAAGTCAACCATACATATCATACTATGACAAGGGAAGTCATTAGTCCGCCAC
Source organism: Pinus tabuliformis (assembly GCA_031772625.1). NCBI lineage: Eukaryota > Viridiplantae > Streptophyta > Pinopsida > Pinales > Pinaceae > Pinus > Pinus tabuliformis. Next base: position 686,459,404 of record CM062808.1, read on the forward strand.
TCATATTGTTCCCTTTTGTCATCATCACTGTCGTCAATCCATCAGTCACTCTATTATGATACCTCATGCCTTTGTTAAGGATTCCTCATTGTATAACTATGGCGGGCCATCTTCTATCAAATTTAACACATTTATTCCAGAAGTGTGGTCTAGAGGGTGGTGTACCTTGAATCCATATTTTACCTTGGTTCAGTGCCTTGGATTAAGAAAAGGGAATCATCACTTCCCTTTGACTTAGTTGTTTCTCATGTGCTCGATGCCAGCTCCTTATCGTGCGATTGAGAATCATATACTTGATGGTTTGGTGATCCAGATGATTGTCTTAGTGATTTTTGGGTGCATGTGATATTTCAAACCTAATGAGGGGGTGGACCCCATGCCTAAATGTTCATAGATGTTGATCCAGCCTCAAATGCAGTTCCGCAGATGTGATGGATTTGGTTTCAGCCGCTTGCAGTGCCCACAGCATGCATGTATCCTTCAGATGATCCATTCATATCTTCAGATCCCTTTCCTATTCAGCAAGGCTTCTTTGGTTGCAACCCCCCCTCACCATGTCAGCTTGAGGGGCATTATGTCTCATGTATTCATATATTATTGTATTCAGTAATGACCTATGTATTTCCAAGCACATTATGTATATGGGATTCGTTGTATTATTTTCTGGCCCATTGATGTCAATGTATCATGTATCATGTACTTTGTAGCTCAATCCCACATTTCTAGGCTCACCATTATTCTTTATACGCATTTATCTTGGCGGGTATGGGTATGCCTCCCCCGCCTCATTTGAGATCATGTCCTCCATCATAAAAGGATACTTCTATCAGTTAGTAAGTCTCTCCCCCTCCATTTTTGTATTTCCTTTCATTGCTTCACCTCTCTCTCTCTCTGTCTCTCCCCCTTGGTGTCTCATGGAAGTGTAACATACAGTGTGTTTCGGTCATACGATTTTCTCCTAACATTCATACATTGGGGGGCAATTTTTTACCACCAATAAATGATCACCTAGCCATTTCTAACTAGGTGGATCGAAATACACCATGTGGGATTAATTTTACCATTGTACTTTCACCATGGGAAATAATTTAGTAAACCATTTTTATTAAATTATTTTCTGATTAAAATTAAAAAAACCCCATGAGAAATAATTGAATAAATCATTATTATTTAATTTTCTCTAAGAATAATTATTAAATCATTCTTTGATCATTATTTCTTGTCACATTTGACTCAGTCACCTAGGAATAATTGTTAAATCATTATTTAATAATTATTTCAATTTCACACCATTCTTAATCCCCGCGAAATAATTAATAAATCATTTTATTTGTTTGTTATTTATAAATAAATATATTTGACCATTTTGAATATCTTTTCCCTCTCCAGAAAATATAATAAAGTATTCCTAATGGTTAGATCCTAATTTGGTCAAAATTGTTTTATTATTCTCCATTTTCGAGATTACCTCAATACTTTGTTATAAATAGGAGGGTTTTCCATTCATTTTTCACCATGATCATTATCATTGCCACCATTATAGTCTCTTTTCATCTGAGATCCCACCTAAGTTCTCCACATTGTTTTGGGTTTTTCAAACATTGATAGAGATAATTGATTACTAAAGCATCAAGGACATCAAATGACCCATCCCATGGAGGGGGATTTCCAGACCCTTTTGTAGATCTCCTTCACTAGGTGTTATCAATAAAATATTTACTATTCATTTTAAAATTCTTTCCATTTGGGCTATTACATTGGATATGTATCATTGTTTGTTGTTTTGGATCGCATATGTTGTTTTGTTGTAGGTTTTTGTAGTTTTATTAATGCATATCTGAAGCTTAAGTAGCCACAAATTGTTGTTAGGGTCATGTGTCACCAGTGACTTAAGTGAGATATTTTTAGTACACCTTCCAAGAAATTGCATACTAACAATAAGCAACCCCACGTATATGTAACTTACAACCATGCAATAAAACCATTGATTATGAGTTTACATGCTAATTTTTATGATGTTGTTGATTGTGGCTTCTACCATCGTATATAGAATAATGTTCAAAACACAGAAGAAGAGATATTGTCATTCCCTCCCTATGATAGCATAAAATGATTATTGGAGGGAGGGGTTGAGGCTACAATTACTCATTTATTTTTAATTGTTTTACTTATGTGCAAGCAACAAATAATATATACTTGGCTTAGTTCGTAGATTCCATATTATTATGTTTGAAGAATGAATGTCCATTAGTTTTTTATGACTTTGATTATAATTATGTCCATCGGGGATCACAATGATATGATTGTTAGGATATGATTCACTACTAGTATGTATGTATTTATGTTGGACAAGGCAATGATGATCCATTTTGCATCACACTTTCTCTTTCACTTCATTAAAAATTTCTTACATGTATTTTACTTTTTTCTTTATAAATTTTCAAAACCTCATTTTCCTAAAATAAGCACCATACATTCACAAACTCAAGCTAAATATCCTAAACATAAAATTAAGGGAATCAAAAGCTAGCAGGCTAAATTGGTATTATATGTACCATTGAATTATCTGCACTTTGTTTCTTTATTACATATAACTCAATACTTCATTAAATGATAATACAATTTGTAATAAATTTTGGACTCCATTCAAAAATTCCTCTGAGTCTATCATCATTCTCCAATACATGGGCAAGTCACGAACCAACCCTAGTTGCCTTTTTTGTTACATATAATCCATTTATTTACATCTTAATAGTCACAAGAGGGACTTAGAAGGAGTATAATTATCATAATGAAATCACTATTAAAAGAAATCACAAGTAAATGTATAAAAGGCTAACAAGTTCATAATTTGGATTAAAAATGCTTCGAACACAAAGATTTTATAATGTTTAAGTTTGATAAATACAATCATTGAGATTCTCTCCACTACTATGATATAATTCTTGGAGTTCTACAAAGAAATTTCCTTCTTATAAATGTAGTTATAAAGTTAGGCATTTACCATAACAACACTATAAAAGAAATTAATTCTTCACCAAAATTATTTTATATTCATACTTTCTCTTTTTCTATCTTGTCACTAGAACTTTCATGTATTTTTCCTTTTTCTTTTGTAATTTCAAATTCTTATTTTGTGGAAGAAACACCCTAATTTCACAAACTCTTAATTATACTAAACACAAAATTGAGGAAAGTCAAAACCTAGTATGTTCAGTTGGTACTATATATAACATGAATTATTTTATTTCTTATGGTTATATATGCCTTAATAATTCATTGAATTCTAAGAGAAGCCTTTAGCTAACATGGACTCCATCCAAAGATAATTTGGTAAAATTATTTTCAATAATGCTTAAGGGGTGTTGGGTGGTTGATCTTTTTAATATAAATGAATCCAATTCAAAAGAAGGTACTCATCCTCATCCATAATGGAAAGCATGTCCACAAGTCTCTCATTATTCTCCCACACATACATGAGGCCTAGTCCAATTCTAATCCTCTTTTTCCCTATGTAAAATATAAGTTTTTTCATCTCGAGAGGCATATGAGAGACTAGTAAGGGGGTTCATATGTTAGAATTCTCAATATTGTTAAAAGGAACACTTAAGGAGATTTTTGATGGAGCCAATTTAGATTCATGAATATTTATTTTGTATCACTATCTCTTTGGTTCATAAAAGTTAGTTCTCTTTCATAATTATGGTCAATAACTCTTGTGAAAGCAAGCTTACTATTGTTTGAAAACCTAAGTTGTTACTTGAAAATCATAACATTTCATTGAGACTAAATGTATTGGATTCGCTAAAGATTAATTTAGGACTATCAATAACTTTGGAGGACTATTATGTACAAGACCTAGGATCATACTATTATGGGAAAGACCTAAGATCAAACCACAATGGCTGCCACTATATGGGCAAGACCTAAGAACCTAAGATCATACTATTATGACATAAGATCAAATCACAATGGTTGCATCTATATGGGCAAGACATAAGATCAAATCACAATCGCTACCACTATTTACCTCTATATCAATATTCAAATTTAATCTCTAGAGAATAGAATGATGGTGGAGGGGGGATTAAACCCACTAGCTACCACTCAAGCTATTATCCTTTGACAAATTAATTTAGGTCTCGTTACACTAGTATATTTAACTTAATTTGTAATAAATTAAAACACAATAACAAACTCATAGTCTCTGAATAAGAATAAGAATCGCAAGGCTCATAGTCTTTGAATAAGAATAAGAATCGCAAGGCTCATAGTCTTTGAATAAGAATAAGAATCGCAAGGCTCCTAAGTATCACATGGCTCCTAAGCAGTGTTTGAATAAGAAAAAAGTTCAGGCTACTAATAAGCAGGTTAACAAGCAGTTGAATAAGTCACATGGATAAATATTTAGGCCATTTTTATCTAGATTGTGGTATGAAACGAAGTTATTTTTTTCATTTCAGTCATATCCATCAAATTTCAAAATATTCCCAACATCATTAAGTTTAGCAATCCATACGTCTATCTTTCCCATCTTTACTCCTACCGAGAAACTCTACTACATAACATCTACTTGTACCTCTTTTCTAGCCAATATGAATCACCTGAAGACTATTCATGACCTGTAAAGCATATAATAAGTATGGTAGCAAGTAAAATAAGTATCGTTAGTTAAAGTAAAACAAGTCAAAATAAGACTAGTTCACATGCGAGTGTATGTTTTATGTATCTCGGCACCTGCACCTGAAATCTTGAACGAAGCTAATGGGGGAACTTAGATTGGAGACATGGTACAATTAGAATAGTAGGGTGGAATTTAGCATGATAAACATTTCAACACAATAACTATCTTTGTATTTATCACAGGAATTTTGGGGCTCTAAGGATGCGACTACTCCCTTTCTATAAAAATAACTAGCATGCCACATGGGTATAATCCATGGATTATTGGCATTGCAACGATGAGAGAACCACTATATTGAGTCACAGGTCACCCATCACAATGATTCAGTGAGATTGTCTTCCCTTGTGATCTCTCGCATTGTGTTTCGCCACGAATGGATGTTGGTGTTCCATCCAATCATTGATGAGTACAAATTTTGTATACTCATTTGCAGATTCATTAATATTGTATACACTAGAATATATTTAGTTAGGTGAGACAATTCAAATATTTTTAAAATTGTAGTCTAATGAGGCCACAATTTTGCTTGGTAAACTATGGAAATTCTAGTAGGATTTTGAGAAAATCTCGCATAAGTTTTTGGAAATCCGGGTTACAGTTGTTAAGATTCAGGGTTTTGGGTGCCCCAAGGGTTTTTAATGGTGCTGAATCTATTTCCACCATGAAAAAAATGATTCGAACACTCCCAAGATTGGATTTCTTGAAAAAAATTCCCCTGATTCCTACGAAAATTTCGTCGTCCGAGCGAAATTGTGGCCACCATAGACAACGCCATTTTTAAATCTATAATCCATCCATCACAAATAAATGTATTATTTCAGATTTACAATTCATCGACTATAGATAATTTGACAATCAAGATACTCACCAACAAGGATGGAATTTGATAGGTGAAATTGATATTATAAATAGGCATAGAATTTGATGGATAAATTCCCAACCACAAGATGATTTAACCATCTTTTAAATTATATAGGTTGTTCCTCATTAGCTTAGTATTTGTTTATTATATCTATAAAAAATTGATCAAGAGTTTCAATAGCCATGGACATGAGAGAAATTATTGAAACACTATATCATAAACAAGGATAGAATTTAATGAGCAAATTTCATATCACAGAGTGATTTAACTATCGTTTAAATTAGTAGTACTTATAAGAAAAATTTGTAAACCTCGAATTTGATGGATAGTATGATTTTGAAATTCCTATCTTGATCACAAACAAAAGATTTCATATACATAACTATACCAACCCTCTTGGATGTTTACAACTAATATCAATCATATATGGTAAACATTATGCAACTTATCACAAACTCATTAATATTATAAATGTTGAAAGATAAATCATCCTAGTGATATATAATATCAATAAGTTTATAGCTAGATGATTATTGATAGTTATTATATATAATGTGAACATTTATTGAGAAAATGGACAATATTCATGAAATTGCAATGGGGTGTTCAGCGCTTATTGATTTTCATTTTATATCATGTCAATAGACATGATACCCATACACATAGGAAAAATGTATATAGAGTTCTCTATAGAATATACCCTCTTCTCCATTTTTATAGAAAATGAGATAATAATTTAACATTTTGTTTGCTTGGTGAGTGTGGTGGTTTTTGATCGAATCTTATTAGAATTAATTTAAGTTGTAAAAATATTAAAATTCTTAGAGTATATATGAAATTGTAATAGGATGTTACGTGTTTATTCATTATCATTTTACATCATGTCAATAAACATGATACCCATATATATGAGAAAAATGTATATAGAGTTTTCTATAGAATATGCCTTTTTCTTCATTTTTATAGCAAGTAGGATAACAATATAACATTTTGTTTGTTGGGTCAGTGTGGTGGTTTTTGATCTAATCTTATTAGAATTAATTTAAGTTGTAAAAGTATTAAAATTCATAGAGTATATAATTAAATGCAATAATGGTTTTCAAAATTGTTCAATCTATTTGTAAATCCACATTTGAAATTTTAGAAATTTTGCACTGAGAAAAAACATTTCCACTATTTGAAACTGCAAGAGTTAGTTTGAAACCAAAGGACATAGCAAAAAAGTTAAAGCTATTTAACGTGTGAAGACAAGATCAGCGCGATTTTCTGACATGCCTCTGATTTGTCTATATAGGAGCTCTAGGACAACTGATAAGAAAGGCATGAAATGAGTCCAGTTGGACAATTATACACTCAAAATACATACCCACCAACCCTATCCCACTGTTGACGGGATGCATTTATTATGTTCTCAAGTACAGGACTCAAACAACATTGACTCCTCTTCCTAATACATCACCTTATCTTTAACTCTATTTTCCCACAATATTGTATTCTTTCACATTTTCATATGGAAGATGACAGAGACAGCACATAAGAAAACGAAGTGCTTAATTAAAGCAACCGAAAAAACACAGAAGAAGAAACATGACATATATTTACTGGTAATATCTATATTTGCCATTTTTATCTAGATTGTAATATGAAATGAAGTTAAAATTTTGGAGTATTCCGTATCTGTGAATTTTCGGACGTGACATGCCTATGGATGGTGACACATAGACGAGGCCAGGCTTATTTATTAAGTTATCGAGTCATTAATACGTGGGCAGTTCACAGTGGGGTAGTATATGTCTATAATTTGATAATATACTTGTTTCAATCTCATAGTAGATATATATACTTCCAGACATATATTTATGGCTAAATAGATTTAGAAATATTAGTTACCCATAAATACCATGGATATTTCATTTTCCGGAAGTTGTACGACTCTCTTTATTTGCAATCAGTTCTTCCCTGGTCTCCCCGAGCTGATTTGAATTTTAAATTTGTTGCTTCCCGGGTTGAGTTGAATTTTCACATGTGAATCTCGACATTGGGTGCATTGAGAAGTGGGTCTTACTGCAGGGATTTTCAGAGATCAGACATCATGTAGAGGATATTGTCGTGCAGGGATTTTCAGAGATCAGACATCATGTAGAGGATATTTGGGTGCTTTCGTTTTGCTGCCACTGTCAATCAAGAGTTTTTCGATGATATTAAATATAAGAATCCTTGGAGGATGTATAGATCCACCTTATATGACACATCTCTAAAAGGGAAAATTGGAGTTAAAATAATCCAATTAAGTGGGGTATTACAAACAAAAACCGTTTAAATGGTTGTAAATTTGTAATATGAACCAATAAGGTGCTAGGAAGGTTGAAGAGTTAAAAAGGCCACCTTGTGAAAATCAGAACTATAATCCAATTAAGTTGGGTATTACAAGCAAAAATCGTTTAAATGGTTGTAAATTTGTAATATAAACAAATAAGGTGCTAGTTGAATAAATAGAAAATGATTTTCATTTCAACTAAAAAGGTATAAATGTAAAAAAAATGCTTCTCATGGTTTTACATGGATAAATGTATATAAAATTTGGTTAAGTTAATGACTATGCTATCTTAAACTTATTTATGTAATTTGGTATAATAATTTTTATAATGTAAAATTTTGATATTAAGAAAGAGTGAGTAATGTAGAAATGAAGACAAATTCAAACATTTTCACAATAAATTTGTGTTACAAAATTACTATCAAATAAAATTTTAAATTTTAAAATCTAATTATTATGTTTTGAGTTTTCTTTGAAATTTAGATTTGTTTCGAAATAATGAAGTATTATTAAGTTATTGGAAAAAGAAAACAAATTAACAAAATATTTAAATTTTGTTATATATATATATATATATATATATATATATATATATTGTGTTCAATTTGGTGGTAATAAGAAATTTTTGTGTTAATGTATAATTTGTTATGAAATTTTTAAAAAATAATAATATTTCAAATTGATAAGATGGTGCCAAAAGATTGTTTATGTAATTTTATAATAAATTTGAATTTAATACTAGCACAATCATATAAATTAAATGGTTGGTAGATGTTCATAAACATCAATCCATAATAAACATCAAAACACTTAGCTCATGATACATCTCATGTGGGCTAAAATTAATTTTTTTTATAAAAGTTATAAATTTTAACTTCATTTTAAATTATATATATATATATATATATATATATATATATATATATATATTCATATTCATCACAAGCTCAACTGGAACCATAGCATTGAGAAAAGGATTAATGGGGGGTGGAAAGCTTACTTTGGTCTTGAAAATAATTGTAAAATAGCAAACCTTGTAATGTGGGATAAAAAGAAGTTCCTCTTTGAAACTTTAGTCACTCGTGTTATCTTATATGGCTGTGAGGTTTGGGGTTGCAACATCTCCAGAGAATCATGGAGAAAGATTGAGAAAATCCAGAAGCGTTTTATAACTTATAACCTGAAAATTAAAAGTAATATACCCTATCCTATTCTCCTTATAGAAGCAGGTCTTTCCCCTATTGAGAGCCTAGCTATGCTTAGGTTTCTGTTGTACAAGCAAAAAATCAGTAACATAGACGATCATAGACTTCCTAAGCTAGCTTTAAATTCTAGCCAAAACCACCTAAGGCTCAATCGAGGGTGGCATAAAGACACAAGGGCCTGGTTAAACTATTGGGAGATCAACGAAAATGATGCATTGCAAAACATAAATAACATTAAAGATATTGTTACTTCTAAGTTCAAAGAAAAAATGTGGTGTGAGAAAGACTTAGCGGCTAAAAGAAAATTAAGTTATTATAAGAAGGTCATCAACCCCACCCTAGAAGATCAAAAGTATCTCTCTATTTTAACTAGCTCAAAGAAGAAAATTAATATAGCAAAGATTAGAACGAATTCTCATGAGCTCCATAGTGAAACAGGTCATTAGGCAGTTCCTAAAACGCCATGGACGGAAAGGATCTTCCATATATGTGAGAATAGGAACATCGAGGATGAAAACCACTTCCTCTTAGAGTGCCCCGCGTATAACCACATTAGATCTCAGTTTCGCAATATTTGTTACATTACTGACCTTCCTAGCCTTTTACAATGTCAAAATTATAGTGAGCTCGGGAGGCTTCTCTCCAAGCTTTTTGAGCATAGGAATAAAATCTTAAATCAAAATAGATAATTTGTTTCTTTAGGTCCGATAGACCATTATTTGGTCTCAACAGACGTTAACCATCATCATCATATATATATATATATATATATATATATATATATATATATATATATATATATATATATATATATATATATATATATATATATATAAACATGGAATAATATAAATCACATAGAAACCTTAGGGTCGACGCCTTTCCAACATCAATTCGGAAGATCGTGGCTTAGGAAATAATATTCTTAATCATTGAGATTTATCTCCACTTTACCATGCAGATTCTAACTCTGTAAACAAGCTTTGTTACAATACCATGGGCTAATACCATGGCTTATCAATACTACATGCCCAAAAAATTGCAACTTACTCTATATGGCACTTGTTCATATGTCATTTTTTGTAATTAATCAATTTAATTAAAATGGTAAAAAGGGCATAACTACTTTTGAATCTCAATCATTATTTTATGTGTATTGCTATGAATATTCTAGAATATTTCATAGAGGTTAAATCCATACCATTCACTTAATAATTATTTATAATTAAATTAAAATTCTTGAAACCTTATTCCAAAATAAACACGCCTATTAATAAAATAAATACATGAAATAAAATTAGATTTTGAAGATATATGATTTGTGTTTATGAAAATTTTATATATCTATTTTAAAATAAAAATTATAATAATAATATATTAAATTTTATATAAAATATTATAACCTACATCTAATTCAAAAAAATGTAAAATATAATATATTTCCCTCTATTATTATTTCCTAAAATGTGTTTCATTTTATTAATATTTAATTAATTTCCTTTTATTGTTTTTTCCCTACAAAAGACAACCATATTTTTTTTCATATTTCTAAATAGAATACTGTTATACACCCTTGTTATGTGCATTTGTCAAGGATTTGCCCACATCCTTGAGTGGCAAAAAACTCACAAAAATATATTTTCTTGTTAGATCTTAGACTTTTGTGATCCATATTTATAATAAAATTGTCTTTCGGATTAATCACATTCTTGAGATTTGGTCAACGTTTCGAACCAACTAATGTGGTTCATCCTCAGGACAAAGGTTCAAAACGTCGACCAAATCTCAAGAACCACATTAGTTGGTTCAAAACGTCGACCAAATCTCAAGAATGTGATTAATCCAAAAGACAATCTTATTATATATATTTTCTTGTTTATATGCTTGCATTTTTGTATCAATAGATAAAGATATATAGGCTCTTACACACTTGTTATGTGCATTTTTCAAGGATTTTCCAACATCCTTTGAGTGGAAAAAAACTGACAAAAATATATTTTCTTATTTATATTCTTTCATTTTTGTATCAATAGATCAATATATATAGGCACTGTGAATTTGATCATGATCAAAAAATGATTGTATTGATGAAGCGCTACAAGAAGTAAACGCAACAATCTTTAGGATACCACAAGATCCTTTGGACCTGATTCAGCTCGATTAGACTACTCAGCTGAGTCACGAAGTGGAATGCTATAACGTAACCGTTGAAGAAGAAGATGAGGATCCGTGAAATATTAACATCCCTGAAACAGAAGGTCACTGCGAGGTTGAAGGACCATAGATTGAGAATCCTGATATAATTGCGCCATTAAAAATGAAACAGGTATATATTGCTAAGGAGGCAGAGCCCAAATTCGCGAAGATTGGAGATCACTGGGATGGCGCAACGGTGGATAAGGTCGCTAAATTGCTCCATGAATACCAAAATTTATTCCTTACCAAGTCTATGGATCTAAAAGGGATAATAGGAGACCTAGTGTGATGAAGATCACGTTGAAGCTCGACGCGAAGCCAGTTAAGTAAGACCTTACCGTCTCAATCTGAAGTATAAGGATAAGGTCCGCTTAGAGATAGAAAATATGATCGCGGTTGGCATCATTGAGCCCGTGGAAGAATCTAATTGGGTAAGCCCAATGGTGGTACAAGAAAAGAAGCAAAAAGATGAAATAAGGATATGCATATATCTCAGGAAGTTGAATGATGCTTGTGTACATGATCCTTTCCCGACATCATTCACTGATGAAGTTTTAGACAATGTAGGTGGCCAGGAAGCATATTCCTTCACTAATGGGTTCTCTGGGTACCATCAGATCAAAATTGCGCCGGACGATAGGAGAAATACGACCTTCGCAACTGAGTGGGGATGTTTTTAGTACATTGTGATGCCTTTTGGATTGAAGAATGTGCCTACAATTTTTTCGCGTTTAGCCATTGCAACATTCAAGGAATTTATTCATAAGTTCATGGAAGTGTACTTTGATTAATGGACTGTGTTTGGCCTGCTGAAACGGCACGTCGCAAGTTTGCACCTGATGCTAGATACATGTCAAAGATACCAGGTCACACTCAATTTGAAGAAGTTCCTGTGTTGTGTTCTTTTTGGGACCCTGCTGGGTCATGTGGTTTGTAGACAGGGACTGATCGTAGATCCCGCAAATATCACAGTGATAATCAACTTGGAAGTGCCAAGGAGTGTGAAACAGTTGCATGCTACCATAGGACATACTAGATATTACAGAAAGTTTATCAAGGGCTATGCCCAGATCACTGTGCCTATGGAGAAGTTGTTGAAGAAGGATGTCACGTTCTGCTGGAACTAGGACTGTAAGAAAAGATTGGATGTATTGAAAGAAAAGATGGTCACCACGCTGATTCTAGTCTTCCCGAATTGGAAGAAGGACTTTCATGTACATGTCAACGCGTCATGTATAGAGCTTGGAGCAATACTGACACAAGCTAGCAGAGGAGAGTTGGACCATCCTATAGCGTTCGCAAGCAAAAGGTTATCGAAGGCAGAGAAGAACTATTCCACCACCAAGCATGAAGAGTTAGCCATGGTATACACGCTCCAAAAGTTTAGACACTATTTGCTAGGTGGCCCTTTTAAGATGTATACAGATCATTTCGCGTTGAAATACCTGGTCAATAAGCCTGTGTTAGGGGGAGAATTTGCAGGTGGTTGTTATTGTTCCAGGAGTATGATTTTGAAGTTATTGTGAAACCTAGATGGTTGAACACGGGACCAAACCATTTTTCGCACATCGAAACAGGGGAAGAGCCCACTAATTTGGAGGAGGGATTGCCTGATGCGCAACTATTTGCAGTACACGTCGCGGATCGTCATTTTGAAGATATCATACACTTCCTAACGATAGGAACTACCCTGGAAGGATACACCGTCTAGTAGAAGAAGGAGTTAGTAGTGTGTGTGGAATATTTTCTGTCATTGTTGGGCATCTGTACAAAATGGGGTCTGACGATATATTGCGACGATATGTACCGGAGTTTGAAAGGAGCAGTATCCTCACGGACGCTCATGGGGGCGCCATGGGAGGACATTATCCAGGGAGAGCGACCACGCAGAAGATTCTATGTGCAAGGTTGTGGTGGCCAACCCTCCATCAGGATTCAAAAGCTTACTACAAAGTGTGTGATGTGTGTCAAAGGACTGGCGGGCCATCGCGGAGGGATGAACTACCTCTAAATCCACAGATGACATTACAACCCTTTGAGAAATGGGCGATAGATTTTGTGGGACCCATTCAGCCCCAAGGGAAGAAAACAAGAGCGAGGTACATTATCACCGCAATGGAGTATTTGACTCAATGGGCGGAGGCACAACCTGTGAAGGATTGCACAAGCACGACTACTGCAAATTTCCTCTTTGAGTATGTATTGACGCAATTTGGGTGTCCAAAGATTTTGATGAGTGATCACGGTACGCACTTTTTGAACGAGATGATCAGCGTACTGACGGAGGAATTTCAAGTATATCACTAGAAAACCACACCTTATCACTCGCAGGCTAACGGGATTGTGGAAGAATTCAATAAAGTACTGGAGAATGCGTTGACCAAGGTTTGCAATGCTCAGCGAAGTGATTGGGACCTACGCACACCTGCAGTACTATGGGCCTATCGGGCGACATGCAAGAATTTGACCAAAAAAACACCCTTTAGGCTTGTAAATGGTGTTGAAGCAGTGATGCCCATGGAATACATTGTGCCTAGCCTGCGCATAACACGCTCATGGGTATGACGGGTCACAGAGCCCTAGAAGAAAGGATCGCGCAGCTGACTGAGCTTGAGAAAGAAAGATTTCTAGTTGGATTTCACCAACAGGTCCAAAAACAATGCAAAAAAGCATGGCATGATCAGCACATTAAGATGCACACCTTTAAGGTAAATGACTTGGTTTCGTTATATGACAATAAGTTTGATAAATTTCCAAGGAAATTCAGAATGCGCTGGTTAGGGCCCTATGTCATTAAGGAGATTACCGATGGAGGAGCGATTTAGTTGGTTAAATTGAATGGAGATCCCTTCCTAGGAAAGGTTAATGGTAGTCGATTGAAGCCATACACCGATGGTTCGGCCATGTGACTATATGAAGGTAGCACAGTCTTAGCACTCCAAGAAACTGAAAGGAGGCGCGGGACTATAAACTACACTGCTCGGGTTGGGGGGTTGTGGGATTGGAGGATTTTGTGAAGCAAGGAAGTGTCATAGGGTTCGCGACAACGTGAAGGGAGCTGTGCTACCCAGGGAGAAATAACACAAGTCGGCTGGAAAGTGACCATTAAAGTCACTATTCATGATTTGACAGTAGAAATGTGGCTAAATGGAGTGGGTGACCAGCATTTAAGACGAAATTTATGGGTCAGATCCTTGAAAATCTGCCGCCAATCCGGAATTAATGAACCGAATTTGGGGGGAATGATCAGATTTGAATTCAAAATGCCCTATAAATTACAAGTGGCTGCCCAATGAAAAAAACTTGGCATTTTGAGAATTGATTTGTTGAGCTCTCAGGCGCACATGAATCGAGAATTCTTTGAGGCTCTGATAGCAAGTTCAGCGTTTGAGAACTTACTGAAGACGTCACAAGCATTGTTGGAAAGCGTTATGTCGACACCTGTAACAATTATAGATACCAATGAAGTGATAGCAGAGGAGTCAGTGCCAGAAACTGTTATGGAAGGAGTTGCTCTAGAGGTTGCCGAAGTATTAGCGGAAGTCCCCAAATCACCAAGGACGTCGAGACCAAAGCCCACCCCAACCAAGGAGAGAGTGAAGGATAAGAAGGGAAAGCAGCATGTGATATTGGTGCACGCATCGCCAAGAAGAAGCCCACCAAAGCCTACCGCACAGGAAAGGGGCAAAGCCATCAATCTGGAGCCGGAGGAGGAAGAAATCGAAGACATCCCGATGGATGATGAGGATACAAGGATAGACATGGAGGAATTTGAAGCCCAAGGTGCTAACCATATCACTCGGCTGCCTGAGTATGTCCCTTCGTGCAAGGGCAAGACCAAGGTGCTGAAATATATCAATGAAAGCAAGGTCCCCTTGCAAACCCCTCTGCTACCGGATGAAATTGTTTTTGAAGGACCACACTTGGGGTGGGTTCCTCTATTAAAACTTGAAGACTGGGACTTGGCTAACCATGAGAAGTTCCCACACCTAGCGATCGAGTAGCTGATGTGTCGCATTATTGATACAACCACCAGAATGACCGCATTGGAGCCACGGAAGTGGCTCAGAGGAGTAGACAAGGTAGGTTTGCTCAACCTGCTATGGGTGCCACACTACAACCATACAACGGTTACAGTATTGGTCATCAAGTAGCTACTATGCTTGGTTCATGATGGGTGTCTGTGGCTGGAGGAGCCAATACCCATCACTGACAGATTGATCCACAGGATCACGCGGTTGCCTTACACAGGAGAGAATCCGGCCATGATATTTGGCAGAAAAGGAGGTGAGTAGGCCCTCGTGGAGGCCATGAAAGAGAATTTTAAGCTGGTAAAGAAGTTGCATGGATATTCCATATCCAGCATCTGTGACCCTACTGTAAAGGTAGCTACGCAGATTTTAGCAGGGAAGGTGATGAGGAAGTGTCACACCGATGAGGTGTCAATGCTTGTCTTCACGCTAGCAGCCTAGTGCGTTGAAGGAGTTCAGTTCAATTAGGTAGACTATCTCCATGATGAGTTCCTTGCGAACTATTTTGAAGCACAGGAGCTCAGCAAGACAATCCACTACGCATGGCTCTTGCTGCCGATTATGCTGGTAGCATGGGAGCTGCCAGAGGACAACCAATTCCCTTTAGTCGTGCTAGACCTACCAGAAGCAGCGAAGTACACTTCATTGTGGGTGACCAAGGATGTGCAGCGCATCAAGGACAGCAAGATCTTCTGGATCTTGATGGAGATGAATATCTGCATGGCCATCAATCACAAACTGTGATTGTCGCCTACAGTGTTTGCCAATCTGCAGGGCTACGCAAAATTTAAAGAAATTTTTCACCATGTGTCCATCAAGGCGTGGAAGGAACCTATGCAGACATGGTATGACTTGCCTTACCTAGCAACAGATGATGCCATTGATGCAGTACTTGATCGATGGCCAGCAGAATGGCACACAACAGCAGACTTGGTGGAGGGAGGGAGAAACTCCGTTGTGCAGCGCAAGATGGAGGAGGCCGAGCTCAAGATGACATGGCTGGCCAAAAAGAGAAATAAGGAAG
This sequence comes from Pinus tabuliformis, assembly GCA_031772625.1. Lineage (NCBI taxonomy): Eukaryota > Viridiplantae > Streptophyta > Pinopsida > Pinales > Pinaceae > Pinus > Pinus tabuliformis. The sequence goes on from CM062808.1 coordinate 686,475,723, forward strand.
TTGCTGACAAGGCCCAGGCAGAGCGAAATCCTACTCAACAAACGGAGAAGCAAACAGGTGGAACAGAGTAGGGCTCTGACAAAGGTGCGAGGTCGCCTTCACCTGATATAGAGGAAGAGATGGATGAGTAGACAAAACAACATGACGTGGACCCATAGGCAACGTTCGCCCACATCAAGCATCCAAGAGAGCAAGAGAAAGAAGGGTCCAGGAAGAAATCCAAGGCGACTAAGACATCAGTGGACCTAATCACCCTCATAGAGGGTGATTTGCACGACATCGATGACACGGTGTGAGATGTCACTACGGAGGCCCTACAACAGTTTGAGCAGTAGCACCAACTAATCTTGGGGGCTATCCAGACAGGTCTACAGGAGCTGCAGACCCGCACGTCATAGGCTGGCACTGTGTCCACCAGCCTTGCTATCGGCACTTCAAGGGCTGCCAAGATACTGCGTGCAAAGGCCTCCAGTGTTATAGTGTTGCTTGATGGAGCACTGACCACAAAGAATGAAGCTTACAGGCCCATTATCAGCACCCTCAAGGGAGTAGGGTTGAATCTGGCAGCGCTCTCTAGTGAAGTGCTCCACCTTTTACAAGATGGAGTGACTGTGGAGCTGAGGGCCTGTGAGCATCGTGCCCTCTAGGTGATTAGTGAGTAGTAGATTACCAATGAGAAAATGGCACTCTAGCTAGACTCTTCCATCACCGCTACGACCGAGGTGACCAACCAGAACAAGTGTATAATGCAAGTAGTTGAGGAGGCATGCCGAACGGTCCCAGAGTTGGCCATTCCTGAGGAAGAACCAGTTGAGGTGCGCATTTGCAAACTGGCCACAGGGGTACGACGCACGTACAAAAATGGTGAGGGTTAAGTTGGAGTTGAACCTGCAGATCACCGAGTTATAATTGAAGGCCCAGCCTTCAACCCCACCAAAAGTAAAGGAGCAGCGAAAAACCGTTGTCACAAAGGAAACAACGACATTTGATAGTGCAGTAGCAGACTGCACGCAACATTTTGGGCAGTCGATTGAGGTCCTGATGAACTTGCATGAGGACCCCAATGTATAGCGACTAGAGACAGAAGCGTGCGAGCTACAATATGATGAGGTCAAAGGCATAGCGTGAACCGTCGTGCTCACATAAAGACTGACAAAGTTGCAGGAGGCCAAGCAGCTGAAAGAACAGGTGGATGCAGCGCTGCAAAAGGAAGCAATGCTGAAGGCATGACTAAAGCCCTGGCTGGATGAGGCTTACACAATCATAACCTCTATTGAAGGAAAGCTTGCGACTCTACAAGCAACTTAGCAAAATCTTCAGGCCGACAGTTCAGGAGCAGTGACCGAGTAGATGGTTGAAGATGCAGAGCAGGTGGCCGCACATTGCACTGCCGAGGTTGTGGTCATACGAGTCGAGCTGGGAGGTCTTCACGTTAACATCTCCACACCTTCCGAGTGACTCGAGGGCAAGTCATGATGTTTTTGTTGGGGGCCTAATGGGAATGAGATCCCCCAAGGACAGTTTTGGGGATAAAAGCCCATGTTTTGGGTCGAATTTTGTAATAAAGTTGTAAAGTATCCGCATTTTTTGGTCGCAGAGCACAAAGGTGTCATGAGTCATAAAGGGTTGTCCACCCTTATTTTTTAAAATGTAAATTCAACTGTAAATATCTGCCAATGGTCCATGGACCATGGGATTGTATAGAAAGAGCTAAGTAAGTAAGCTCTAAGAAGTGAATAGGTTGTAGAATAAGTCTTGAGCGATAAGGAGAGAAGTCTAAGTTTTGGGTCTTAGTATTAGAAAAGGCTCTGCAGCTGAGTGCGCAGAGGCCTAGGGTGGAAGTTCGTAGCTGAGTGTGCAGACCCTTGCAGCTGTGTGCATAGGGAAGATAGAGTTTGTAATCATCTGAAGATATCAATAAAGAGAATCATTCTGCAAATTTTGTGTCTTTATTTCCTGTTAATGCATCTTGTCATATTGTGTATGGATTTCATTTACCATTTGTTGGCTTGGTGGGGCCTAACCCAGGTTCAACATTAGTTAGCCAAAAATATCCCTACACTACTAGCCCTTTCGACATCAGCCCATAGAGTGCAGACCGAAGTCTTGCCCGAAGCAGTATGGGGGGGTGCTGGAACCAAGTTTCCGCACCCTGAGATGGTTATGATGTCGATTTATTCCTTATGTCCCTACTTTCACGCAAGTCGTTAGGTTCTATGGCTTTATCTATCTAGCCCTTTATTCCACCTTTTAGTACCTCCGCGAAGGGGTACTATTGACCTTTGCGCAGCCCTAACCTGCAGTTAAGGTACTTTCATGCTGCTAAGGCAGCGTATCGTGTAGATTCCCAAACTAGCTTAAGTGTCTTACTTATCTTATTAAACGATCATAGTTAGCACCGTGTAAACAGATATCCTTATTTGCGTTCAATTATCCAATATAATTACATACATTCATGCATCACATAAGCATTATAAATGAAATTCATACACAATATGACAAGATGCATTAACAGGAAACAAAGACACAGAATTTGCAGAATGCTTCTCTTTATTGATATCTTCAGATGATTACTAACTCTATCTACCCTACGCACATAGCTGCAAGGGTCCGCACACTTAGCTATGGACTTCCACCCTAGGCCTCTACGCACTTAGCCGCAGAGCCTTTTCCTACACTAAGACCTGAAACTTAGACTTCTCTCCTTATCGCTCAAGACTTCTTCTACAACCTATTCACTTCTTAGAACTTACTTACTTAGCTCTTTTTATACAATCCCATGGTCCACGGACCATGGGTAGATATTTACATCTGAATTTACTTTTTACAAAATAAGGGCGGACGACCCTTTATGACTCATGACACCTTCGCGCTCCGCAACCAAAAAATGTGGATACTTTACAACTTTATTACAAAATTTGACTCAAAACATGGGCTTTTAGCCCCAAAACTTTCCTTGGGGGATCATGTTCCCAACAGTAAACAATCCTGCAAAAGTCCTAAATATATACATACAAAAACTGTTATGAAACATCAACAAGTGAGATATAAAGGAAATAAATTAAACAAGAGAAACATGAGGGGGCCCATCCAGAAAAGGCTTGTGGTAAAACTGGTTTTGGTCAGAACCCATCATCTCGGTTACCTGCCATAACCCCTAATCAAAAGCAGGCCTTCCTCAGAAATTCTATCAGCATCCTCATTCCTCTCCCTGTATACATGACAACATGAAAATGAAGTGAATGAATTTTTTAAAATCTAAATATCCTCCACAATATGATCAAATATATGTTGGCAATGTTTTCATTGATGGAAAAGGAATAGAAAATGAGCAACAAGAAGTGTGGCCACCATATGTTTATGAGAATGTGATGTTGACAAAGATATGTTTCTTGTTGACAGCAAGGTAAATAAGCAACAAAGTATGATGGCGTATTTAATTTATGCACAATTGAACAAGTATTGTGGATGCCATGCTTGTATTTATATAGGTATTGTTATTCTTTGAAGGTTTAGAAGGAGAACATTATATTAGAGCTTGATTTCATATGTTTTTATTGCATATTGAGCTGATTGCATGTTGATGATGTTGTGTATATCGTTATGGAAAGGGAGAAGCAAAGTAAGATGGAAAAGGGTGTCATTGATGGCATGGTTTTCTTGGAGTTCTCATGTTACACATTCTTGTTGGTTACGTATGTTTGTTGATTACTGATGACATAATGTTGTATAAATTGTTATGTTGCAAATATTGTTGTGATGCAAGGCAAAGACATGAAGAACATTGTTATGCTTGTGATGTGTTATGAGTGTTGATGTATTGTTAATGTATGTTGCAAAGGCTATGGTTGTTATGATTGCTAGTTTAATCATTACAGGTGGCTGAAGATAATATTTGGTGAAACATTTATTTTATTTTAATATTCAAAATATCAAAAGGTGTGAAATGAAAGAGTGGAATGCTAAGAGAAAATCCTTTTCACTTCATATTCTTGTATGAAATATAAACAACCATCAAAGGTTGTTTATAAAAGTGTGTAAGGTTGGAAGGCTGTAATGTTAGAGAGTTAGAGAATATGAGAGTTGATTTAGATGTTGTTGATTAGTTACCTAACACATATATAGAGCTTATGTGAAGCTGATTTGAGGAGAAGAAGAAGCAGAGATAGAGATGGAGGTATGCAGAGTTATAGACCAGGTAAACCAACATATTATTTATTTTATGTATCATGGAATTGTAGTCTTCTTTCAAGTTGCATCTTGATAAAGAACAGGTTGGAGCCTGTTGAGGTAGGATCCTCCTGCGTGTTGTAGCTTACATAAAATTTGTAGGAGTTGGGGCTTCCTTGCAAGTTGAAGCTTGCAAAAGAATCAAGGTGGCATCCTCATGTAAGTTGGATCCTACAAAAAATTTGATGTAATAAGGGAAGTGCGACCTTGCCTTTGCATCACAATGATAATAAAGTCGTGGTTTTCTCCCTTTATGGATTTCCACTTATATCTGTGTCCACTTGTGTTGTTTAGTGTGTTGATTTTATGTTGTCATGAAAGATGTTATATTGTGGTTTACTTATTAAATATTGGTTATATATTAAATATGTTGTTCATAAGGTGTATGTTGCTCATTTAATAGTTCAGTTAATCATTGAGAATAAATCAAAATTTTAAGTCCATCAATGTACTAAACTAATTCACATCCCCCTCCCACTCCCCCCACGTCTTGGTTTAGTTTAGTTTCCAACATTATAATATGTTTTCATCTCTAAGTTGTATTGACCTAGTTTATTACTAACAAAGAGTCTCCAAAACACTAAAGGCGAGCATGTCCCTTTTCCTTCGTAAAAGAAATAATTGGTCTACATGCAACAACATTATCCTAGTTATTTGTGCCGCTAACCATACACATTTTAACATGAAAGGAATGATTCACATATAAGTGAAGGAAAAAACCACCCCTACATATGGATGCCTCCCCTTGTGACACCCCATCAAAAGATCACCAAGGAATGATTACATCCAGATTTTCCATGAGCATTGATCTACCACACACGACAACCTTAGATTGTAGATATTGTGAGAGAATAGCTAATCCTTTGTCTGTAACCTTTTTGAGATGGGATGAGGAGTTCTGGAAAATTTCCTTATTCCTAGCGATTCATATACCCCAACATAGAATGAGTGGGAGAGCCCTAAAGGATTTCGTCGCCCTATTCTCAAACCAAGATTTCTGAATCACTTCAAATGATATACCTTCGTATTTTCAATCCTAACCCATCAAAGAACAACATGTATCCCAAACATGTTGAGTGAAAGGGAATTGAACAAAAATATGATATATGGATTCCTCACTACCCTTGCACAAAGAACACCAACCTGGACCAATTTTATGTCTACATTGCATAACATCCTTCAAGCCCCAACTTCATAATTTCATATCCCAACTTCATAATTTTGGACCTACAACTTCATACCCTACAACAACTTTAGTTTCTAAGATGTGAGAGTTTTAGGGTAGATTCAAGGGAAAAAACTTTGGTTTTCTTCCTTCCTTATTTCTCTTGCTTGCCAACTTCTTCTCTTGAATTTCGCTCTTGTCCTGGAGATCGAACTTTCTTGCTTGGTGATTCAAATGAGGTTGAGTCTGTCTCTATATATACCTTATCTATTGGGTTAAATTGCATCTTTCCATGCTGACTTGGTCTTGTAGACACAAAACTTACATTTTGTACTCAAATAACCTTGTCTTTCCATTTTATCTTCTAAGTCCAAATGGGACCTCAAGAACAATAATTTGACTTATGATATATATTCTTTTGACTCAATAAACCCAAGAAGCATGAAGAACATGCATGACCTAGATGACCAAATAATTTGAGCATGAAACCCATACTTGAAAAATAATATTTCTTTTTATTTTGATGTTTACATAAATATACAATAATATAAGTACAATAGAAATTATGAAGACCAAACCTATTTACATTTTCTAACATTATGGTCGATGTCTCTGAGTTATTAAATACACCTCCAAAGCAGTTATGAGTGTCTTAATTTCAAATTCAATGGGAAAGATAGGACTCTTACCAAATACCAACTCATAAGGAGAGAATCATGTAGTATTTCTCCAAGTAGTTATGTATGCCCATAATACCTTTGGAAGTCCCTCAACCCAATCTCTTTTATGACCCACCATAGTCTTTGTGAATGAATTCAAGTACTTTATTAGTACTTTCCACTTGCCCATTCGCCTGTGGGTGGTAAGCTGAAGTGACAATGATGAATTCTGTACTTTTTTACAAGGTCATGTATTAGTTGAGAAGTAAACTATGCTCCTCCATCTGTAACTATTTCCTTTGGCACTCCATACCATGAAAATATTTCCTCAAATAAGAAGTCAGTAACAACACGTTTAGTTTCCCTAGTAAGTGCTCTAACTTCCACCCATTTGGTGACATAGTATGTGCACACTAAAATATAATTATTTTGTTGCATTGGAGGATTGATTGGTCCTAAAAAATCTAAAGCCCATCTCTCAAATGGTTCCATCCCCAATTGAGGTTGTAACGACATTTCATCTAATTAAGTATGTTGACCCATCCTTTGACAACTATCACACCCTTGCACATATTTCCTTGCATCTTGAAACAGAGTAGGCCAAAATTAACCCATGTGTAGAACTTTATGACCTATTCCCTCAACAAGGTTCATCATGATAGGCCTTGAGGATATCATAGATCTCATCCTCTCTTACACACCTTCTAATCTGCTGATCAAAATCAGTGTAGAAGAGATAATTATCCAACCAAAAATATTGGGCACTTTGCTGAACACTTTTCCTCCTTTTCTTGGGAGAAAGGTTACGGGGAAGCTTTCCTACAGCAAGGTAATTGGAAATGTCTACATACTAAGGTGAATAATTGGATATTACAAAAATTTACTCATCTAGAAAAGAGTCTTCAACATGAAGATCATTAGTAACACTGGTTAATCTAGAAAAAAAAATGAAAAAACATTATACTTCCCAGGTTTATCTCTAATGGTAATATCAAATTCCTGGAGTAACATCAACCGCATAGTAACCCTGACATTAGTAACTAGCCCATTCATTAAAAACCAGATAACAAAGTGGTCAATATGCACAAAGGTTTGGTAACCATTAATGTAATACCTAAATTTATTAATAACATGAATAACAATAAGAAACTATTTTTCTGTCATCGTTTCATTTACCTATGCAAGGGTCAAGTTATTGTTGATGTGGTAGATGGTGTATGGTTTATTTTCCTCATGTTTTCCAAGTACAACACCAATGGTTGTATTAGAAGCATCAATGCATATGTGAAATAACAGACTCCAGTTACGTCCTCGCAAAATAGGAGATGTTGTTACACACCTTTTCAATTCTGCAAAAGTGTTGTTACACTTGTTAGTCCATACAAAATCCTTATCCTTTGTTAACAAAACAAACAATGGGAATGAAATCTTGGCAAAATTTTCTATAAATTGTTTATAATAATCTGCTATTTATAGAACCTCATAACTCATTGTCCAAGATTTTGGGAGCCAAGCTTCTGATATGTATAACTTAGAGAAAGCTTGGAGTGTATTGTAATGAGCCTTGGCTTCTCCATAGCGCAAAGTGAGTACATCGCTTTGGAGGAGCAAGCGGCAGTGATTGTAACATTCCACAATCAGGGCTAGTGGTTGTCATGGTTATATGTATGATTGGATATTTCATTCTTTTAATATAATAGATCCAACATGTTTCATGCATATATTTTTATTGTAGTTCAGTTATCCTCGTTACTCTAATGATGTACGTAATTATAATTTGTGCACGTATGTATGGACTATTCCATATGTATATGTACGAACCTTATCAAAGCATTTTTTTGGTATAACTCATCACTTTGGATTGTTGGTTATCCTGCTTTCCATCTCGTGATGTCTTTCATCTTGTGTGTTCCCTTTATAGCAGCATGCTATCAAAGGCTTCTAAGGGGCACACTCTTATCCCCTTCCATGTGTTAGAGCCTTTCATGCACCTTCCTTGACTTGCTGCAAGGTCACACCCTTGCTTCCAACAAGGACGTCTTACTTACCTCTGCGCGTAACTATAGTTAAGGAAATACTATACTACCCATTGTTGGGACTCCTACTCCAAACGGTGTGAGGTCTAGTTGGGAATTCTTACCAGGGAGATCCCTTGACATGTTGTCGGGTCCAACACCATCAACACCGAATTATAACCAAACCCAAACAAAGTTAACTCTTAGTGATCTGTAAACTGTCGTGGATATTCCAATGGACAGTGCGTCACAACAAATATGAAAATAATGTATTAAAATTTTGAATTTCTACTCTATTACATTTTTATTAAACTTTAAGATCTATAAATTTAACTATAAATTTTGCATGCATGCGAATGGAAATAATGTAGAAAAATAGAGAATGAAAAAATAATCTCTGGGAAACCCTTTCAAGAGAAAACCTAGTTGGAAGGTGAGGTTGTGTCGCTCTCTTTCTCTATCTAGAAATATGGCTGCAAATACAAAGAAGTAAGGCTTCTGACTCGTGGGATTCTACAGTGCACAAATCCTCTTTGTGTGATCTACGTCCTATCCCTCTTGGCTATCTTTTCTCATCTATGGAACAATATTCTCTCGAAAGAATGGAATACCTTTTCCTCCTAGTGGTCTAGTTATAACACAACTTGATAATCTACTAGTGGTTAATTTTGACTACATCAACTCTTAACTAGAGTTACAATATAGGCTCTACTAGAATCTTTTACATCACAAACACGTGTCTAGCCCCTTTTCCATGAATAATGGGGGATGACGTAGTATCCTCCCAAACTATAGGTGTGAAAACAAGAAGGTCAGCTTCTGAGTGGCACAACTTTTGCATACGAACTCCGATTGGCGAGCTTTCACTGTTGGAAATATATTTGTATGTAGAACAACATGAAATGGTGTTGTGCTAAAATGGAAAATTTTTACCCCCTAAAATGTCGCTTGATGCCTCAAAACTCTCCCGGAAGGTTTCAGACCTCATTTTGCCAAAATGGGTCCCACTGGTAAAAACGGTCCCATGAGCTGATTCATCCATGTTTTCCACTCTGAATGCATCGAGATGGATGAAAAACAATATAATCATCCAATCCATATCACTTAGAAAATGCGTTGAAAAATTATCCACATCAAGATATACCTTGTATTGCATCTCATAGTTCCATAAGTAGTAGTCAAGCCACCATCAGATCTTAACATTATGACCGTCGGGGTGAAGATGCAGGTTTGGAAACTCTGATGGCATTGAGATGCACAAAAATGAATGATCCCTTGATCTCTATGCATAATTGGAATTATACTTGGGTGTCAAATGTAGTAGTGACAACTACAAATTGTAAATTATAGTATTCAACATAAGTAGAATGACCCTGAATGGAAATATCCCTTCCCACCTAAGGAATTTATCGCTCCTCCAATATATCAATCTCTCTCATAACATATTTACAGGTCATATACCCAAGGCTTTGGGACATCTATAACAACTCAAGAAGGTATACATCTTTGCAAATGATCTGATAAGGACCATTCCACACCAACTCGATGACTTAAAGAACCTGCAGTTACTAGCCTTTTATGAGAATGCCCACATAGATTTGATTCTTGGGACCCTTGGAAATTGTTCAATGCTAAGAAAGATTGATTTATCTTTAAAGGATTTTGGTATAAGATCCATTTAGTGCATCACCTTCTGTAGGCAAATAAAAAGATAGGTCGGATTGAAACAATGTAAGTGATTTCCCATGCTGTTTTGTCACATCGCTTCATCAATATGTGGTATTTATTCATTTATTTAATGCTTATTCTATTCATAAGTGGTATTTAAAATAAACACAAAAATGAAAAAGTATTTCAATTTCATGTCAATATTTAAATAAAATATTTAGATATCATATTTTCCTCTTTATATATAAGTTAAATAGTAAAAAATAAAATAAAATGGTTAATACATTTTAATAGTGTACTTCCTTCCACTATCAATATGTATTTAACACACACACACACATATATAAAAGATAAAATCATCTTATTTGCAAATTTATCATCCATAATAAAAACTAGCATACTCCCAAAGCAAGGCAAGGGAAAGCTAAGCATAAGACAAGGTATATGTGTTGTAAAAGGAAAATAGAAAGTTTTTGAATAGTGAGTTGTGGTTTGTTATGTTCCTTAACATTTTAAGGTCTATTTGAGTTCCATAAGATTTTAAAGTCCAAATGCTTCATGTATATACTTTCTATGTATGGTTTCCTAACTTATTTTAATGAAATTTCTCACTTTTATGCTTTATTTCGCCTCTAATTATTTTCAAGTTAGGGGAAGAGAACCCACAACAAGAGAACCGTTATACTATAAGTGCTATCACCAAAAAATGATCACCTAGCCATTTCTAACTAGATGGATCAAAATACACCATGTAGGATTAATTTTACCATAGTAAAATCACTTTCACCATGGGAAATAATTTAGTAAACCATTAAAAAAGACAAAAAAACAAAAACAAATTAAAAAACCCCATGAGAATAATTGAATAAATCATTATTTATTTAATGTTCTCTAGGAATAATTATTAAATTATTATTTGATCATTATTCCTTGTCACATTTGACTAAATCACCTAGGAATAAATAAATAAATCACTATTTATTTATTATTCCTTAATTCCATTATTGGAATAATTGTTTGACTTGAGGAGGTGCCCCATACTGTGTTCTGACCTATCCTACGAAAATAGGATCTGTGAGAGGTGGCAGCATCCACTGAGTTGAATGGAGTGAGCAGTTAAGGGTCATGATTTGGTTGTGTGGCTTGACAAGGTATTTCCAATACGCCTCCTAGTCAGTCTTTGCTATCTTTGTGATTGCTTCACTTTGGATTTCTGCTCTTTCCTTCCATCTTTTATGCAAGTCATTTAGATCGTGCAGTTATTTCGGGTTGCCTTCCTTCACCAGGTTGGTGTCTTACCACCTTTACTATGTTCTTTGACACCCTGGCGACTCTTACTACTGCTATTTCAGCTTGTTTGATCCTCACATCACAATCCGTGAATAGAATTTCCTTATGTGTCTCTTCGATCTTAGGCAGATTATTTTTTCTTCCCCCTTCTATTTCATGCCACTAGATGAATTCTGAGATTCTTGTGTTTAGATCAATAAATTCAATTCTTTGGTCAATCACCTTATCCGTTAGCTAGTCACTGGTGATAAAATAAGGAGCGATATGTGATATCTTTCGGAAAACTTGTTCTTTCTATTTTAATAAGAGAGAATTTAGCTCTAGCGCCTCTTCGACATTAGGAACATCCTTATATCTTTCAGTGGCTTGCTGCAAGTCTTGGAGTTACATGTTTTTGGTCGATATGTCTGCTTCATGGCTTATCTTCAACACCTCCATGTTTTGTTGCAATTGGGCTAACTACTCAGTGGCCTGCCTGTTCACACTTGCCTTCTATATTTTGAGTTGTTGCTCGAGCTATGCAATATATCTTCCTTTTCCTTCAACAAAATAGATATCTCGGTAGCTTTATCCATGGTGGTCGTTGCATATTCCCCTGTAAATTGTGATAGTCTAGTCAAGTTTTTGGCTGGATTGGAAGGAATGTCCTTCCAAACTATGTCCATCAATTCATTCCCAGGTTGGATTTCGGGTGTCTCTACCCTCCTTCTTTTTCTCTGTCTTCTTACTACAGCCTTGTGCAGTGGGCTGTAGAACACATCTAGAGGAGGGATTTCAGTCACCTTTAAGACAATTTTTGATGTGAGCAAAGCAGGAATGATTTCAGTCTGCTGAGACGTTATTTCTTGCTCATCCATCGGTTCAGACTTTGTATTTTTCTGAATATGCAGAGGAGTTTGATACTCCATGGTTTCCTAGGTATCTGTCATCTTGGGAGTGTTTTGTAGTTTTTTATTGAATTGGTCCCCCTCCTATTCCAAACTACTGATTTTTATCTCAGAACTAATATCTCTAGTTGGGTTTCTTGTACCCTGCTTTTCGGCTAAGCTTCTGTTGGATTCGGTTGTATTCTCGGTGTCTTGGGCCTTCCTTGTATCCAATGTTTTCCCTGTATCCATTTGAGACTCTATGCGAGAATTAGGTCCCTCGTTGTTGACAGTCACACTGGGTGTAGGTTTGTCCTTGATTTTTAACAAATGCAGTAGAATTATTTCAAACCTTTTGTTTTTGAACTCCTTAAAGATTTCAAAATATTCAGGACTCATATTTTCCCTTGCCCACTCGAATGCTAGTTTGAAGGATTCAACTGAGTGTAAAAGGTATTCAGAATTATTAGCCTCATGATTATAAGGCTTGATCTTTACTGCAGTAGTAAAGTTATGTGTTATTTTGTCTGGATCGAATTACCCTTTTGAAAAAGTATGGAGCCTAAGGCATTCTAGTCTTACTAGCTCTTTGGTTGCATGGCTAAAAAGTTTTAACCAAAAGGAACCACACCAAATAGGAAAAGGTGGCCATAATAACTTCTTGCTTCCTTTTAGGACTTTGGTCAAGCCTTTTCCCACAATCTGGTGGGATATTTCTCTTGCTAATAATTTATCAGAGACATACAAAAGGAGGACATGCGGGTCTGATGTACTGCCCAAAACCCTGATGTATGTAAACCATCCTTCAACAAAATACTTGCCCAATACTAGAAGGTCTGTAGCAGCTTCTTTCGAAAACCTGGGGGCTTTCTTATTAAAAATTAATTGATGCAATGGTAAAATAACAACATTTATAGAAATGAGGTATGTAATGGGATTCCCAAATCTGTTTATGGCTAAGATGGATAGGGTAGAGGTCCTGCAAGGTCCATTTCCAACCCATGATTGGAAATTTAGTGTAGAAACAGATGGCATCCATGATGTAGGCACTGAAATAGAATGGGGGAAGGTTCTTTGCGGAGGAGGATCTCTTCTGACAATACTCGGTAATGACAGTGGCTAGGTTATCAGATATGATAGTGGCCCAATTCAAAATGTGGGAATTGACACAGGCATCAATCAAAGGAATCCATTCTATGTAAAACTTAGCATTATTAGGTAATCTGTATAGCCTACATAACATAGTAGTTGCATAGTTGTAGGGGTTAGCCAAAGAGGCTATATGATACATACCCATTTTATCGAATTTGAACTTGTTTTCCAATACCCTCCAACCCTGGATCATCTTGAAAGGTTCTTCATTATTCTTTGCAAAGTTGGCTAGGTATGAGTTGCCATATATGTCCTGATGGTCAGGTATATGGTACATTTGCTTCAGGTCTTTAGCTTTGAATGACCCCATGAGTTCCATTCTCGAGTTTCTGAATTTCCTGTCTTCAATCGTGAGGTTTTCCACCACCCATCTCACCATATCAATATATGGGAGTATTTTCACTCTCACTCCTATTTTGTGAAGGAAAGAACACGCATCATCTTTGAATTGGACTCCCGAAGGTTTTATTGAGTCTGTTGTTTCCTTTACGAAATTAACTTTGGGACGCTCATCCTCAAGCCTGTTGTATATGACCTCCCATGATGTTCCTCCGCTGTCAGCGCTGCAGACCATATCAAAGAATATAGGAGACATTTCTGACAGCTTAGACTTCGTAATGCTCTGCTTTTTCTGAAATGGCAAAGATATATCGGCGCAGACGATATAGGGCAATCAAGGCTGAAATATCTCTAAAATGACTTTGAATCGTGGGAGGATTTCAAATGAGATATTCAGTGACTAGACATAACTTGAAACATCATTACTTCTCCTTGGGCTGCTAAACATTAATTACTCTGTCAAACCATCCATAAACACAATTACTTCCCACGCTTGGTGCTTTATTCATGCATCGCAACTTTTAAACGGTGTAATATAGCATTGCCTTTTTATAATGCGAAATGCGATTGCGATTACCGCAATATCGAATTTCACAAATTGTTAAAGGATGACACAATGGCAAGGCTTATTTATTTGCGATTTCTGCGAAGTGCGATTGCGAATTCTCAAGGCGTTTTGATCAGAATATTGCAGCGGGAGGTTTCATCGCATATCGAATTCAGGATTACTTAACGGTGTTTACATGAAAAAATGCGAAATGCGATTTGCGATAAGGATCCTAAACTTGGGTTGTTTTCTAAGAGTTTTCAAGGCAATTTCTTAGAGTTAGGATTTATTTTTCAAAGACTAAAAATTTAAAAGGGTCCCCATTTATATGTCTAATATTAGCTATTACTATATATAAATGGGGGTGTTGTTACATAGTACAACAGCTGGCGATTCACTTGGGAGAACCAATCATCTCTGATTGTTTTATGAAATTTCTAGAACTTTCAAAATTAGAATAGTTATAGGAATAATAATTACATGAGTTATAAACTAAACAACATTTCTCTAGAATCATAATCACTTAATCAACCTGTTTATTCAACTACTTTTCTCTTGTAGTGATAAAAATATAAATGTTTGCATCAGTCAATATTAAGATTTTAAAGAGATATAGCAGGTGTCTTCTACATATTAGTTTTTATTGTTTACTCATTTATCATAGATAGAGCCTCTACTACCAGTAGTCATTTATAGCCTCGACAGGGTTATCTTTTAACCAACAATGATTCATTGTACCATATGAAGCAATTTTCAAAATTCAAAATGATATTTACTTGCTTTCAATTTCATTTGGATCTTGTCCTTTTTACCTTTTTATATAATCTTTCTTTTTAAGTTCCTTAAAAGACATTGTCTAGGCTTGGTAACCTAATAATGACAATGCCATTCACTACTTGTAACTAAAATGAACAAGCTGGCTCTTGATGAGACCCCTTGCCTTTTGATTGATTAGATCATCAACTATTACCCTATTTTGGTATGCAATTTTGGTAATATCAGTTTAATTATTCCCCTATGATCATGGTAAACAAGCTCGTAATGAGACTTATTATCTTATAGTTTTTTCATATTTTAGAATTACACTCTGAAAAAGGAAAAGTTTATCAAATGGGATGAATCATTGGCCCTTTTAAGAGTTTTGGATGATAATGATATAGTTTTGAGATACTTATCTGTAGAAAGTCCTTACTAGGTTAAAGATTATTTTCTTGACTGATAACAAAACATCTATACTTTATAAAGATAAGAGCTTGTTCATAGAATAAATGTTTTAGCAAGGTCAATTTTTTCCAAAGAAATCAGGTTTATTTTGATACTGAAATGTCCTAATTATTTCTTAACTTTTCCTACTTATAGAAGCAAAAAATCAAAAATTTATCAAAGATTTTATTTTGAGAAGCCAAAAGTAAATACTACTTGACCTTTATTTTCCTAAGAATCTTAAAGGAGATATGGTACAAAATTAGAAGAGGTTATCTTCTAGGAAAAGTATTTTTTTTTCAAAATTTTCCCATTAACGGGCAAGGAGTCCATCCTACCTCACAAGTCTTGTAAAAGAAATGTTGATTGACCAATTTTCTCAATGATTTGGAAAGGGCCCAGCCATAGTCTTTGGAATTTGGTATGTTTACCTTTTTCCTCATGTCTTTTGTCCCATTTCAAAACCAAATCACCAACTTCAAAAGTTTTATGACTGGCAGAGGTTTTATTAAAAGAGGCTTTGACTAATTGCTGAAGATGGAAATGGGTTGCTTTAGCCTTCTCTCTTTCTTCTTCAAGCTTAAGAATTTGGACCTGTCTTGCTTGAAGAGAAGAGGAAGGGTTTTCATTAATGAATTGCACTAGGGCGAGAGATGGGATTGTTATGTTTGTGGGGAGAATAGATTCTTTTCCATAAACTAAAGCAAAATGAGAAGAACCAGTGGAGGCCTTTTGTGTAATTATGTCTGCCCAAAGAGAAAATGTCAATGCTTTGTGCCAATTCCTATGATTTTGGTCTATAGTCCTCTTGATGATTCTGATAAGGTTTTTGTTTGTTGATTCTGCTAATCCATTACCTTGTGGATAATAGTTGGCTGAATACTTTAATTTGAAACCTTGCTTTAAAGCAAATTCTACCATTGTATTTCCAGAGAAATAAGATGCATTGTCAAACATTAAAGTTGTGGGTAAGCCAAACCTGGTAATTATGTATTAATCAATGAAATCTGTAATATTTTCTATATTAGCTATCTTTAGTGGAATATCTTCTACCCATTTTGTGAAATAATCAGTAGCAGTAAGGATGTATTTGTGTTGCTTGGAAGAGTTAGGAACAATCTCACCAAGTATATCTAATCCCCATTGTTCAAATGGTTGTTGGATATTAACTGGCTGCAAAGGGAATGCTGGTTTCTTTTCTCTTCCAGCTGCAGTTTGACAAGTTTTGCATTTTCTTGCATATTGATGTGCATCCTTGAATTTTGTTGGCCAATAATAACCTGCATGTAGGATTTTGTGAGTTGTAGTGTTTCCTCTGAAATGACCTCTAGCTGGTCCATCATGTAATTCCTGCATGACCTTTTCAGCTTTAGGTTTTTCTAGGCATCTTAATAATACTAAATCATAGCTTTTTCTAAACAATACATCAGCAATTAATTCATACTGATTTGATTTTAACCTTAAAGTATGCTTTGTTTTATAATTGAGATGCATAGGAGCATATCTATTATTTAAATAAAACTTCAAATCAACATACTATGATTGTGCATTATTGAGGCTTACCTCTGATATTTTCACTTCATTACCTTAGTCTTCTTTTGCTGATAAGTGGGGAGCTCCAGTTAGCATCCTGCAAAAACCTTGGCCCCTAACAATTTTAGCTGGCTGAATTTCTACATCGTACTCTTGAAGCGCAGTAACCCAATTGGCTCTTTTCTCCACTACTTCTCTTTGAATCAATAATTGCCTTACTATAGGGTAAGGTACTACTATCTTTGTATGGGTTTTGAGAAGAAAAGGTCTGAAATGTTTCAATGTTTTAAAAACAACAAAAGATTGTTTCTCAACAATTGAATAGTTTAACTTGGCACCTTGCAAGTTGGAACTAAAAAAAGAGATGGGTGCCTCTATATTTTGATCATTCAGCTGTGTTAAAATTGCTACATATGATGTATCAGATGAAAAAGTGTATAACACAAAATTTTTTAAGAAATTTAGGAGTTGTTAAAGAAGGAGCATTGATAATGGCTTTTTTGGTGAACTCAAATGACTCTCTTTCATCTTTACCCCATTTGAAAACTGTGTTTTTTCTTATCATTGCTTGAAGAGGTAGGACAATCTGTGAAAAATCTGGAACAAATATTTTTACAAAATTAATTTGGCCTAGGAATGATTGCATGGTCTTTTTATTATGTGGGAGAGGAATCCTTTCAATTTCTTGGACTCTATCAGGATCAATATAAATCCCTTTCTTGGACACTATAAATCCAAGGAGTTTGCCTTCTAGTAAAGCAAAATATGATTTTTTTGGATTTAAAGAAATGCCATATTTCTTGCATCTTTCAAAAATATGTTTTAGGTCATTTAAATTATTGTTTCTATCCTTAGAATAGATTGTAATGTCATTTAGGTAAATAACGACTGATTTATTAATCAAACCTTTGAAAGCAATATCCATAGCACATTGAAATGTAGCACCTGCATTAATGAGTCTGAAAGGCATCTTTTGATAAGCATATGTCCCCCACTTGGTCCTGAATGTTGTCTTCAATTTTTCATCTAGATGTACAAGAATTTGATTGTATCCTAAAAATCCATATAGAAAAGATATTAATTCGGAACCTACAACTGATTGCAATATTTGCTCCATGGTAGGCAAGGGAAAGTTATCCTTTTGACAAGCTCTATTCAGGTTTCTAAAATCAATACAAATCTTAATATCACCATTCTTTTTCCTCAGAGGGACCATATTTGATACCCACTTTGAGTGTCTAACAGGAAAGATTATTTTTGCTTTCAGAAGCTTGTTCAATTCATATTTGATTTGACTTTCAAGGTTTGGGTGCATTTTCCTAGGCTTCTGTTGAATTGGATTTTGATTAGAAGTCATTGGTATGCTATGTTGAATTACAAAGGTATCATAAGTCTTGAGATCTACGTAATCCCAGGCAAGGAAACCTTTATATGTTTTCAACAACTTAATGAATGATATTCTTTCTTCAAATGACAAACCAAGACCTAGGTTGACATTTTGGGGTTTTTCAGGGGAACCTAGGTTTACTACTTCAAATCTTAGAGTAGAGCTCTGATTTTTTGAGTTGGTCATTTTTTAAATATTTCCTTTAAATCATAGAGATCTTCCATCTTAACTACAAACTTTGGGATCAGGTTTTGATCTTGTTTATGGTTGATTTGCAAGTCATTCTCATGTTCATCTATGATTTGTTCCTCATAAGATCCTTCTGATGTAAGGAAATTGATTATATCAGCTTCATTATTAAACACTCTCCAATTTGTTACATTATCAAGAATGGATGTGTTGTCATTATGATGCATGTGTTGTACTTGATGGAAACCCACTCATAGAAGAACATCTCACTCATTTATAACTAGATGAATCTACATAAGAGATATCAAATGTAGGACAGTTCAAAGGAATCAGATGACAATTCTAAGTGTGACAAGTTAGCTTTGCCACCAAGTCCAACGGGGGAGATTGTTGGCATTATGAGACAAGTGTTGTCCTTGATGGAAAATCACATAGATGACAAATCACAGTGCAGCAGGTCAGCAACAAGGAATTAATGATTAGACTACAAGAATGAAGAGAAAATATATATACGCAGGTTCATTGTGACCAGGCCGTGTATACACGTGGGTTAGTCATTGAAAAGACACGTATGCGTATACACGCACTTTCATGCAAGGGAAGGCACGTACATGTTGGAGAACTTATGTTTGGTCCATGGTATTTAGTCCTTGGTATTTGAACCTATGGTTTTAGACCATGGTATCTCGTCAGAAGTATTGATCTCAAGTATTGGGTCCATGGTATTGATTTGTTATGGTTTTGGACCATGGTATTGAGTAATGCCTAAGACTATAAAAGGAAAAGAAAATCATTAGGTAAGGGATATTGAGAAAAAGTCTTGAATATCTGATGAAGTATGAGATCCAATATGAAGGTTATGGGTTTATGATGCATTGCTTGATCTAAGCTAAGGAGGGATCTCACCGGTTGATGGAGAACAAGATCTAAGGATAGATCTGGATCAAATGGTTTGAAATGAACTATCTCTATATGGTTGATTATGTTTATTCTAGATCTATATACTGACACATATAATGATCTGAACTGGGTATAACTTAAGTTTGAAATCGCTACAAGTCATGATTGAATATTTATAGATCTGTACGCGGGTTGGCTTTGGTGAAAGCGTGTATGTACACGGGTTTGGTTCATTGTAGTAGCATATAAAATTTGAGCTATGATGTTTGAAGTTACAGGTGGTTCAGGTTGTTGATGAGCTCTGATGACTGTTTAATGGTGTCAGTATTCTGCATATTCAGTTTGATTGATTGTGTTTAGCCTCAGTGTTGATGGATGAGATCTAATAATGGATCATGATCATAATGACTCATATTTATGTGATCTGATGGACTATATCTGGTTGCTAACACACATATTATCCTTGTATATGTGATAATCTGGATATGTCGGAAGTCAGGAAGTGCATCAAGTTATAAGTAAGTAATTGATGATATATACGCTGGTTCACTTTGGTGAAGTTGCGTATACACGCCGGTTCTGCACTTCCAAGTAGCGTATGCACTCTAAGGCATGATTTTGATGATACAGTTGGTTCTGAATATTGTTGCAGAGTTCAGTGTTCTGCTTTGTGTGTTCTGATGACTGCATTTTGTTGACAGGGCTTCAGTAATTTAGTCTTGGGTGATTCAGAGATTGATGATGCTAGTATTGATTGTTTTTGTGCTTTAATGATATTGATGTGTCCAGTATGAAAATTGGATGAAACATGGCCTTCAGATTATAGTGTTGTGCTTCAAGAGTATCCAGTCTGAAAATGTATGAAATGTGGTCCTTGGAGGATGAAAGGAGATTGTAGGCTGGCGCCTACGTACTAGTACATCAGCTAGTACAAGAGCTAAGGGGGTAGTAGCTCCCTTCCAGTAGCAGCTGGAGATCGAGTGAAGATTGGAGCATTCAGTAGGCAGGCACCTACGTACTAGTAAATGGATCGGCTAGTGCAAGAGCTAAGGGGGTTGTAGCTCCCATCCAGGAGAGTCTGGAAAACGAGAGAGGGTTGTAGCCCTCTGCAGGTTGTAGCCTGCGTACTAGTATAAGACTGCACCAACACAAAAAGATTGTCAAATGAGGTTTCTTATTAAAGGAAGATAAAGACAACTTGCAGCAGGTGGTTTTCACCCACATTGGGTTTCCACCTTATATCATGGTGTTCATGTGTGCTTCTTGTGTGTGATGATCTGTTCTGTTTTTCTGCACCTGCTTACTGCTCATATGGTTAATGAAGTTCTGATGCACTAAATAAAGATCAACATTTAATGGATTAGCTGAATCATAAATCTTCTGCATATATGCTAGTTTCATTCGACACAGTCGCGTATACATGCGGGTTCCATTAACTGAAGTAGCGTATATGTATATAAGTATGGAAATGAAAAAGTTTTATTGATTTGATAATACTAATTCACCCCCCCCCTCAGTATTATTTCCAACAATTGGTTTTAGAGCAGGTCCTTTGGTAGAAGCTTGATCGCTTGAAGGAGATCCGTGGAACAATGGGAAAGAAGCTTAAGAAGAAAGCGCCTAAGAAGAAGAAGACATCTCAGAAGAACTATGACAGTGGGAGCATCGATTGGGGATTATGTGGAAGAAGCACTTCAGGTTCAGAATCACTTCAGAATGAAGATGAACAAGATATATCAGGTATGAATTTGTTATCCTCTGGTATCCATCCATGTGAAGATGATGAAAGTGATAGCGAAGCAAATGAATTTTCTCTTATGGGTGAGCAAGAAAGATGTCAAATAGAGGCAGTATTTATAAGGCTTACATACAAAATTAGAGATCAACAAGATCTACTGAATAAAAGGGAATGTGCCTTCAAAGAAGAATTTACCAAACTAAAAGCTCAATTAGAGGAATGAAATAAGGTAAGGAAGATACTCAAGGACAAGGAAAATCAATTGCAAAAGTTGCAGGATGAAGTGACATCATTAAGAAATGAAGTCAATGAAAAGAGCACAACCATCAAGAAACTCAGAGATAGATCCAGTTACTATGAAAGTCTTGAAACCACGATCCGCTCGCTAAAGGAAGATCTTGAAGAATCAAAGAAGCAGAATAAGGAACTACTCCAAACTCATGAAAATGAAGTTCTTGAACTAAGACGTCAATTGGAAGAAGAAAGAAATGTTGAAGAAAATGTGAAGAAGCAGTATCTTGAAAAGGAAGAGCAACATCAAGTTGAGGTAAATATTCTGAAAGATAAATTAGAAGAAAAAGATAAGATCTTACGATTTCAAGATAGTACTAAGATCTTGGATGATATTCTTAGTAGTCAAAGGTCTCCTGCTATCAAAATTGGTCTTGGTTTTCATGAATCTATTGAAGGTGAATCTAGTTCAGAAAATAAGACAAGGAACTCTAATGCAAAATCTGAAATTCCCAACAAGGAGATGAAAGGTAGACGCCATCAACAACAAAGGAAAGAAATTCTTCGAAGAAAATCTCTTACTCCTCCAATGAATAATGTTGAATGTTATGTATGTCATAATCTTGGACATGTTGCAGCTAGATGCAGAAGAAGAATGGTTCAAGACCATCACACAGAAAGATCATCACGATCCAGGTACTTTAAGGGATATTGTTTTTCTTGCACTATGTTTGGTCACAAAGCTGCTGATTGCTACAAGAGGAATATGAAACATGTAAGATGTTATGCCTGTAACAAGCTTGGACATATAGCAAAGGAATGCAGGAACAAAGTACGGACATCACACCAAAAGGAGAAAACATCAACACTCTTGAAGATATGGAAGAAGAAGGAAGTACAGTCAGAAAGATGTGGCACAACACAACACAGACATAACAGACTCAGAGGGAGCTGAAAGTATAAAATTTCAGTATCCTAAATCTCATACGCAAGTTTCATAAAGGGAAGTCGTGTATATACTTGAGTTAGACACTGAAAAGTCACGTATATGTCATTCTGAGGAAAGGCAATGGGGACAGGCTCAAAAAAAGGGTCTGTTATGATTCAGTCCATTATTTGCTCTATTTGTTAATAATTACAGTCTGCTGATGATGTGTGGAAATGTCTTGATACTTGTAAGATGTTTAGAAGTGTTTTGATCCTAACTTGATGATTATTGCTGATATATCCATGATCAGATCTAACAGTAAATAGATGGCATAGGTTGAGGGGGAGCATATGCCTTTAATAATGCATTGTTAGCATTATGGTTAGAAGTCCTTGGTAATGATGCTTATATGGCTAAATGATATATCTTGCTATGATATGGTTATGAGTTGTCCATGAAAAAATCCCTTATGATTCTTGGGGTTACATAGTTGATATTTAGATCAGATTTGTGGATTGATTCTCTAATGGTGCATATATGGTGCTTACATGGTGATAAGGAGAAGTACAAAGCTTGAATACACATCTTCATTACTTAATGATGAGTCACTCATATGCTGCTATCGTCATATGCATAAAAGAGTCCTATAGTTCTTGGCGCTCATGTGGATGAGGATTGTTGATGTTGATGATATAAAGAAGCCTTGACAAATGATCTTGAGCTCAAGATACATAGTGCTGGATACATGAATGATTACTCAAAGTTGCATTGTCGGAGACATAATGATGATGAGTTCTTACCTATATGTTGATACTTACATATGTTGATTGATGAAGATATTCCCAAGTGATGATACATGGATGATCTTGTTAATAAGATGGCTATGGTGTCTTACACATACGATATAATGTGAATGATTTTATGATGATGAGGTGATATCTATATGCAGTCATACCTTGTCATAGGACATTTACAGGTTGCTGATCTGGAAATGGTTGTACACGAGTTTCATGAGGAGTATCCGCGTATATACGCTTGTTTCTGTGGATACAGTCGCGTATATGTTAATTTGAAGGAAATCAGTGGGCCAAACTCAGAATGAGAAGAATCTGATATGGGCCTGACAGAAACCATCTGGCACAAATGGAACAGGTATAGAGGGAGAACATGATTGCTGGTCTAGATGTTGTTGACAGATGCTTATGGAGCAGATCATACATTGTGTATGATAATTGCTGATGACTATCATGGTCTTATTTAGATGTTTGGTCTCATATAAAGGTCATATCAAGACTCATAATGTAATAGTTTTTCTCTAACTATTGTAGTCATTTGATGAAATCTCTTCTGATCATATGATGTAATTTATACCCCCACTATGCATAAGAAGGATGATGAAATATTTCAATCATGTATTTCTTTTATCAAGGTCATGTAACAGCCTATTTTGGTTTCCCCACTATGCCTAGGATGAATAATGTAATGTAATTATTTGTCATATGTAAACTTCTGGTATATCCCCACTTGGTTGGGAGATGGATGTATGTATGAGTCCTTGGTGATAGGAAGGTTATTTATGATAGAGTCATGTTCTTCTTGTAGAACATCCTTTTGCAGACCTTGCTTATAGTCAGGGGGAGCATGAAAAACACACTTCAGCAGAGCAGAGACTTTAGCATGTACTCAGAGGGAGCATGGTCAGATTGGTACACCTTGGCATATACAAAGGGGGAGCTCATTCAGAGATTTCAGCAGATACTCAGGGGGAGTATGGACAGCGGAACGTTTATCTAGGAAAGAGAATATCTTGGTTCGCCCTTTGCCCTTGATGTCAAAGGGGGAGAGTGATTTTTTGTTGTTGCCATCAAGTCCAAATGGGGAGATTGTTGGCATTATGATGCATGTGTTGTCCTTGATGGCAACCCACTCATAGAAGAACATCTCACTCATTTATAACTAGATGAATCTACAGAAGAGATATCAAATGCAGGACAACTCAAAGGAATCAGATGACAGTTCTAAGTGTGACAAGTTAGCTTTGCCATCAAGTCCAAAGGGGGAGATTGTTGGAATTATGAGACAAGTGTTGTCCTTGATGGCAAATCACAAAGATGACAGATCACAGTGCAGCAGGTCAGCAGCAAGGAATTAATGATCAAACTACAAGAATGAAGAGAAAATATATATACGCAGGTTCATCGTGACCGAGCCACGTATACACGCGGGTTAGTCATTGAAAAGACGTGTATGCGTATACACACATTTTCATGCAAGGGAAGGCGCATACATGTCGGAGAACTTATGTTTGGTCCATGGTATTTAGTCCTTGGTATTTGAACCTATGGTTTTGGACCATGGTATCTCGTCAGAAGTATTGATCTCAAGTATTTGGTCCATGGTATTGATTTGTTATGGTTTTGGACCATGGTATTGAGTAATGCCTAAGACTATAAAAGGAAAAGAATATCATTAGGCAAGGGATATCGAGAAAAAGTCTTGAATATCTAATGAAGTATGAGATCCAATATGCAGGTTATGGGTTTATGATGCATTGCTTGATCTGAGCTAAGGAGGGATCTCACCGGTTGATGGAGAACAAGATCTAAGGATAGATCGAGATCAAATGGTTTGAAATGAACTATCTCTATATGGTTGATTATGTTTATTCTAGATCTGTATACTGACACATATAATGATCTGAACTAGGTATAACTTAAGTTTGAAATCGCTACAAGTCATGATTGAATATTTATAGATCTGTACGCGGGTTGGCTTTGGTGAAAGCGCGTATGTACGCGGGTTTGGTTCATTGTAGTAGCGTATACCATTTGAGCTGTGATGTTTGAAGTTACAGGTGGTTCAGGTTGTTGATGAGCTTTGATGACTGTTTAATGGTGTCAGTATTCTGCATATTCAGTTTGATTGATTGTGTTTAGCCTCAATGTTCATGGATGAGATCTATTAATGGATCATGATCATAATGACTCATATTTATGTGATCTGATGGACTAGATCTGGTTGCTAACACACATATTATCCTTGTATATGTGATAATCTGGATATTTCAGAAGTCAAGAAGTGCATCAAGTTATAAGTAAGTAATTGATGATATATACGCTGGTTCACTTTGGTGAAGTTGCGTATACATGCCGTTTCTGCACTTCCAAGTAGCGTATGCACTCCGATGCATGATTTTGATGATACAGTTCAGAAAATAAGACAAGAAACTCTAATGCAAAATCTGAAATGCCCAACAAGGAGATGAAAGGTCGACCCCATCAACAACCAAGGAAAGAAATTCTTCAAAGAAAATCTCTTACTCCTCCAATGAATAATGTTGAATGTTATGCATGTCATAATCTTGGACATGTTGTAGCCAGATGTAGAAGAAGAATGGTTCAAGACCATCACACAGAAAGATCATCACGATCCAGGTACTTTAAGGGATATTGTTTTTCTTGCAATATGTTTGGTCACAAAGCTGTTGATTGCTACAGGAGGAATATGAAACATGTAAGATGTTATGCCTGTAACAAGCTTGGACATATAGCAAAGGAATGTAGGCAAAAAGTACGGACATCACACCAAAAGGAGAAAACATCAACACTCTTGAAGATATGGAAGAAGAAGGAAGTACAGTCAAAAATATGTGGCACAGCACAGCACAAACATAACAGACTCATAGGGAGTTGAAAGTATAAAACTTTAGTATCCTAAATCTCATACGCAAGTTTCATAAAGGGAAGTCGCATATATACGCGATTTAGACACTGAAAAGTTGTGTATATGTCAGTCTGAGGAAAGGCAGTGGGGACAGGCTCAGAAAAAGGGTCTGTTATGATTCAGTCCATTATTTGCTCTATTTGTTAATAATTACAGTCTTCTGATGATGTGTGGAAATGTCTTGATACTTGTAAGATGTTTAGAAGTGTTTTGATCCTAACTTGATAATTATTGCTGATATATCCATAATCAGATCTAACAGTAAACAGATGGCATAGGTTGAGGGGGAGCATATGCCTTTAGTAATGCATTGTTGGCATTATGGTTAGAAGTCCTTGGTAATGATGCTTATATGGCTAAATGATATATCTTGCTATGATATGGTTATGAGTTGTCCATGACAAAATCCCTTATGATTCTTGGGGTTACATAGTTGATATTCAGATCAGATTTGTGGATTGATTCTCTAATGGTGCATATATGGTGCTTACATGGTGATAAGGAGAAGCACAAAGCTTGAATACACATCTTCATTACTTAATGATGAGTCACTCATATGCTGTTGTCGTCATATGCATAAAAGAGTCCTATAGTTCTTCGCGCTCATGTGGATGAGGATTGTTGATGTTGATGATATAAAGAAGCCTTGACAAATGATCTTGAGCTCAAGATACATAGTGCTGGATACATGAATGATTACTCAAAGTTGCATTGTCGGAGACATGATGATGATGAGTTCTTACCTATATGTTGATACTTACATATGTTGATTGATGTAGATATTCCCAAGTGATGATACATGGATGATTTTGTTGATAAGATGGCTATGGTGTCTTACACATATGATATAATGTGAATGATTTTATGATGATGAGGTGATATCTATATGCAGTCATACCTTGTCATAGGACATTTACAAGTTGTTGATCTGGAAATGGTTGTACGCGAGTTTCATGAGGAGTATCCACGTATATACGCTTGTTTCTGTGGATACAATCGCGTATATGTTAATTTGAAGGAAATTAGTGGGCCAAACTCAAAATGAGAAGAATATGATATGGGCCTGACAGAAACCATCTGGCACAGATGGAACAGGTACAGAGGGAGAACATGATTTCTGGTCTAGATGTTGTTGACAGATGCTTATGGAGCAGATCATACATTGTGTATGATAATTGCTAATGACTATCATGGTCTTATTTAGATGTTTGGTCTCATGTAAAGGTCATATCAAGACTCATAATGTAATAGTGTGTCTCTAGCTATTGTAGTCATTTGATGAAATCTCTTCTGATCATATGATGTAATTTGTACCCCCACTATGCATAAGAAGGATGATGAAATATTTCAGTCATGTATTTCTTTTATCAAGGTCATGTAACGGCCTATTTTGGTTTCCCCACTATGCCTGGGATGAATAATGTAATGTACTTATTTGTCATATGTAAACTTCTGGTATATCCCCACTTGGTTGGGAGATGGATGTATGTATGAGTCCTTAGTGATAGGAAGGTTATTTATGATAGAGTCATGTTCTTCTTGTAGAACATCTTTTTGCAGACCTTGCTTATAATCAGGGGGAGCATGAACAGCACACTTCAGCAAAGCAGAGACTTTAGCATGTACTCAGAGGGAGCATGGTCAGATTGGTACACCTTGGCATATACAAAGGGGGAGCTCATTTAGAGATTTCAGCAGATACTCAGGGGGAGTATGGACAACAGAATGTTTATCTAGGAAAGAGAATATCTTGGTTTGCCCTTTGCCCTTGATGTCAAAGGGGGAGAGTGATTTGCTGTTGTTGCCATCAAGTCCAAACAGGGAGATTGTTGGCATTATGATGCATGTGTTGTCCTTGATGGCAACCCACTCATAGAAGAACATTTCACTCATTTATAACTAGATGAATCTACAGAAGAGATATCAAATGCAGGACAGTTCAAAGGAATCAGATGACACTTCCAAGTGTGACAAGTTAGCTTTGCCATCAAGTCCAAACAGGGAGATTGTTGGCATTATGAGAAAAGTATTGTCCTTGATGGAAAATCACACAGATGACACATCACAGTGCAATAGGTTAGCAGCAAGGAATTAATGATCAAACTACAAGAATGAAGAGAAAATATATATACGCAGGTTCATCGTGACCGAGCCGCGTATACACCCGGGTTAGTCATTGAAAAGACGCGTATGCATATACATGCACTTTCATGCAAGGGAAGGCGCGTACATGTCGGAGAACTTATGTTTGGTCCATGGTATTTAGTCCTTGGTATTTGAACCTATGGTTTTGGACCATGGTATCTCGTCAGAAGTACTGATCTCAAGTATTGGGTCCATGGTATTGATTTGTTATGGTTTTGGACCATGGTATTGAGTAATGCCTAAGACTATAAAAGGAAAAGAAGATCATTAGGCAAGGGATATTGAGAAAAAGTCTTGAATATCTGATGAAGTATGAGATCCAATATGCAAGTTATGGGTTTATGATGCATTGCTTGATCTGAGCTAAGGAGGGATCTCACCGGTTGATGGAGAACAAGATCTAAGGATAGATCCGGATCAAA
Organism: Pinus tabuliformis; assembly: GCA_031772625.1. Lineage (NCBI taxonomy): Eukaryota > Viridiplantae > Streptophyta > Pinopsida > Pinales > Pinaceae > Pinus > Pinus tabuliformis. The sequence goes on from CM062808.1 coordinate 686,504,053, forward strand.
TGGTTTGAAATGAACTATCTCTATATGGTTGATTATGTTTATTCTAGATCTGTATATTGACTCATATAATGATCTGAACTGGGTATAACTTAAGTTTGAAATCACTGTTGGTCACTTTAATTGTTTAATAATAAAACAGTCGAGTGCCACATTAATTATCAACCCGGGAAAGTCTGATTATTCCAAAGGTGACTACGTACTGTATGTACTCAATCTTAATGGTATTAAAAGTTGTAGTATAAATAGTCTACTATCTTATGAAATCCCTACTCCGTGTTACAGCAGTTACAGTAGTTACAGCCTATTGCATAAAATGAAGTAAGAACAAATAACTTAAAGGAAACAAGTCTGCAAAAGGAAGTGATGGCTGTTCTGCAACAAAGGGTCAGGACCCTATCCTTAGAGTAAGGACTTTCAACACCTACCTCTATTTTCTAGTTCACACATACACTCTATAAATCCTAATCACCGGCGAGGCACTCATATGCAACATCAATCAGCTAAAAGGAAAACAGAGTTTTAGCAAATGTAAATATCATTAGAAGCAGTAACTGTAATATAAATAGAGATCACACACACACCACACAACAGAAAGAAGATGGGTGAATCTTGTGATGAAGGTGGGCCTTGTCCTTCTCACAAGATTCCCCAGAACACAGGAATAAAAATAAAATACTCAGAACAAAATTGTATTCATCTGCCAATAAACCATATTACAGAAAGAGATTCAGTCTCTTCACTACAAGTTCTGTGTTACAGTTTGTTACCCTCCTTTCCGTCCCCCTCTCTAATGTAGATGTCTCCTCTTTATAGAGGAGACACCTATTACAACAGATTTTCATACATTCAGTTTCAACCCTTTCGTACCAAAAATAAGAAAGTCAGTTCTTGATAACAAAATATTGTTACAGCCATAAGGATCATGATCATTATGACCAATATAGTAATCAGTCAGACTCTTTTGCCGATGCAGATTTGTTACGCAAATCCCAACTGTTCCTCAAAGTGCGCGTGCTGTTCGTGCTGTTTCAGCATCGAGGTTCACGCTGTTCTTGCTGTTTCAGCTTCACAGTTTGCGCTGTTTCCGCTGTTTCAGCAACGGCAAAATGTGATCCTGCCAGTTAGGCAGTTTCAGCAATTAGTCAACACTTTAATCAACTTCAGGGAATAATTATAAAGATAGCATGATTACGTGTTAAATAATTAAACATGTAGTAATGAGGAAAATTATTCTGTACCTTTTGGAATGATCAAGCCAAAACACTAGCAAAGGCTTTCACTTAAGGGTTGAAGTGGGTAATACAATGGAAAAATATACAGTCAAAAATAGACAAAATGGGAACCTAACATCCCCCCCCACTGAAAATTTTGCATGTCCGCATGCAATGCCTAATCTGAATCAGAATCAGAATACTGGGCTGAACAGTGTAGATTGCTGATACAGTAAGTGTAGAAAGTGTTGTCAGCCATGTCTCTGAACCCTTGGGCATTCTGAATGCTTTTCCATGCTGCCAATTCTTCCTTTTTAGTCAATGTAAATTGAGCCTTGTATTGTTCTCCAGGAAGCCATAAGAGAGGGAAATGAAAACGGTAACCAATCCACCGTTCAGCACATTGTCTCATGCATTTTACATAAGCAGGTATCCTTGAGATTGCTGCCTGCAGATTGAGGGGATTGTAGGGATGGTATTCCCTTCTTTCTTTGGGACACTGTTCCCAGAAAAATTCATTTGCTTTTATGGCCAGAGGTCCTTTAGCTTTGACATAATGCTGGCAGTCTTCCAAGACTGCTGCTTGCAGATTCCTAATGTGATCGGTCATGCCTGTCTCTCGTAGATTCCGTTGATGTTCCATGAGGAAGATGGCTGCATTCTGTGGTTCCGGGCGAATCTAGAGAAGGAAGTTCTCCTCATTGTGTTGTGCAAACATGAAAGCATTCTGCCAAGTGAATTGGTTGGCCAAAAAGGAAATAAAAGATCTTATTTGAATATCACCACAAATAGGAAGTAAATTAATCTTTCTATCTTCAGGCATAGCCTCGTTATGAAGATAGAGTTTGCACAACAAATTCTGATCATTGTTTGGTGCTTCTGCAAAAGTTTCAATGAATTGTTGTGGTGTAGAGACCTGGTGTGGTCTGCCATCCTTGATTGCTTTCAATTGGAGGAACGCCAAGCGTTCTCTCAAGAATACATAGTAATTAAAAGAAGGCTTTCTTGCAGCCAGTAAGCGCTGGACTAAATCTAGGATAAGGGACAGTTTTGCTTCTAATTGCTTATTTTATTTGTGCTGTGCACGAGACTGTTCCATTGCTTCCCAATTCCTATAGGCATAGTTAAACCATAATGACTTCTGTTGTTGAAATGCCTTTCCTTAGGAAAGCTCGTATTCTGCTCTCCATGTGTTGCTTAATTCTTGAAAAGTAGAAGTCTGTGCATGAGCATCGCTAACACAGGGAGGTTCAGTTTGTATATGCACAGTTGTAAAAGATTTTGATTCTGGTTCCTGCTCATCAATAACTTGGGTAGGCCGGGGTGGTTCCATTTCTTCCTCTGATTTCTTCTCATCAATAACTTGGGTAGGCCGGGGTGGTTCTACCTCCTCTTCTAATTTCTGCTCATCAATAATTTGGGTAGGTTGGAGTGGTTCTGCTTCTTCTTTAGATTTGTACTCATGACTAACATGGGTAGGCCGGGGTGGTTCTGCTTCTTCTTCAGATTTCTGCTCATCAAAAACTTGGGTAGGCCGGGGTGGTTCTATTTCTTCCTCTAAAATCCTTGAAGACCCTGTTGGTTCTTGTGGAACAGCAGGGTGTTCCTTTTTAAATATAACAGGGCTGGCTCCAGTCAATGGGACTGCAATTATTTTATATCTTGCCTGAGTATAGATATCCCCACATTCACTGCACATGTATTCACTGTATTGCTCTTTCTCTACACTCTTTTCAGCTTGAGATGCTACTTGAGCTAACATGTACAGGTTGAGTTCTTCTTTATAGGCTTCCCTAGCCATTGCTAATTCTTTCTGATAGGCCTTAATTTCTAATTTTAAGAACTCATTTTCTTCTTGTAGGGAGGCTAGAGTGACTGGGGCTTCTACAGTTACAGATTCCAAAGGAAAAGAAAATTGTTGTTCAGCATTTTCTTCATCATGTGCGTCCCCAACAGGTGGTTCTTGTGTTTCACCTATTGGGTCTGTTTGTGTATCAGTTTCACCTAGGGCATCTTCTTCTTGCTCCCCAACAGGTGGTTCTTGTGTTTCACCTATTGGGTCTGTGGCTGGTTCTTGTGTAACAGCCACATGCAGGTCGTCTTCTTTTTGCTCCCCAATAGGTGGTTCTTGTGTTTCACCTATTGGGTTTGTGGCTGGTTCTTGTGTAACAGCCACATGCAGGTCGTCTTCTTTTTGCTCCCCAATAGGTGGTTCTTGTGTTTCACCTATTGGGTCTGTGGCTGGTTCTTGTGTAACAGCCACATGTCCTATATCAGCTTGGATGTCTGGTTTGAATTTGTCGGCAGCTGGTTCTTGTGGAGCAGCTGCCTCTGTTGAGAAAAATGATGTTACAAAATCGTGAACACTTTGAATTTCGGCATCTGAGGGTGAAGGAGGTGAAGGTTCAGGACTATGGGAAATATGGGGTTTTAAAATAATAAGAGGAATGGCCTCAATTCCTGCAAACAACCTTGTTCGTTGCCGAGGTAGGGAACCAGGAGAGACAATAGTTTTCCTCTTGCGAGGACTTTTACTTAGGGAATCATCAGAAATAGTGGTTGCCTTTACTGAGGCCCTGGTTCTTCTTTTTGACGGGGTTGTAGTTTTCTGTTGCTTTTTCCTTTTTAGGAAAGTGATGAGGGTATCCTCGTCTGAATCATTGGTAAGGATGTGAACTATGGGAGTGGATGGTTCGGCTTCATCATGGGGTGAGGAGTGCAGCGGATTTTCAGTTCTTAATTGAGGTGTTCCTGCTGCTGGTTGCTGAGTTTCAGCTTCTTGTTGGGAATTTTCTTCATTTTGCTGAGGATTTTCCTCAGCTTGCTGGGGAGGGTTAATGGGGGGAGGCGGGTTATGCAGGGCGAAGCCTCTATTTATAAGGAGTTGGACCAAACGATGGTGTGTGAGACAGAGGAGTTGATGCCTAGCGTTCACAATGTAATGTGCCATATTTTTCAGACATCCAAGGAGATAATAAGGCATATTTACTAGATGACCATGCCGTAAATGATTTAATAAGACAAAGTCATCTTGGTAGACTACCTGGTAGCGGCCCTCGCAAGTGAAGTAGTGCTTGATGAATTCTGCAACTTTTGGCCAAGGCGGTGGTAATGACCGAAGCGCAACACCCCTACCTTTTGCTTCCACCTGCTCCCCAAGTAGCAGGAAATCTTGTTGCGCATTGAGGATAAGATGCTTCCTGCTGAACCATCGAATGCCGTTGGTTGGAAGCCCCGAAACTTGTGCTATATCTTCTTCTGTTACTAGGATTCTGACCCCTTGGACAGTAGAATACCCCTCCCTCAAGTTGCATGCAAATTCGAGAACTTGCTGCAAATCAAATTCCGAAAGTCTTCTAAAATAGTCCACCCATCCTGCCTGAAGGAAGATTTGGTATGCATCTGGGTAAAGTTCCAGTAATGCCGTCGAGCCCAGTTCATGTCTAACAGCATCTCCACCCATGGTTACTGTTTTAGGCAGAATATAGAGTGCAGAGCTGAGTTGCCGAAGTCGAAAAAGAGTAGAACGTTGCAAAATGAAATTATGACGTGATCAGGCATAAGCGAGGTGGATTAGACACCACCGGGAGGAATAGGGATGGCGGTGATAGGCGTGTCCTGTAATGATTACGATATTTCGGTAATCCCCCCCAACTGCGGCTGAATGATATGGTTGGAAGTACGACGCTTTTTGCGGTCATGTCAACTATCTCCTCATTATCTACAATTTAATATTCACACATAACATGCATACCTTTACAATTACCTTTGGTTGTTGCACCAAAAAGTGTTACCTCATCCTTAATAGGTTAATGATCATTATAAAAAAGGGTTTGTAAGGTGTGAGGGTTTTTTTCCACGAGGTTTTTATTATTCACGAGAGGCAGTAGTGAAGGGGTATTATTAACAGGATAAATGGCCGATTCCTCTGAATAAAGAATGATATATTTCTTTTTGAAATAATAGTTCATTCTCGGGAGTAGAAATGGGGATATTTAGGAAAAATAGAAAAGATTGGTGTTTAAGCAGTGGGATTTGGTGTTTCGACACTGGAAAGTAGTGTTTCAGCAATGAAAAATGGTGTATCGGCAACAGGCAATGGTGTATCAATGACGAGAAATGGTGTATCACCAACGGAAAATGGTGTATCAGCATCGGGAAATGGATTATCAGTAATGAAAAATAGTGTATCAGCAACGAAAAATGGTGTATCAGCATCGGGAAATGAATTATCAGTAACGGGAAATAGTGTATCAGCAATGGAAAATGGTGTATCAACAACAGAAAATGGTGTATCAGCAACAGGAAATGGATTATGATCTGAAATGACAATGCTTTTCCAATCTGTAGATTAATTCTTCCTTTCTTTTTCAGCCACCATCCAAGGCTAAGACCTACAAAATAATTAATTGTAACATGGCAACCCTTGACAGGGATTATTAGTTAAGAAATATAATCTAGAAATAAATACATAAACAGGAAATTAAGTGCATTGAGGGATAGCAGGTTCCCCCAAAAAGGTATAGTGTATGTCTGTCATGCAAGTAGCTTTGAAATCCTCTTTAGAAATAGGTCATTGATACAAATGGAGTCGATACCCATTCACTAATAATGGTGTTCTGCTATCATCAATCATTAGGAGTCTGACTATTCCCTTTGGAAAAACAACATCTACTTCATAAGGTCCTAGCCACCTTGTTCTTAATTTCCCCTGAAAATTTTCAAAACGGGAGTCATATAGTAAGGCCCAATTACCTTTTTGGAACTGCTTGTGCTTAATATTTTTGTCATGACACCTAGTTCTTTGCTGTTGTATCATGGTTGTTTGATGGATGGCATCCAACCTCTTTTCATCCAATTCCTGAAGCTGCTGCAACCTAGTTGTCTGTGCATTAGTCAAATCAAGGTTAACAGCTAAAGCAGTCCTTAAGGTTTTGATTTCAAATTCCACAGGAAAAACAACATTTTTACCATAGACTAATTCATAAGGTGAAAAACCCGTAGTGTTCCTCCAAGTAGTTCTGTAAGCCCATAATGCTTCAGGCAACCTTTGAAACCAGTCCCTTCTATTCTCCTTGACTGTCTTTGTTAAAATGGCTTCTATGACTTTATTTGTACTTTCCACTTGCCCATTTTCTTGGGGGTGATAAGGTGTAGTCATATTATGCTTAATGTGATATTTCTAAAGTGTATCTTTGAAGCCATGAGAATTAAAAGGAGGTCCTCCATCTGTGACTAGTTCTCTAGGCAAACCAAACCTAACAAAGATTTCTTCAAATAGAAAAGTTAACACCGATTCTTCATTAGCTTTGATGAGTGCCTTAGCTTCTACCCACTTAGTCATATAATCTATGCAAACCAGTATATAAGCTCTTTGATTGGATGGAGGATTGACGGGACCTATAAAATCTAGTGCCCATCTTTCCAAAGGTTCAAGTATTACCTGGGGGTTAAGTGGCATTTCATCCCTGTGATTAGGCTGGCCCATTCTCTGATAGCTATCACAGGCCCTAACATATTTCTTTGCATCCTTGAAAAGTGAGGGCCAATAGTAACCCATTCTGAGAACTTTGTGTGCTGTTCTTTTATCTGCAAAATGCCCTCCACAAGGGCCATCGTGGCAAGCCTTCAATATATCATAAACTTCATCTTCTCTGATGCATCTTCGAATTTCTTGGTCGAGTCCTGTGTGAAAGAGACACCCACTTATCCAGCTGTACCTAGCACTTTGCTGAACGATGTTTCTTTTTTCTCTGTGCGATAGGTGTGATGGTAGTTTCCCTGCAACTAAGTAATTGGCAATGTCTGCATACCAAGGTGAGTGAGCAGATACTGCAAATAAATATTCATCAGGAAAAGAATCATCTACTGGAATATTTTCATCAGTTTTTAACCGAGAAAGAAAATTAGCAACTACATTTTCTTTACCTGGTCGATCTACAATTGTGATATCAAATTCTTGTAATAATAATAACCATCTAGTAACTCGAGCATTTGTAACTGATTTGTTCATTAAATATTTAATGGACGAGTGATCAGTATGCACAAAAGTAGTGTAACCAGTAATATAATGTCGAAACTTATTAATAGCATAAATAACTGCTAAGAATTCTTTCTCGGTGACTATATAATTAAGTTTAGCAGGGGTCATATTTTTACTAATAAAATAGATAGCATAGGGAAGATTGTTTTCTTCTTGACCCAAGATAGCTCTAATTGCAGTGTCTGAAGCATCAGAGGATATATGAAAGGGGAGTGCCCGATCAGGTCCTCTTAAAATGGGAGCTGTAGACAATTGATGTTTAAGTTCATTAAATGCTTTTTGACGACCATCAGTCCACTTAAATTCAACATTTTTCATAAGTAACACAAACAAAGGAGAAGCTATTTTAGAAAAATCCTTGATAAATCTTCTATAATATTTAGCATGTCCTAAAAAACTTCTTACATCAGTTTGTGTTTTCTGGATAGGCAGAGTCTGAATTACTTGTACCTTAGCTGGATCAACTTGAATTCCTAGGAATGAAATGTAGTGTCTCAAAACAATACCTTGATTCATCATCATATGACATTTTTCAGTACTTAAGGCAAGATGTGCTTCTATACACCGTTTACGTACTTTTTCAAGATTTTGTAAAGAATATTCAAAAGTCACACCATAAGGAGTAAAGTCATCCATAAATATTTCTAAGGAATCATTAAGCATATCAGAAAAAATTCCTATCACCGCTCTTTGAAATGTTGCTGGGGCATTACATAGTCCAAATGGAAGAACTTTATAGGCAAAAGTCCCCCATGGAATAGTAAAAGTGGTCTTGTCTTGATCTTGGGGTGCAATCTTCATCTGATTATAACCACTAAATCCATCCAAAAAGGAAAAGAATCTCTTACCTGCCAAATTATCTAGTACCTGGTCAATAAATGGTAAGGGAAAATGATCTTTATAAGTAGCCTTATTCAGAGCTCTATAATCCACACACACTCTCCATTTCCCATTTTTCTTAGGTACTATTACTAATGGTGAAACCCATTCACTATCAGATATAGGATATATAAATCCTGCATTCAATAGTTTTTGAGGTTCTTCCTTTACAATTTCCCTTAAATTGGGATTGGCAGACTGGGCGGGATCCTTCTTTAATATAAATTCGGTGAGTACATAATTCAGAAGAAATTCCCTTCATATCTATGTAATCCCATGCGAATGCTCGTTTATTTTCGTGGAGTAACTTCATTAACTGTTGTGTTTCAGCATCTGTTAAGTTAGGATTTATATTTAATGTTTTGCCAGGCTCGATTTCCACTGCTATACTTTTGGAGGGGGTGTCAGCTGATGTCTGAGATAAGTCTTCAGTTTTAAGATTCTGCTGTGATTCAGATTCTAAGATTGAAGTCAAGTGATCACGTATTTCTGAGTTAACCGAAGAAGGTTCTTAAATAAAGCTACTAATTAATTCATCTTCAGTTGAATCTTTAAAAGTTAGGGCTTGTCCGACAGTCAAAATGGGTTGAGTCTCATCATCCTCATAATCTAACCACACTGAATTATCATTGTTAATCATAGGTGTGGCATGAGGATACAGAGTAAGCTGTTTGGTTTCACATCCATTAGAAATTGTCATTGAACCTGACCTACAGCTAATGAAGGCATCTGTTGTAGCTAGCCAAGGTCTCCCTAGAATCAATGGATGACCCTCCAACTTATTTTTGGTCTGTAACACCACAAAATCAGCTGGGTAGTTCCAAGATTCAACTGAAATTATTAGGTCTTCAATGACTCCTTCAGGTTTGATTGTGGAGTGGTCAACCAGCTCTAGAATGGTTGGGGTTTCCCTAATAAAAAATTTTAACTGCAGTAACTATGTTGTTTCAAGTGTCATGATGTTTATTGCAGCACCCAGATCTACTAGAACTCTAGAAACAAAGGTTTTACCAACCTGAACTGTGACTGTAGGGTGACCAAGGTCACCATATTTCACAGGGGGATTTTTTTCTGGCATTAGAGCAGCTAGATCACCCATCACATGAACTGTGAGGGGGTCTTTAGCTTTTCTCCCAGGTTTCTTAATAAAAATATCTCTAACAGTTCTAGCATAAATCGGTACATCTCTTAGTGCTTGTAAGAGTGGAATTTTAACATATAAATTCTGCAGCTCTCTTAACAGATTAAAATCAGGTGGATCAAGTGTTTTGGTAAGAGCCAAATGTTCAGGGAATGGTGGCTCTGCTGCTTGAACAATATTTTTAGAGGATGTTTCAACTGTTTCAACATTGTTATTAGAGGATGATCCAACTGTTTCAGCATTAGATGACTTTTCTTTTCCGATTTCTTCTTTATCAGAATCGGAAGTGATGTCATCAATAATGGGTTCAAGTATTCTTCCAGAGCGTAAATGAATGTCATTGCATTGCATAGGGGAAACTGGTTGGTTTTGAACATCAATTACTTGTAGAGATTTATTATTATTCGGGTTGGGGTTAGGTTGTACAGGCAGTTGAGGTCTTATTGTCTTATTATTAGGTGGGGCATTTGATGGTAAGGAGAGAGATTGCTGATACTGAGGTAATTGGTTTGGAAACGAGATCTGTGGAGCTGTCCAATTCGGGTTCCATTGATTAAAATAGGTTTACTGTAAAGCCCAGGGATTCAACATCGTAGGATCAACAAAAGGAGGGTTTGGTTGCTGCATGGGTGGAAAATTCATTTGATTAGGGTGTGGGTACTGCATTTGGTTGAAGGGTGGGTAATTTGTTTGAAAAGGAGGATGATTATTCCAACGATTAAACGACATGTTAGAATTCATACCTGGTCCTCATGGTTTCCATTGTCTTCTTTGTGTGAGGAGATACACTGCTTCAGCTTCTTCTTCAGTTGGCTACAGTGCTGCCATTATTCCCGACAAAGAAGGGCATTGTTGACTCTCATGGTCCTTTTCACAGATAGTGCAAATTGGTACCTTGTCCAGGGGGCAGTCCCTTAGTGGGTGTTTTTCCCTGCATTTAGAGCTGAAGATAGCCAAAGTAGCTTCTGCTTCTGCCTGCTTCTTTTTAACCTGCAAGGTATCAATTTGTGAAGCAAAAGAGCTTAACATTTCAGTTTTAAATTCTTCAAGTAAGTTACCTATCTCAGCCCGTGTTGCTCCTCCACTTGCTGATTTCTGGACTCTTGAGTATGTACTGTCTTTGCTCTTTAGTCTGCTTGCTGCTCCTCTCGAACATCTTTTACAGAGATTGATAATCTCATCATAGGATTCCTTAGATATGTCTCCTTTTCCAAGAATATTCAACATATCTAAACAATCATCTCGTACCCCTCTTAGCAATATTGACTTGAGAATATCCTTACTCATATCAGGATGATCAGATCGTTGTAAGTTATATTGTAGCCTTTCCACGAAGTCTTCCAGACTTTCTTCCTCCTTCTGAGTCATCTTGAATAATTCCTCCTTCCTTTCTCTTGTTCGACAATAATCTTGGTATTTAGCCAAAAATTTCTCCTTCATCTGGTCCCATGTTGTAATCACATGAGCTCCCAAGCTCATGAACCATCTTATTGCGTTCCCTTTTAATGTGGCTGGAAACAATTTTAATTTCTGAGCAGAATTAACATAGTCATAGCTTCTACACAGTATATCAAATTCAAAAAGAAATTCATCAGGATCTTCTGTGGATAACCCATGGAAATTGGGTAATGTCGAAAGTGGGATATTCTTCATAGGAGTTACTCCTCTGGGGAGATCTCCAATGGGGAATTCCAGGGTGGAGAGAGAATTTTCTCCCCTTCCCTCTATTCTGCGACCTCCACCAAAAAGTCCTTCATTGTTATCCTCCATTGGTTTTTTTCCTGATGCGCTTGCCCGGTCTTTAGAATTTTCTGTTGGGATTTCAATGTCCTGCACTGGTTCCTCCACCTTAACTTCCTCTATTAGTTCTTTTACTGGTCGTTCGTCTTCTTCCACCGGTTCCTCAGCATATTCTGATGATTCTATAACCCTCTTTTGCCCCACTACTTCCTCTGTCTGAAAATCTGTCTGGGAAGAGTGTTGGGTTTGTGGCCTCCAAGAGCTTAACCTCTAGGATGTCTCAGCTTTTGAAATAATATCGTCAATAAAAGTTTTTCTTCCTCCTCCTTTGCCTTTGCCGCCTGAATGGTTAACCTTCTTGCGTCCTCTCATGCATCCTGCATTTCTAAAGAAAAATGTTAATACCCTTAAAATCTTCAGTCGCCTTCCCCAGTAACGGCGCCAAAATGTTGGTCACTTTAATTGTTTAATAATAAACAGTCGAGTGCCACATTAATTATCAACCCGGGAAAGGTTGATTATTCCAAAGGTGACTAAGTATTGTATGTACTCAATCTTAATGGTATTAAAAGCTGTAGTATAAATAGTCTACTATCTTATGAAATCCCTACTCTGTGTTACAACAGTTACAGTAGTTACAGCCTATTGCAGAAAATGAAGAACAAATAACTTAAAGAAAACAAGTCTGCAAAAGGAAGTGATGGCTATTCTGCAACAAAGGATCAGGACCCTATCCTCAGAGTAAGGACTTTCAGCACCTGCCTTTGTTGTCCAGTTCACACATACACTCTGTAAATCCTAATCACCGATGAGGCACTCATATGCAACATCAATCAACTAAAAGGAAAACAAAGTTTCAGCAAAAGTAAATATCATTAGAAGCAGTAACTGTAATATAAATAGAAATCACACACACACCACACAATAGAAAGAAGATGGGTGAATCTTGTGCTGAAGGTGGGCCCTGTCCTTCTCACAAGATTCCCAGAACACAGGAATTAAAATAAAATACTCAGAACATAATTGTATTCATCTGCCAATAAACCATATTACAGAAAGAGATTCAGTCTTTTCACTACAAGTTCTGTGTTACAGTTTGTTACCCTCCTTTCCATCTCCCTCTCTAATGTAGATGTCCCCTCTTTATAGAGGAGACATCTATTACAACAGATTTTCATACATTTGGTTTCAACCCTTTTGTACCAAAAATAAGAAAGTCAATTCTTGATAACAAAATATTGTTACAGCCATGAGGATCATGATCATTACGACCAATATAGTAATCGGTCAGACTCTTTTGCCGATGCAGGTTTGTTACGCAAATCCCAACCGTTCCTCAAAGTGCACGTGTTGTTCGTGCTGTTTCAGCATCGAGGTTCATGTTGTTCTTGTTGTTTCAGCTTCACAGTTTGTGTTGTTTCCGCTGTTTCAGCAACGGCAAAATGTGATCTTGCCAGTTAGGCAGTTTCAGCAATTAGTCAACACTTTAATCAACTTCAGGGAATAATTATAAAGATAGCATGATTACGTGTTAAATAATTAAACATGTAGTAATGAGGAAAATTATTCTGTACCTTTTAGAGTGATCAAGCCAAAACACTAGCAAAAGCTTTCACTTAAGGGTTGAAGAGGGTAATACAATGGCAAAATATACAGTCAAAAATAGACAAAATGGGAACCTAACAATCGCTACAAGTCATGATTGAATATTTATAGATCTGTACACAGGTTGGCTTTGGTGAAAGCGCGTATGTACGCGGGTTTGGTTCATTGTAGTAGCATATACCATTTGAGCTGTGATGTTTGAAGTTACAGGTGGTTCAGGTTGTTGATGAGCTCTGATAACTATTTAATGGTGTCAGTATTCTGCATATTCAGTTTTATTGATTGTGTTTAGCCTCAGTGTTGATGGATGAGATCTAATAATGGATCATGATCATAATGACTCATATTTATGTGATCTGATGGACTAGATCTGGTTGCTAACACACATATTATCATTGTATATGTGATAATATGGATATGTCGGAAGTCAGGAAGTGCATCAAGTTATAAGTAAGTAATTGATGATATATACGCTGGTTCACTTGGTGAAGTTGCGTATACACGCCAGTTCTGCACTTCCAAGTAGCGTATGCACTCTAATGCATGATTTTGATGATACAATTGGTTCTGAATATTGTTGCAGAGTTCAATGTTCTGCTCTGTGTGTTTTGATGACTGCATTTTGTTGGCAGGGCTTCAGTAATTCAGTCTTGGGTGATTCAGAGATTGAAGATGCTAGTATTGATTGTTTTTGTGCTTTAATGATATTGATGGGTCCAGTATGAAAATTGGATGAAACGTGGCCTTCAGATTATAGTGTTGTGCTTCAGGAGTATCCAGTCTGAAAATGTATGAAATGTGGTCCCAGGAGGATGAAAGGAGATTGTAGGCTGGCGCCTATGTACTGGTACATCAGCTAGTACAAGAGCTAAAGGGGTAGTAGCTCCCTTCCAGTAGCAGCTGGAGATCGAGTGAATATTGGAGCATTCAGTAGGCAGGAACCTACGTACTAGTAAATGGATCGGCTAGTACAAGAGCTAAGGGGGTTGTAGCTCCCATATAGGAGAGTCTGGAAAACGAGAGAGGGTTGTAGCCCTATGTAGGTTGTAGCCTGCGTACTGGTATAAGACTGCACTAGTACAAAAAGATTGTCAAATGAAGTTTCTTATTAAAGGAAGATAGAGATGACTTGCAGCAAGTGGTTTTCACCCACATTGGGTTTCCACCTTATATCATGGTGTTCATGTGTGCTTCTTGTGTGTGATGATCTGTTTTGTTTTTCTGCACCTGCTTACTGCTCATATGGTTAATGAAGTTCTGATGCACTAACTAAAGATCAACATTTAATGGATTAACTGAATCATAAATATTCTGCATATACACTAGTTTCATTCGACATAGTCGCGTATACATGCAGGTTCCATTAACTTAAGTAGCGTATATGTATATAAGTATGGAAATGAAAATGTTTTATTGATTTGATAATACTGATTCACCCCCCCCCCCCTTCTCAGTATTATTTCCAACAGGATGACCTAAAAACTAATTCTATAGAAAATCTATATAGACTAAATTCTTTCGAAGGTATAAGCTTGGATGTCACATTAGCAAGTAAATCAGCACTTAAGTTTTGCAATCTGGGAACTGAGGAAATGTTAAAAGCAGTGAAATGAGAAGTAAGATTTTGGGCTAGAGATTGTTAATGTTTAAGGTTCCCAGACACACAATGAATTGTGTTTCTTACCTGTTTAATGACTATTTCAAAATCTCCATATACTTGCAAATACTTGACTTTAAGGCTAATGGCTTTATACAACCCTTGAATCAATGCTTCATATTCCGCAGTATTGTTAGTGAATTGAAATTCAAGTCTGCAGGCTAACATGGTTTTCTCTCCTTGTGGGTTGATTAAAATACATCCAACACCTACACCATCTTCAAATTTGGAACCATCAAAATAGAGAGTCCAGAATAATGAACTATCTAAAATTTTATTGACTATATTTACACACTTGGAAGCATTGGTTTTTGAAATTTTTATATTTGAGACACTACAACATTATATGGAAAAGGATATCTTTGGGCATTAAAAGATCCCAAAAATGAATCAGTTGAGTAATTTCCAATGATATTATTTGTGAAAGCAACAGGTTCATTGCTTCCCTCGGGATAAGTGACTGTGTATTTCATGAAATTCTCTCAGTCTATTCTGATTTGATTTGGTTTACCATTTTGTGTTAACCACATGTGAGACCAATCAGTTATGAAGTATCCATGCAACTTTCAAACCAATACCTACTTAGAATTAAACGATGAAATTCAGGGATGTCAACCACTAGAATATCGATTATCTGTGAAACTTTTGGATTAGAGGAAAGCCTAATTGAAATTGATGTTATTTATCCAAGAACCTCTACTTTTGTCCTGTCCAATTGAACTATGTGTAGTGCATATTTTTTAGGAGTAATGTTCAATTTAGTACACACGGTCCTTGGCATAATATTTGAAGAGGCTTCTGAATCAACAAGGAAATTATGGACATTTCTATTGAAAATCTCATAAGTAAGGAGGAATGGAGGTGTGTGAGAAATAGACCTATCACCTATTAAAACTAAATCTATGAGATTTACCTTATTTGAAGATGAGGGAGGTTTTCCCATATCGTAGGCAACTTGAGTAACTCTAGCAGATGGTAGAGGGGATACAAGAATTGCTTTTAACTCTATTAATAGAATTTTCTATTATTTTTTGAGTTTAGTCAGCTCATGTAATGAAATAATTGCTTTGGTATTTTTCATATCTTCGACTATGTTATATTCCACTGTATCCAATATTACCAATGTTTTGCAAGATTTGGGGGATCTAGTGGAATAGGATCAGTTTGAATAGTCTTAAACTTTTTACTTACTGTTTTCTCCTTTACAGGAGTAGTTTTCTATTTCTAATCTGTTATAGACATATCAGGAGAGTTTTTACTTGTAGTTAATAGCATAGCTTGTGCTTCCTCTTCAGCTAGTAGAATGAAATCCCACATTCCATTTAATCAACTTCTTCTTTCGTTTCAGCTTCCTCTTCAGCTGGTGAGTCTTCTACTGCTTCTTGATCTAATTCAGAATTTGAAATAATATTCGGTGGTTGCAATGCAGAAGAAGGGTTTCTTTTAAACGAGCGAAAAGGTTTCTTGGGAGTAGAAGATTCTGCGACCTACTTCTTGATTTTGACCATTTCATTGGACATGGTCGTTAACACTTTCTGAATGACTTCAAGATCGAAAGGGTCCTTTGAAGTTTTCTTTTTTGAATCATCTTTGAATGTTACCTTTTTATACTTCCTTTCGTCTACCTATGACCTCTTTTCTAAAGCAATAATTCTTCTTTCTATAGACAGAGTTTCCTTCATGTTTTCTACAAGGGTATCCTTATTGACTCTATCTACAAAAATCGCGATATTAGAAGGAAGGGAGGATATGTACCATTCTATTTGTACATCGATTGCAGGTTTTGAGGCAGCTGGGATTTTTTAGTAACTTATTAAATCTGGAGTTGAAGTCTTTGATCCTTTCATCTGAGTTTTCTTTTAAGTTAGAAAGGTCATTGATTAAGGATTCTATGGTCTTGTCATCACCAAATTTTCCAAGAAATACTTCTTGAAAAGTGTCACAGTCCCTTATTAAGACTTCTGGAAGGGAAAAATACCAAGATCCAGCAAATCCTTGGAAGGTATAAGGAAACAGTTTGATTACAACATCTTCATGTGCAACTCCATTAAGATTCATGGCTATCATAAAGTTATTAAGATGTTCTTCAGCTAGAAGACCATCATTAGGATTGTACTTAGGTAACCTTTTTTATGGGTTTGCTGGGAGAGAAATTGGATTGGCATCCAGAACAACACCAGGATTTGTCCAAGGTTGAGCGGGTTGATTGGCCATAACTAGAGTTGGAGAGTGTGAAGATAGGAAGGCTGGTCTAGAAGTAGGTATAGATGGTGAAGAACTTACTACTGATTTAGTACTACTAGTAGCAGTACTAATTGGAGAAGTGGATTATTGAGAAGAGTGGATTAAGAAGAAGTGAATGGATGGAAGGGTGATGTGATCTCATTGGTATCCAATTCATATCTTGATGTTATAACTTTCCTATGTTGTGGAGGGATGGGAAAGTCAAAAGGAGTTACTCCAAGCTTTTCACTTTGCAATCTAGTTAATGCACCAGTTTCTCGTAATAAGGAAGTAACACTTTCTTTAAAAGCTTTGGGCCTCTTTGGTTTCTTGGCATAAATGGATATCTGTTCCAATTTTTGTATCAAAAAATGAACTTCGGGAGACTCAAGAGTGTAATCTAGAGAAGGTGGTTTTCTTACTATTCCAGGAGATGAGGGAGATGTTTCTACAACTTCAGATTTTTTATCCGGAGATTTTGAGTGAGATCTAGAAGGTGTAGAAGTCGTGGAGGGGTTTTGACTCTTATGAATGTTTTTCAATTGATCTTTAGGTTTATATGCCATTCATAGTAATATGGCCCTCCTTCTTGTGCCAAAATGTTGAAGTCTCAGATTTCTGCTGCTCCATCATGGGGGATAACCACCCAATTCAGACCTTAAGACAACTCCTTTTATGTTTAAAGTGGTGGCTCCGACTGGGGATGATGGGACCAGTTTCCCAGTGTGGGTTTTAAAATGAAAGTGGGTGGTTTTCAAGAGACTACAATAGAATAATGATAACTAAATGACCTATTCTATCATGCAAATCTCTAGCTAACTTAATCTAATATAAACCCGGGTATTTTTGTGTGATAATTGATCTAAAAAGATATATGTTTAACATGTGATAATAAAGATCAATCACACATAAAACAGAGGTGATAACATATAAAGATAATTTCTTTCACTAAATAGTTATTCAAAGAAATGTATAAACTATATCCCATATATCTGATGATTCATATATGAAAATAAACAATTTCAGTTAGGCATCATACAGTAGTGCAATTAACGCTTAACAGAAAGAACATATCTCATATACAATTCATAAAAATCAAGTGTTATCACTAATTAAACAGAAACATAACTATTCATACAAGATAGAAGTACCATATATGTGAATTTCTGCTCATTTGACTAATGACATAGATCAAATTCTTTCTTCAGATCGAATTATCTTCCAAGTATAAAATAGTGCATCAACAAAGGAAAGTAGTCTGATATTTAAAAGAAACGATCATGTTCCATAATTTCACCAAAGCATTCAGAAACTTACAAAAGTTAATTCATTGAAAATGTTTTTGATAAAATTGTGGACCCTTCTCTAAATGCATGAGAAGGGTATAAATATTATTCAAACTAATGTTCAAAAATAGATTATACAAAAATTTGAGGAGGTTTTAAACAAACTTCCTCCTAACTAGTTAACTAACTCCAAAAATAAAAGTGACTTGATGAGTAGAGGCTATGCTAATGATTTGTTGTCTACCAGCTTGTCTTTTAAATCACATATATCAACCATCGGTTTGACTTGAGGAGGTGCCCCATACTATGTTCTGACCTGTCCTACGAAAATATCATCTGTGAGAGGTGGAAGCATCCACTGAGTTGAATGGATTGAGTAGTTAAGGATCATGATTTAGTTGTGTGGCTTGACAAGGTATTGTCAATATGCCTCCCAGTCAGTATTTGTTATCTTTGTGATTGCTTCCCTTTGGATTTCCGCTCTTTCCTTCCATATTTTATGCAAGTCATTTAGATCGGGTAGTTCTTTTGGGTTGTGTTCCTTCACCAGGTTGGTGGCAAACAAAGTGTGGTTTACCACCTTTACTATGTTCTTTGACACCCCAGCCACTCTTGCCACTACTAATTCAACTTGTTTGATCCTCGCATCCCAATCCATGAATAGAATGTCCTTATGTGTCTCTTCGATCTCAGGCAGATTAGATTTTCTTCCCTCTTCTATTTCTTTCCACTAGATGAATTCTAAGATTCTTGTGTTTAGATCAGTAAATTTAGTTCTTTGGTCAATCGCCTTATCTGTTAGCTGGTCACTAGTTATCAGATAAGGAGCGATATGTGACTTCTTTTGGCAAAATTGTTCTTGTTGTCTTAATAAGAGAGAATTTAGCTCTAGTGCTTCTTTGATGCATTCCTCGATAGTAGGAACATCCTTATATCTTTCCATGGCTTGCTGCAAGTCTTGGAGTTACACGTTTTTGGCTGATATGTCTGCTTCATGGCTTATCTTCAACACCTCCATGTTCTATTGCAATTGGGCTAGCTACTCAGCAGCCTACCTGTTCACACTTGCCTTCTCTCTTTCGAGCTGTTGCTCGAGCTGTGAAATCTCTCTTCCTTTCCCTTCAACAAAATAGATATCTCGGTAGATTTATCCATGGTGGCCATTTCATATGCCCCTTTAAACTGTGATAGTCTGGTCAAGTTTTCGGCTAGATTGGAAGGAATGTCCTCTTAGACTATGTCCATCAATTCATTCCCAGGTGGGATTTCGGGTGTCTCTACCCTCCTTCTTTTTTTCTGTCTTCTTACTACAGCCTTATGCAGCAGGCTGTACAACACATCTAGAGGAGGGATTTCAATCACCTTTAAGACAATTTCTGATGTGGGAAAATCAGGAATAATTTCAATCTGCTGAGACGTTGTCACTTGCTCATCCATTGGTTCAGACTCTGTATTTTTTTGAATATGCAGAGGAGTTTGAAACTCCATGGTTTCCTGGGTATCTGTCATCTTGGGAGTGTTTTGTAGTTTTTTATAGAATCTGTCCCACTCATGTTCCAAACTGTTGATTTTGATCTCAGAACCGATATCTCTAGGTGGGTTGCTCATACCCTGCTTTTCGGCTGACCTCCTGCTAGATTCGGTTGTATTCTCGGTGTCTTGGGCCCTCCCTATATCCAGTGTTTTCCATGTATCCATTTGAGACTCTATGCAATAATTAGGTCCCTCACTGTTGACAGTCACACTAGGTGTAGGTTTGTCCTCGATTTTTAACAAGTGCAGTAGAATTATTTCGAGCCTTTTGTTTCGGAACTCCTGAAAGCTTTCAAAATCTTCAGGACTTAGATTTTCCCTTGCCCACTCGAATGCTTGTTTGAAGGATTCAGCTAACTGTAAAAGGTCTTCAAAATTATTAGCCTCATGCTTACAAGGCTTGATCTTTACTGTAGTAGTAATGTTATGTGCTATTTTGTCTGGATCGAATTTCCTTTTCGGCAAACTATGGAGCTTGAGGATTTTTACGCTCACTGACTCTTTGGTTGCATGGTTAAAATTTTCTAATGAAAAGGAACCGCATCGAATAGGAAAAGGTGGCCATAATAAATTCTTGCTTTCTTTGAGGACTTTGGTCAAGCCTTTCCCACAATCTGGTGGGCTATTTCTCTCGCTAATAATTTATCAGAGACATACAAAGGGAGAACATGCAGGTCCGATGTACTTCCAAAAACCCCTATGTATGTAAACCATTCTTCAACAAAATACTTACCCACTACTAGAAGGTCTATAGCGGCTTCTTTGGAAAACTTGGGGGCTTTCTTATTAAAAATTAATTGATGCAATGGTAAAATAATGACATGGCATATTTTATAGAAATGAGGTATGTAATGGGATTCCAAAATATATTTATTGCTGAGATGGATAGGGTAGGGGTCCTGAAAGGTCCATTTCCAACCCATGATTGGAAATTTAGAGCAGAAACAGATGACATCCATGATATAGGCACTGAAATAGAATCAGGGAAGGTTCTCTGCGAAGGAGGATCTTTTCTGATGATACTCGGTGATGATAGTGGCTAGATTATCAGATAGGATAGTGGCCCAATTCATAATGTGGGAATTGACACAGGCATCAATCAAAGGAATCCATTCTATGGAAAACTTAGCATTATTAGGTAATCCGTATAGCCTACATAACATAGCAGCTGCATAGTTGTAGGGGTTAGCCAAAGAGACTATAGGATACATACCCATTTTATTGAATATGAACTTGTTTTCCAATACCCTCCAACCCTGGATCATCTATAAAGGTTCTTCATTCTTCTTTGCAAATTTGGTGAGGCATGAGCTATCATATATGTTCTGAGGGTCAGGTATATGGTACATTTGCTTCAGGTCTTCAGCTTTGAATGACCCCATGAGTTCCATTCTCAAGTTTCTGAATCTCCTGTCTTCAATCGTGAGGTTTTCCACCACCCATCTAACCATATCATTATATGGGAGTATTTTTGCTCTCACTCCTATTCTGTGAAGGAAAGAATAGGCATCTTTGAATTAGACTCCCGAAGGTTTTATTGAGTTGGATGTTGCCTTTACGACAGTAAATTTGGGACGCTTATCCTCAAGCATGTTGTATATGACCTCCAATATTATTTCTCCCCCATCGACGCTGTAGACCGTATCAGAGAATATAGGAGACATTTCTGATAGCTCAGACTTCATAATGCTCTGATTTTTCTTTTTTTGCATCACCTTTCGTAGTGACATGCCTTTTGAAGCTCGGTTGAAATGGAAAATATATATCAGCACAGATGATATAGGGCAATTAAGGTTGAAATCTCTCTCAAAAGACTTTGAATCCTGGGAGGATTTCAAATGAGATATTCAGTGTTAACTAGCCATAACTTGAAACATCATTACTTCTCCTCTAGTTGCTAAACATTAATTACCCTGTGAAACTGTCCATTAACACAATTACTTCCCACGCTTGGTGCTTTATTCGCGCATCACAACTTTTAAACGATGTAATATAACGATGCCTATTGATAATGCGAAATACGATTGCGATTATTGCAATATCGCATTTCACAAATCGTTAAAGGATGACACAATGGCAAGGCTTATTTATTTGTGAGTTCTATGAAGTGTGATTGCGAATTCTCAAGGTGTTTTGATCAGAATATCGCAGCGAGAGGTTTGATCCCATATCAGAATTTGGTATTACTTAATGGTTTTTACATGAAAAAATGTGAAATGCAATTTGCGATAAGGATCCTAAACTTGGGTTGTTTTCTAAGAGTTTTCAAGGCAATTTCATAGAGTTAGGATTTTTTTTTCAAAGACAAAATAAAGTAAAAGGGTCCCCATTTATATGTCTAATATTAGCTATTACTATATATAAATGGGGGTGTTGTTACATAGTGCAACAGGTCCACCACCTACTCCTTCTGAGCCTAGGTTATCTAGTGTTCACATGCTTCAAGCATCACTGGCTTCCCACAAGGCGTCTGGTATGACTTCACAATAACTAGAACCTCCACAACATGTTGTTCCCAACTCAACCCAACCTTCTATTATCACTCCTCAAGGTCCCCTTCCTTCTACTGTTATCTCTCCTAATCCCTTTCAACCTGGAACCATTCCCCCAGGTTTTAACCATCTCGAAGTAGTTCCCCCAAGTAATCATCCTTCTTCTCAGATACCATTCTTATTTCCACCCCTGGGAGTTTATTTTACACCTTCCATGGCTAAATTGAGTTTACCTAACATTACCTTGGGGATCCTAGTCTGATATATTGTCCTCCTGCAAAAAATCCCCAAATCATATCAAACCTTACACTTCTTTGACCCTGGTTCAATCGGTTGTTCCTACCCCTTGCTTTTCTTTAGTTCCACAACAACCTCAATAGGAACCTACGTCTCTTGTGAAAGCATCTGGTGAGGGGGGGAAGCCTAGAAAAAGGGAACCAAAGACAAGGCACCCCCAACAATTTCAGCCCCTCCTAAGCCTCCAAAGCCTATTCCTCTATGTTCTTTGTGTGATGTTGTTGGTCATGTCACCAATAATTGTCCGAAACTCCCTCATATGAAGAATGTGGTCTCTGATACCTTCTCATATTCTAACATTTCTGAGTTCCATGTAACCTTACCTGAGTCAGCTAAGAAGAACAAATCATTACACACAAATCACCCCTGTGCTTTTTGTGATAATTATGGCCATTATTCTCACCATTTTCCCCGTCTTGAAGAATTTCGTGATACAATTCAAGTGCTTCATGAATTAGAGGTCACTCATAGTGAATCTAACTCTCCTCTACCCACATATTCTGGTCCCACTCTTATGCCAGAATAGGTGGTCTCTCAACCATCCATCGTGATCCCTCCCCCTGACATCGAAATAATAAATAATATCGCTTCTATTATATGCCTGTCGACATCCATGGGATTGATATATTGGAACTCTTTATTGTGATTATGTTTAATCTTCTTCGATGACTACTTTGGTCTCAACATCAGTAGATGTCACATCTACTAGAAACTTGTCTCCTAGACTTGACAGTGCGTATGTGAACCTTGTCTCTCATGAAAATACCTTAGGTATCTCCTCTTCATCAAGTGGTATCTCTTCCTCCACTCCCCCCATCTTCAATTTTGGTACAGACATCATGGAATCCATGACCACCCCTGATTATCCTTGGGATGATATGCACTATCTTGTGTACTTCCTTCCACAGCAAACCCATGATCAATATGATGTGGAATCAAAATACTTCATTCATGGTGAATTTGATTGGTTTAAAAATCCCATTCCTGCACCAAATGATTTTGAAGAATGAAATATGGCTAACATTTCCCTTACCATCAAAATTAACATTTCAAATAAACCAGGGATCGAAGAAAATATCATCTTGCGTGCACAATGCACCCCAAAATAAATTGATGCTTACACCAAGTTATTCAAGGAATTCTATGATGTTTCTGCCTGGTCTTATTATGAAATTCCCAGACTTGATCCTAGCATTGTTGAACATCACATCGACACTTGGCCCGATTCCATCCCTTTCTGCCAAAAGCAAAGGCATATCCATCCTTCCAAATGTGAAGTTATCAAAGATGAAATTTAAAAGCTCAAGCAGAATGGTTTCATCTATCCTATCGTATACACCACATGGATGTCCAATCCTATTCCCGTTATTAAGAAACAAGGCACCATTCATCTCTACACAGACTTTTTTGATCTAAACAAAGCTTGTCCTAAAGGCAACTTTCTCACACCCTTCATATACTAAATTATTGATGAGTGTGTAGGGCATGAGGTTCTTTCCTTTATGGATGGATTCTCTGGATATAACCATATGTGTATCAATTATGTCGATCATCTTAAAACCACCTTCACTAGTCTGTGGGGAAATTTTGCTTATAAGGTCATGCCATTCAATTTAAATAATATTGGGGCCACTTTTTAGCATGCTATGTCTTACTGTTTTCATGACCTGGCTCATCTTATCCTTGCATATCTAGATGATATCACCTCTCGTTCCAAACTTCGGTCACAACACCTTCATGATTTGTGTACCATCTTTCTTCGATGTCACAAGTATAACATTCACCTCAATCCCCTTAAGTGTGTCTTTTGCATTCCTGCCGACCGAATTTTGGGCTTCATTGTGTCCAAAGACGGTATCACTCTTGACCCTCTCAAAGTTGAAGATATTATCGAACTTCGTCCTCCTCGTACCCTTCATCAATTACAAAGCCTCCAAGGAAAATCCAACTTTCTTCGTATGTTTTTCCCTGACAATGCCACCAATGCGCATGGGTTTCTTAGATTCCTTTGTTCTAACATTCAATTTGTTTGGGATCACCAAGATCAATAATATTTTGATGCCCTCAAACGTGCTCTCACTTCTTCTCCCTTGATCAGTCCACCTGACTTTGAGAGGGATTTCATCTTGTATATCTTTGCATCCGCCTATTCGATCGTTGGGGTCCTAATCTAAGAATATTTTGACGAAAATTGGCATATTATCTATTATGTCATTAAGAACTTTCATGGTCCCCTTGTCTCCTACTCACACGAATAAAAGTTGGCTTAGCTATTGTGTTTTATGTTCAAAATCTTTGTCATTATAACCTTATGTGTACCACCAAAGTTGTGACCAATTCCAACCAAATGGGCTTCCTATTGAGTCGATGGATCATTAACAGGAAGTATGCCCATTGGATCATTATCCTTCAATAATTCGATCTCGAATTTGTCACACCCAAAGAAAGAAAGTTTTATCCCTTGTTGAATTTATTTTTGAATTTTCCACTGGTGCATCTAATCTTCCGGTAAATGATGATCTTCTAGATGAACACCTATGTTGGGTGCTAACAGGTCTTTTAAAACTCCTAAATGCCTCACATTAATTATCAACCCAGGCAAGTCCTTTTATTCCAAGAGTGTACACAATATGTGCATGCTATGAATCTATAGAATAATGCTTTTAAAATGAAATATAAAACTTTGATACAAGAGTGAACGGATGCATTATAAAACTCAAACTGCAACTATTAACAGAAATATTACATCTAAGCATCAAGACTTAACCCTCAACTGAAATCGTAATCAAATATCAAACAGGTAATTCAAATGGAAATGATGTCAACCGAGAATTTAGTAGCAATAACCAATCTCTTTCAGCTGATTCTATCTAAATCACACTCAATCTCAATTAAGCAATTCAGATGGAAATGATGTCAACCGAGAGTTCAGTAGCAATAACCAATCTCTTTCAGCTGATTCTATAATAACCACACTCTTATCATAATCAACAAGATTCAATGCCTTAACTGATAATCAATTTAATCTACAATAAGCATAAATGGAATCAATTGACAAAGCTGCAAATCACATAAGGAAAGTAACCTAACTTCAATACAGGAAATTGGCCAATAGAAAACAAGATAAACTCGCAGAGAATGGAAAAATATAAAACCAATCAAACTTGCGTGAATTAGAAATATATAACACAAGGGTAGCAGTTTAATCCACCAGAGGCCGGGCCCTTGGCCACCATCGAATACTGCTGAGCTACTTCAGAGAATACGAATGAACAACAACGTAAATTATGTATTAACCATTGAAAGCAATCCTCATTACAATATGGTCATGTTCCTCAAAAGCACGAGTCTGTAACTTAAAATTACCATTTGAAATAAAATAGAGATCACCCCCTTTTCTCCTACAATTTACACTTTTATAGTTAAAAAGGGTAAAAGATAAATGTGATCCCTCAGAATCGGGAGATCCTTAGGGATTCAAAACTGAATTCTATCTTCTAGCATTCTTTTTGTTTAGCATTGATCCTCCTGATTCATCCTCTGGCCTGACCGAAACCGACGTGCCTCATTCATCCTTTGTTGGTTTACGTTGTTTCATCTCTGGGGAACAACAACTGTTCCTTTTGTTGTTTTTCTGCATAAAAAGGAATAAGAGTTAGTACAGTGGCTAATTCTTAATCGAGAGTATTTCATTCATTTCTTATCATAATCCATCAATATGTTAGTGTATCAAGGTACAAAAGAGATAAGAAAAGAGGAAAAAGGCAATGTAATTGAGAGTAAATACATAC
This sequence comes from Pinus tabuliformis, assembly GCA_031772625.1. Taxonomy (NCBI): domain Eukaryota; kingdom Viridiplantae; phylum Streptophyta; class Pinopsida; order Pinales; family Pinaceae; genus Pinus; species Pinus tabuliformis. Next base: position 686,529,951 of record CM062808.1, read on the forward strand.
CCATTGCATAACTCAACATACTCCCCTGCTTACCCTGTTTCATGTCCTCATGAAAAGTAAATAGTTCTTATGCAATGCAGTTAAAGAGTAGGTTGGAGAGAAAGCTTCAAAAATTGGTCTAAATCCATGATGCTGAGCCAGGAGTGCAAAGGCGGGCCTTTCTTTCCCTTCGGGCAGCTCATATTCAACCCGATACCCTTCAGGAGGATACCAAATAATGGGACTTTGAAACCGGCATCCCAACCAATGAGGTCCTTATCTCAAAATAATATTGCTATAGGTGATCATCCGGGCCGCAACAGCTTTGAAATTCCAATAATTAAATGGCTCCCTATCTTTCACACTATTAGTGGAGATTGTCCATCTGAGCTTAGATGCAGTCAGAGATCTTTCTTGAATGGAGAGGAAATATGATATTGCTTTCTGCACAATCTCCTTATGTATGGGCCCTAAATTTTTAATCACCCCCTCTCTTTTCATCAGATTTTTATGGTTGGCAAACATTTGTAAAGGGTGCTTAGGTTCACTCCTCACCTAAAGATCCAATCCATGTTCCTGTCTTTGGAATGCATTATAAGCTTTAAACCATTTGAGTTGGTTAACTACAAATGAGATAAAAGCCTGGAATTGAATGTCTCCAACAAAAGGATTAGGGTTCTTTTCCACCTCGTCTTCTAATATGAAATTGTGTAGATAGAACTCATAAAGAAGCCTCTGGACCTTTGCACTGTCTTGCTTGTAGCGATTTATAAAATCTTCAATTGTCCCTAATTCAATTGGTTTACTAGCTCTTACAACTTTGATTTTCAATAATAGGTATCGTTCTAATAAGAACAAGGCATAATTGGTGGCAGGAGACCTACATGTCAGGACATCCGAATACAGTGAGAAGATGGTGTTTGTCTGACTCATGACTCTATCTAGCTTGGATTTTACCTTCTCCAGCTTTTCTTCCACCTTTCTACACCTATCAAAGGTCTCGTTCTCCATTATAGTTAGTTCCCTAAGTTGTTTCTGCAACTCTTGATATCTCTACAGGGAAACTATCTCTTATTCAAATCATTCCAAAACGAGCTAGGCTTGTGCCAATTCCTCCTGAAGATTTAGTAAAATAGGGTCATGGTGCGTCAGTATGTTCGTCTGAGTGCCTATGCTATGAGAAGGGATATCATTTATCTGAATGCCTATGCTACAAGAGGGGATATCCTCTTTCTGCACTTCTTTATTATGGGAGGTCCAAACCTCCATCTTAGCAGCTTCATCTACTAAATCTGCATGCAATCCTGCTTGAGTGGCGATTGTTCGAGTTGGTATGAGCTCAATTTGAGTCCCTGTAGCCCTACCTTCACATAATTTCATTTGCACGACCACATTTTCTACCTCAGGGGTACTGTTCGGATTTTTTCCTATTGTAATTTCCTTTATTTTTCATCGGAGCTCTTGACTGTCTTACGAAGCTTCTGGTGTTCTTTCCTTAGCTTCTTCAATTTTGTTCTGGCTCTGTGCCTCTTATGAGGAGTAACCAGTCTGCTAATAGTCTCGTTAATAGCCTCTGTCTCTAAAGAGCCTGGTTGTTGATCTTGGCTTTGTTCCAATAAGACCATGTCTCCAGATTGATTATTGGACTCCCAAATAACCTCTGTATCTACTTCCTCTTCTTGGTTTGTATATTTTGGGGAAGGCAGAATTCCGATATGGCCAGAATTCCCTGGAGATTGGGCTTCTCCTAAGTTAGGATTAAGCAGTTCTTCAGGCTTCATGTAGACATTCATATTGGCTAGGACCTAGGCCATCCCTGCCTCAAAATCCTGCAAAATATCATCTTGAGAACTCATATTTGGTGTTGGAGGAGGCCCCACTTCATTTTCTCGTTTGTCATCGAAATGCCCTACTCCTTCCTACATTGAGTCAGGTCTGTCTCCTCCCTTAGGTTCTGGTTCAGGATTATCTTGTCCCTCTGGCTCTGGTTGCAAGTCCTGTACATTTACTGGGCTAGATAATTTTGTTGGTTGACTAGCATTGCCTTGAGGATTTTTAGACATTCCCTAGTCTAAATTCATCCTTGTAGATCATCTACACTTGTGAGGTCTGCTTCCTGAAGGGGCAATCTTTTTTCTTTTTGCAACAGGGTTAGGTGCTGGAAAGTTTTCACCTCTTTCGAGGGCCGTTATGAGATCATCCCATGTTGATTGTTGTTGGGCAAGGTTGTGACTAACTATTAACCTGATCAGAAAATGGTGGCTAACTACTGTATTTGGGTGTTGAGATTGTCTTAGCCTCTCAGAAGTGTCATGCAATAATGAATTCAACAGTGCAAGCAAATTAACAGAACATTTTTGTGTTAAGACTGCTAAAAGTTTGAGTTGCCGCAACCTTACCACGTCTCGATGCCCATAACAGGTGATATAGTTCTAGACAATTAGTGCCAATTCTCCCCATGGATCTCCAAGAGAAGATGAGCGAATGCCTTTTCCCTTCTTGATTAGCTCTTGTCCTTCATCCCTAAAAATCTTCATAGTGTCGTGCAGTTTTAGTCGCTTATCAGCCCATACTGGTCCTTCTGCCGGCAACCTAGACACTTCTGCTATCGTAGCATCTGTTATGGTGATTTGTCTACCTCTCACCAAGGATTTTCCATTCTGTAGAGGTTGTAGAAATTCAATGGCGATTTCCTCATTGTGGGGTTGAAATCTTGTAAAATATGTTTTCCATCCTGCGTGAGCTAGAATTTCCTTGGCTCCATTGGAGATAACCAGTATTAAAGGTTCTCGGCGCACTATTTTTCCTCCCATGATGCTTGAGTTCTTCCTACTTCTGCAAACGATTAGTGCAGTGGAGAAAACACAACAACGAGCAAAGCTGAGAGATGGAACAACAAGTAGTTGTAATAGCTCTGTCAGGTGATGTTTTTATAAAAATAAATACTGTTAAATCGAGGACTGTTATAATGCCACATCCTCTGTGATTATGGGATGTCGTATTATTTTGAAAAATTGAATAAAACGATGACAACACATGCATGAGTGTACTGGAGGTCCCTGCCCCCTCTCGAAATTAAAGGTCACCTATGACCAAATGGACGAAAGGATGACGTTCTGGCAGCAAAGTACAGGGGTGATGGATTGGGTAGTAAAGGCGACATAGTAAGTATATTAATGAAAGGATCATAAAAGGATATTGGAGTAATGAAAACAAGGCATGTAACGTGAATTATTAATAAATGATAAGATGTCATGAGGTGATGCGATAAATAAAAAGGACAGTATACGTAGGAGATGATACCTTACCGTCGTTATTCCACTTGAAAATGATGTAATTGATTTTAGAAAAAATTAATTGATGCATAAAGGTTCAAGGTGAGTTAGGGAAATAATCTCTCCGTAGAAAAATAGAAAAATAAGAAGAGGGCATTGTAATAATTATTGATGTAGGAAGTAAAACTTCAATACCATAAGTAGAGCTTCTGCCGCCTGCAGGCATCCATAGCCTTGACAGAGTTGATTTCTAACACTTAGGAGCCAGGATCCTCTATGTATAGTTGTAGAAGTGCATTATGATGTCCTCCTAGTAGAGATCAATGTGCTAGCATGGTAACCAGATGAACACATTGCCATTCACTGGGAAGTAGCAAAAGTGGTCAGGTCGGCTTGTGATGAGACCTCCTATTCCAAGGATTTTGTTTCTTGATGCATATGTTGGATCATATCCCTGGTGTGGTGGCCATAGTGGGAATGCCACTTCGCCACATCCCTATGAACATGGTAGGCTGGCTCATGATGAGACCCCCTATCTTCCATCTGTAGATCAAAAAATAAAATTGTTAGTGAAATTTTTTTTATTATTATTATTATTATATATATTACACTTCCCATTTTATATATAGAGGGTGGCTCAATACTCCTTAAGAGTAGGGATGGCAGAAGAAGTTTAAACATATCAATAGAAAAAAATATACCCATAATCTTATTGATAATAAGCAGAGAGAATTATACTAGAGGGAGTAGAACCAACATGGCAAAGATAATCAATTAGTATCATATATAGCAGAAATGAGGACAGTAAAGTGATATAGATAATTGTGTCCTTTCTTTTTCGATCATCACAAAGCAATCTTGTTAGAGATAATAATGTTAAAGATATTCGCCTACTTCAGTAGACTCCGTACTTGTTGTCCTCATATATGTATTGTACTTGATGCCAAAAAGAGGATTATAAAAAAATGAGTTGGGATGGGCTAGGAATGATCATGCAAGGGGAAGAAAGGGGTGTTCTCAAAAATCCTCACAAAGTACTGTTCCCTCAAGGGAATAGCAAAAACACTCGAAACGTGATGTTCCCTTTAGGGAACAACAAAAGAAAACAAACAAAAAAGTGTTGTTCCCTTTAGGGAACAGCAGCTGTTCCCTGTAGGGAACAACAAAAGCAAGCACACGAAAAAGTGTTGCTCACTTTAGGGAATAGCAGTTGTTCCCTATAGGGAACAACAAAAGAAAACACATGAAAAAGTGTTGTTCCATTTAGGGAACCGCTGCTATTCCCTGTAGGGAACAGTAAAAGAAAGCACACGAGAAAGTGTTGTTCCCTTTAGGGAACAACAAAAGAGAACACACGAAAAAGTGATGTTCCCTTTAGGGAATAGCAGTTGTTCCCTGTAGGGAACACCAAACGAAAGCACGTGAAAAAGTGTTGTTCCCTTTAGGGAAAAACAAAAGAAAGCACGCGAGAAAGTGTTGTTCCCTTTAGGGAACAGTAGTTGTTCCCTATAGGGAATAGCAAAAGAAAACAGGGAGAGACAAAAAATCATCCCTACTTCTCTAAACAAAAGAAGGGCAAGAAGAAAAAATAGAGAAAAGAAAAAAAGCAATTGTATTTACAAGTCTCAATTTTTTTTTTATGGGACTGGTGCTGCCGAAGAGTTGCCTTCTGCAACAAGAATTTGTATGGTAGAATCTTCGTGTATCTGTTGGAAAAAGGATTCCCTTGTAAGCGGTTTGTGGTAGAGGTGTACCTGGTGCCCATTTTCCTTAAAGGAATAGCCAGACCCATCAATGGTGGCTAATGTAAGGGTGCCATTATCGTGCACCTCTTTTATCTCGTAGGGACCTAACCATCTAGTCTGGAGTTTGCCTGGGAAGTCCTGGAACCTGGAATCGTACAAAATCACCCAATCGCCTTCATGGAATATCTTTTTCTTGATGAGGGCATCATGCCATTTTGCTCTTTGTTGTTGAGTAAGTGCAGTATGCTGAAAAGCCAATAGCCGGATTTCATCTAATTCACTTATTTGTTGTGATTTGTTAATCTATGCTTCATTCAAGTCCAGCCCCACTTCTTGGGCTATCCTTAATGTCTGAATTTCAAATTCTATGGGGAAGATAGGTTCCTTACCAAACACCAGCTAATATGGGGAGTATCCTGTTGTATTCATCCAAGTCATGCAATATGCCCACAGGACTTCTGGAAATCGGGTAGTCCAGTCGCGTCTATGCGAGGCGACTGTCTTTGTTAGGATTGCCTTGATTACCTTGTTGGTACTCTCTACCTGGGTGTTTTCCTGTGGGTGGTACGGAGAGGTGATTCTATGCAAAATGTGATGATTTTTTAGTGTAGCAGCAATATTATGGCCTACAAATTGTGGCCCTCCATCTATAATTATTTCTCTGGGCAAACCATACCGCACGAAGATTTGAAAGAGAAAATTGATTATTGTTTCCTCTGTTGCCCTTGGTAACGCTACTGCCTCCATCCATTTAGTCACGTATTCTATTGCAACTAGTATATATGACTTTTGATTAGATGATGGTTTTATTGGGCCAACGAAATCTAACGCCCAGCGTTCAAATGGCTTGATGACTAGCTATGGTTGTAGGGGTGTTGGGTTGTGTTATATTCTTTCCACGACTAGCCCATGTACTTAACAGGGGGGTTAGAGGTGGGGCGGAGCCCCCCCTTCATTGCGCCGATTGTGTAGCAGGGGGGTCACAAGGGGTTTGAGGGGTGCAGGTAACCCCACTCTATGGGGTCCGGGGTAGCGCCCCAGAAAATTTTGGTTTTGGAACCTATGTTAGGTTGGGTGGACCCTCCTATGGTTTTGTGCATGATTTTCGCACATGTTTTTGGACGCGATGGTTTTCGATCCATGGTTTTGGACGCGGTGGTTTTTTGGTCCATGGTATTGGATGCTTCGACATGTATAAATATGTATTATAACATTGAAAGGATCATAATGAAAAATCAAGCTGGTAGTCCTGGTTTTGGGATCCAAGAGAAAATCTCTGTGTATATGTGTTTTATGTGTTATCCTCTTGCATTATTTATTTTATGTGTTCTAGAATTCGTATGCAGGTAATTTCTGTACGAGGTTAAAACCTACATTTGGTATCAGAGTTGTTTTGGCTTCAAGGGGATGCCTCTGTTGCTGAGGGGTTTCGCTCGAGCCTGTGGTAGACCCTGTTCAGTGGGAGATCTGTGAGATCGATTCTGGTGGTGAAAGAAGATGGCGAGTAGTGGAAAGATAGAGATCAAGAAATTTAATGGTCAGAGTTTTGAGTTGTGGAAACTCAAGATGGAGGATCTTTTGGTGGATAAAGATCAGTGGATCACGGTAGATCTGGGTACTAAACCAACGGGAGTGTCCAATGAAGAATGGATGAAGTTGGATCGGAAGGCAAAGAGCACAATACGATTGTGTGTCTCAGACTCAGTATTGCTGAATGTATCAGGGGAAGCTATGGAGAAGGCTTTGTGGGACAAGTTAGGGACTTTGTACCAATCTAAGTCTCTGGTGAATAAACTGTTCCTGTGGAAAAATTTGTATAACCTGAGGATGAAAGATGGAGACTCGGTGACAGAGCATCTGAACACATTTAATATTGTGGTAAGTCAGTTAGCATCTGTTGATATTAAAATTTTAGATGAAGATAAGTGCATCAATTTGTTGTGTTCTCTACCAAATTCGTGGGATAGTCTAGTTATTGCAATAGGTAGTAATGCAACTGCCTTGCAGTTTGATGAAATAGTCTCATCCTTGCTGACGGAGGAGATGAAATGGAAAAATATGGAAAGCCAGAATGGTGATGCCTTTTCTGTATGAGGACGGTCCCAAAACAGAAAAAAAAAAAGTCATCGAGTGGGAGATCTAAATCTAGAGGGAGATCTAAATCTCCAGGAAAACCTATAAAGGTGGTGTGCTGGAAATGCCAAAAGGAAGGGCACTACAAAAGGGACTGTAAATCTAAAGCTCCTGATAAAGGAAAGGGATCTGATGATGCTCCTTCTGCAGAGGCGAAAACCACCTCAGATGAAGGTGGGGATGTGTACTTGGCTTCTTCAAGTACACATGTAGATCATGAGGCATGGTTGATTGACTCAGCTGCATCCTTTCACTTCACTCCCCATAAAGAGTGGTTCTACGAGTATGAAAAATATGATGGTGGTGATTTCTTCTTAGGGGATGATAGGAAGGCTAGAATCGTTGGTCACGGAAAAGTAAAGTTGAAGTTGCAAGGTGGAAGGGTTAGAACACTTCCGGGTGTTCTGCATATTCCTGCATTGGCAAGAAATCTGATTTATGTAAGCAAGTTGGATGTTGCAGGTGTAAAAACAGTGCTCGAGAAGGATACCTGCAAGATGGTTCGGGGAGTACTGGTAGTGATGTAGGGAGTTTGGATTGGAACTCTGTACAAGCTGCAAGGTAGCACGGTTGTTGATGGGTGCAATAGTTCTGTGGTTCCTGAAAGTGGAGCAGAAAATCTAGTGGTCTTTGGAGAGAAGACCATGTTGTGGCATCAAAGGCTTGGATATATTGGAGAGAAGGGCCTTCAAATACTTCATGGTAAAGGTATGGTAGAAGGTATGAGTAATAGCTCTCTGGATTTCGATTTCTATGAAAATTGTGTATATGGGAAGCAGAATCGGGTGATTTTCCCCTCTGGTGGTAAGAGGGAGAAACATATATTAGAGCTTGTGCATAGTGATGTGTTTGGACCCGTGAAGGTTCCATCACTGGGTAAGTCTGTGTACTATGTATCATTTATAGATGACTTCTCAAGGAATACATGGATATATTCCTTAAGAAGAAATCTGAAGTCTTTGACAGGTTTAAAGAATTCAAGGCTCTGGTGGAAAACCAGACAGAGAAGAAGATAAAGGCGCTGAGGACAGATAATGGTGGAGAGTTTTGCAGTAAGGAATTTGAAGAATTCTGTAAGAAGTGTGGTATAACACGGCAGAAGAATACTCCATATACACCTCAACAAAATGGAGTTGCAAAAAGAATGAACAAGACATTGATGGAAAGGGTAAGAAGCATGCTCAGTGGTGTCAAATTAGGATAGGAATTCTGGGTAGAGGCAGTGGAGACAACATGTTACCTGGTCAATAGACTACCTTCATCAGCATTGGAGGATAAAACTCCACAAGAGGTATGGACTGGTAAGAAACCCTCTCTTTCACATCTGAGGGTATTTGGATGTGATGCATATGTACATGTTCCAAAGGAGAAATGAACCAAGTTGGATAGTAAATCTGAAAAGTGCATCTTTATTGGGTATAAGGATGGTTTAAAGGGTTATAAGCTTTGGAACCCAGTAACAAGGAAGGTTGTGTACAGCCGAGATGTGGTGTTCAGAGAGGTGAAAGATGTTATTAAACATGAATTCCAACCAAAGGAACCTGAAAAGATAGAGTTTGAGCTAAAGGAGGAAGAATCAGACTCTACAACAAAGGAGGAATCAGAAGATGAAGAGCCACAAACTTCGGGTGTGAGAAGATCAGTTCGAGAAAGAAGAAAACTAGAAAGGTATAGTCCATCTGCTTTCTGTTCAAATTGTGCTTTATCTATTACTAATGATGATCCCAGAACTGTGAAGGAAGTAGTAGATTCAGAGGATGGAAAACTTTGGAAAGAGGCCATGGTTGATGAAATGGCATCTTTGCACAAAAATGAGGCTTGGGATCTGATGGAGTTGCCGACTGGAAGGAAACCCATTGGCAACAAATGGGTGTTCAAGAAAAAGACATATGCAGAAGGAAAGTGGAGAAATACAAAGCTCGGTTGGTAGCAAAAGGTTATTCCCAGGTGCCGGGAATTGATTTTGGTGATATTTTTTCTCCTATTGCCAAGGTAGCTTCTATTAGATTACTTTTATCTGTTGCTGCTGCTTTTGATTTTTAGGTAGAACAAATGGATGTGAAGACAACATTTCTTCACGGGGATCTGGAAGAGGAGATCTACATGAAGCAACCTGAAGGCTTTGCAGTGAAGGGTAAGAAAGAACTGGTATGCAAGTTAAAGAAGTCTCTGTATGGGTTAAAACAGTCACCAAGGATGTGGTATCAGAAATTTGATACATTTATATGGGGACTTGGCTTCACCAGAAGCAAAGTAGATCACTGTGTGTATTTCAAATTAATTGGTGACCGTGTTATTTATTTGGTCTTGTATGTGGATGATATGTTACTGGTTGGAAATGACAAAGAAATTATCTAAGATTTGAAGATCCAATTTTCCTCCAAATTCAACATGAAAGATCTTGGTGCTGCAAACTATATTTTGGGCATGGAAATTAAAAGAGATCGGGCAAAGAGGAAGCTCTGGTTAAACCAGAGGAAGTATGTCGAGACAATATTGCAGAGATTTAATATGCAGGATAGTAAACCAGTGAAGGTTCCTATTCTTGTAGGTGTAAAGTTATCTGCTAAACAGTTTCCCAAGACACAAGAAGAGGAATAGGACATGTACCGTGTTCCATATGCAAGTGCAGTCAGTAGCATGATCTATTCAATGGTTTGTACTAGACTAGACATTGCACATGCAGTGTGAGTATCGAGCAGGTTTATGTCAAAACCAGGAAAGGAGCATTGGACAACAGTGAAGCGAGGTTTCAAGTATTTGTGTGGAACTAGTGATTATGGTTTGTGCTACCAAGGAAGACCAGGATTGGACCGATTGTTGGATATCCATGGCTTTGTTGATGCAGACTGTGCTGGAGATCTGGATCAGAGAAGATCTACAAGTGGGTATGTGTTTAACCTATTTTGAGGTGCAGTCAGTTGGATGAGTAAGAAATAATCTGTAGTGGCACTATCAACTACAGAGGCAGAATACATGGCAGCCACTCATGCAAGCAAGGAAGCAGTTTGGTTGCAGAGATTGTGTTCAAGTATGGGGTTAGTATAGGGAGCTATAAGGATAGACTGTGATAGCCAAAGTGCAATTTTCTTGGCAAAGAACCCTGCATATCATTCAAAGACAAAGCACATTGATGTTTAGTATCACTTTGTGAGGGATATGATAGAAGACAAAAATGTGTTGCTGGTAAAGGTGGACACTTTGAAGAATACTGCAGATGCATTGACAAAATCTGTGAGCTCTGAGAAGTTCTCTTGGTGTAGAGAAACAATGGGCATTGCAGGGCTGGATAAATGACTAAGCTCTCTTGTGGCCCCCTATGGAAAGAAAACAAGTGGGAGAATGTTGGGTTGTGTTATATTCTTTCCACGACTAGCCCATGTAGTTAACAAGGGGATTAGAGGGGGGGCGGAGGCCCCCCTTCGTTGCACCAATTGCGTAGTGGGGGGTTCACAGGGGGTTTGAGGGGTGTAGGTAACCCCACTCTATGGGGTCTGGGGCAGCACCCAGGAAAATTTTGGTTTTGGAACCTATGTTAGGTTGGGTGGACCGACCTATGGTTTTGTGCATGATTTTCGCACATGTTTTTGGACGCTATGGTTTTCGGTCCATGGTTTTGGACGTGATGGTTTTTCAGTCCATGGTATTGGATGCTTTGGCATGTATAAATATGTATTATAACATTGAAAGGAACATAATGAAAAATCAAGCTGGTAGTCCTGGTTTTGGGATCCAGGGGAAATCTCTATGTATATGTGTTTTACGTGTTATGCTCTCGCATTGTTTATTTTATGTGTTCTAGAATTAGTATGCAGGTAATTTCTGTACGGGGTTAAAACCTACAAGGGGCATCTCGTCAAACTGGCCGGGGCGGCCCATTCTTTGGTAGCTATCGCATGCCTGGACAAATTTCTTGGCGTCCTTAAAAATCGTGGGCCAATAATAGCCCATCTGTAAGATTTTATGTCCAGTCCTGCGGTCTGTAAAGTGTCCACCGCACGGTCCATCATGGCAAGCTTTTATAATATCGTAAATTTCATCTTCCTTGATACACCTGCAGAGATGCATATCGGCTCCTGTGTGAAAGAGGTATCCTCTGATCCAGGAGAACCAAGCGTTGCATTGCACTATTAATTTCCTTTCTATGGGCATCAGGTGTTTGGGTAGTTTTCACACTGCTATTTAATTCGCGACATCTGCATACCAGGGTGTTTTCACGGTCATAGAAAACAGGTGCTCATTAGGGAACTGGTCTTCTACCGCCACTGCGTCATCTGTTCTTGGCACTCGGGAGAGGAATTCTGCTACCAGATTCTCCTTTCCTGGTCAATCCTTGATCGTTATGTCAAATTCCTGCAAAAGGATTAACCATCGTGTCACTTTGCCATTCGTAATAGGTTTATTAGCCAAATATTTGATAGCAGAGTGATCAGTATACAGAACCACAGGGTATCCTATTTTATAGTGTCTGAATTTATTAATAGCGTAGATTACAGTTAGAAACTCCTTTTCTGTCACTGTGTAATTCAACTCAGCAAGAGTTAAATTTTTGCTGATGTAGTATATCGCATATGGTTTCTTGTCTTCTTCTTGGCCAAGAACTACTCCAATGGTTGTAACTGATGCGTCTGATGAAATCTGAAATGGTATATCCCAGTTCGGGCCTCGTAGTACTGGTGTTGTTGATACTAGCTGTTTTAATTCTGCAAAGGCAATGTCACATTTTTCAGTCCATATAAAATCAATATTTCCTATCAAAGCATAAAACAGTGCAACAATTTGGGAAAAGTTTTTTATAAATCTCTGATAATATCCAGAAAATCCAAAAAACTACGTACCTCTGTTTGAGTGCAGAGGGTAGCTAGTAAGAGGATTACCTGTATTTTTGTTGGATCTACCTGAATTCCAGCTGCTGAGATGTAATAGCCCAGGATTAGGCCCTCTGTCATCATCATATGGCATTTCTCGTGGCTTAAGCAGAGCCTAGTAGCAATGCATATTTCTAGGACTTTCTCCAATGTCTGTAATGCCTACTCGAATTCATCTCCATAGGGTGTGAAATCGTCCATGTATACTTCTAATCCCTAGTTTATCAAGTATGCAAAAATACTGAGTATGGCTCTTTGGAATGTAGTAGGTGCGTTGCACAGTCCAAAAGGTAATACCCTGTAAGAAAATGTCCTCTAGGGGCAGGTGAAGGTAGTCTTATCTTGGTCTTTGAGGGCAATTTGGATTTGGTTGTAGCCACTGAAGCCATCAAGGAAAGAGAAGAATTTTTTACCTGCCAATGTGTCTAGAACCTGGTCGATAAACAGAAGGGGAAAATGGTATTTTTCATTGCTTTGTTAAGCTCTCTGTAATCGACGCATATATGCCATTTCCCATTCTTTTTAGGAACCAAAACTAGTGGAGAAACCCATTTACTGTCAGATATAGGATAGATAAAATTTACATCTAATAGTTTCTGCAGTTCGTCTTTAACAATATCCTTTAGGTGAGGGTTTAATCTATGCTGAGGTTGTCGAATGGGTCTCACATATTTTTCAGTGTAGATGTGGTGCATACATAGTTGAGGGTCAATCCCTTTCATATTTGGGTAATCCCAAGCGAAATCCCCTTTATATTTCCTAAGGATTTGAATAAGCTTCTACTGTTGGTCATCACTCAAATTTTTGTTAATGTTAAGGATTTTCCCTGGTTCAATTTCAATAGGTTTGCTATTATATACAATTGTTGTTGGTATTGTTTGGTCATTGATATCTTTCAAAGGATCTTCTTCAATTTCGTTATCAAGGATTGCTTCAATCATGTGACATTTTAGATTAGATACAGCAGCAGGGTGGTTAATGTAAGTGTTAATAATATCATCTTCTGTTTGGTTTTTAAATTCAAGAGCATCTGCTACAGTTAATGGTGATCGAATATTTTCGGTTAAATATGTTACAGGCTGCTTCATAGTTTTTATTATGGTTAGGCTTGGCTGAGCTAGAGGGTATAAAGCTAGGTTCTTCACATCATTCCCTCAAGTTATAGTCATACTACCTGTTTGAAAGCTTATATAAGCATCTGCAGTTGCTAGCCAAGGTCTTCCTAATATTAGAGGATGTCCGTCTAGCCGATTTCTAGGATTAATAATCAAGAAATCTCTTGGGTATTCCCAAGAATCTACAGACACCATCACATCCTATAATATCCCTTCTGGTTTAATAACTGAATGGTCAGCAAGTTCCAGCAAGGTCGTAGTTGGATCTAAGGCTGTGATGCGAAGTCTCTCACAGGTTGTTGTTATGAGAATATCAATGGCTGCCCCTAAATCGACTAACACAATGGGAAAGGAGCATCCATTTATTTGTATTGTGACAATAGGGTTTCCTGGGTCTTCATATTTCACCAGTGTCTCTCTGCCTAACAATAGATCAGACAAAGTTCTGACTACATGGACAGTTGGTGTTACCTTTATTTTCCTCGTAGACTTCTTGGTACACAATTCCTTAATGGTTTTTGCATAAATTGGAATGTCCTGAATAGCCTGGAGGAGGGGTATTTTTACGCAAATATTTTTAATTCTCCCAGGAGATCGAAGTCGGGATATTCGATTAGGCGAGGTATAATCAATCTTTCTAGGAATGGCGAAGAAGAGGTAATGATCTGTTCGTGAATTTTTTGCTTAACTGTATTCTCCCGTTGAGGTGTTTGTTCTACAGTCAATGGCTTATTTGGGTATGGTTCTTCAAGTTGCAGATTTTTATCATCCTCTGGCGTGATTATTCGTCCAGACCTCAATTGGAGTTCATTACATTCTCTCAACTCAGTTTCCGGATACAGACCTTCAATGATTTGTATCGACTGGATTGGTCTGTTGTTAAGATTTTGGTTGGGCTAGGCTAGGAGTTGCGGTCGTAGATTGGATTGAGGATTCTGCTGCAATGTGTAAGGTGTTGGTAGTGTAGGTTGAGGTAGGGGGATTGTCCCCACTGGCTGGTTCGTGGGTCTTTTCCAGCTTGATTTCCAGTTTTGGTTTTGTGAAGTGGAGGGGGACCATTAAGATGGATATTGGTTGTTCTGCCAGAATGATGGAAAGCAAGAGGGATTTGGCCAACTATTGTTCGAATTTGACTGATTGGACCAAGGTGGCATGGGGAATGCTTGTGGTGGCCAATTAGGAAAAGGTGGTTGGTTCTGCCATGTAGCTCCTGTATATTGCTGGGAATTATATTGTGAAGGCTGAAAGAATGAAGATGGGTCGGTAGGCATACCTGTTTTTCGTGCTTGCCATTGGCAACGCTGGTTTAACAGGTATACTGGTTCTGCTTCTTCCTCTGCCTCCTTGAAGACCACTTTTAATCTTAGGAGCGGTGGGCAATTTTCTGTGGCATGTTCCTTAGTGCATATGGCACAGGTTCGTACCATATCCAATGGGCATGCTTTATGACTATGTTTATTTCTACATCAAGGGAAAAAAATAACCAAGTTCTTCTCTGCTTTGACCTGCTTATACTTGGCTTGCATGATGTCTAACTGTGTTGTCAAGGTTCCCAGGATATCCGTTTTGAAATCTTCCAGCAGGTTGCCAATTTCAGCACGAGTAACGCTTCCTCCAGAGACTTTGTTGTCCCTGGTGATTGCATTGTGTCCAGTTGGTTTCAGTCTTGTACTACCCCTCGAGCACCTGATAGAAAAATCAATAATATTAGCATAGTCTTCTTGATAGATATCACCTTTACCCATGATAATTAGTGTCTCTATCCACTGTTATTTCATCCCTTTAATCATCATGGTTTTTAGAACATTATCAGGCAGATTTTCATAAGGAGACCTTTGGAGGTTATATTGGAAACGCTCTACATACTCTTCCAAAGTTTCGCTAGGCCTTGCTACCATTTGGAATATCTCATCTTTTAGTTCTCTAGATCTGCAATAATCCTGATATTTTTTAAGAAAGGCAGTTTTCATTTGGTCCCAATCATTGATGGTGCCTCCACCAAGTCCCATAAACCAATGCAGGGTTGCTCCCTTTAAAGTGGAGGGAAACAACTTCAATTTCTGGGGGTCGGTGGTGTAATCATAACCCCTACATAGGACATCGAATTCAAATAGGAATGCATCCAGATCTTCTGAAGTGAGTCCATGAAAGGTGGGAATATTTTGTAGTGGGATAGCTTTCATGGGGGAGTTGATAGTTGTGTCAACAATAGGATACTGTAGTGTAGAGGTCTGGGGTGGCTGTGGATTATTGGCCATTCGGTCAAAGATATGCCAGTATCCTTCTGGGATCTCCAGTGCTGGGGAATTTTTCCTAGGATGTCTAGAAGAGGCAGGAATGATCTTAACAACACTCCCTTGATCTGGGACACTGGGTGTCCTTTGTTCAATTACTACCTTGGGAGATCTTGGTTTTGTTGGTTTAACCTCATATATACTTGTTTCTCCTTCTCCTTCACGGAGGTTACAAGAATTCCCTTCTTATGAGGGAATTGATCGTGAATTTTCAATAACCTGAAATCTCTGTTCAGTCCCTTCAGTTTTACTGTGAACCTCAGCGTAGGCTACAAATGGTGATCCTGTGGCCTGAAGGAAGATAGTAGGGTGTCTATAAGTGACGGTTCGAGGTCCTACTGATGGCTGAGACTCAGATTTCCTTATGATTTCGTCGATAAAAGATGATCATCCTAGGGTCACCGGTCCCTTAGATTTTTCAGGTTTGGGATGTGGGATTGTATCATTTTTTGGTCTTTTCTTCTTAGTCATTCATGTGAAAATTCAAATTTTTATTTCTATCTTAAATTCCTAGCAATTCTGCTGGAAAGCGGGCGGGGGAGCAGGCATTTTACTTGCTCCGTACGCAGGTTCTTACCTTTCATTTTTAATACCCAGTTCTCCCTTAGCAGACAAACATCAAACACCTACTTTACTTCTCTGCAATTGTGCTGAAAAGCGGGTGGAGGAGCAAGCACTTTATTTGCTCGTTACGTAGGTTCATACCTCCCGTTTTCAATACCCAATTTTTCCCCAGCAAAAAGTATCAGATATACATCACTCTTTGTAAAATGGCAACACTCTCCCCGGCAACGGTGCCAAAATGTTGGGTGCTAACAGGTGTCTTTTAAAAATCCTAATTTCCTCACATTAATTATCAACCCGAGCAAGTCCTTTTATTCCAAGAGTGTACACAATATGTGCATGCTATGAATCTAGAGAGTAATGCTTTTAAAATGAAATATAAAACTTTGATACAAGAGTGAACGGATGCATTATAAAACTCAAACTGCAACTATTAACAAAAATATTACATCTAAGCATCAAGACTTAACCCTCAACTGAAATCATAATCAAATCTCAAACAGGTAATTCAAATGGAAATGATGTCAACCAAGAGTTTAGTAGCAATAACCAATCTCTTTCAGTTGATTCTATCTAAATCACACTCAATCTCAATTAAGCAATTCAAATGGAAATTATGTCAACCGAGAGTTCAGTAGCAATAACCAATCTCTTTCAGTTGATTCTATAATAACCACAATCTTATCATAATCAACAAGATTCAATGCCTTAACTGATAATCAATTTAATCTACAATAAGCATAAATGGAATCAATTGACAAAGCTGCAAATCACATAAGTAAAGTAACCTAACTTAAATATAGGAAATTGGCAAATAGAAAACAAGATAAACTCACATAGAATGGAAAAACATCAAACCAATCAAACTTGCATGAATTAGAAAGATATAACACAAAGGGTACAAGTTCAATCCACCAGAGGTCGGGCCCTTAGCCACCAACGAATACTGATGAGCTACTTCAGAGAATACGAATGAACAACAATGTAAATTATGTATTAACCATTGACCTCAATCCTCATTACAATACGGTCGTGTTTCTTAAAAGCATGAGTCTATAGCTTAAAATTACAATTTGAAATAAAACAGAGATCGCCCCCTTTCTCCTACAGTTTACACTTTTATAGTAAAAAAGGGTAAGAGATAAATGTGATCCCTCAGGATCGGGAGATCCTGAGGGATTCACAACTAAATGCTATCTTCTGACATTCTTCTTATTTAGTGTTGATCCTCCTGATTCATCCTCTGGCCTGACTGCAACTGACGCGCCTCATTCATCCTTTGTTGGTTTACGTTGTTCCGTCTCTAGGGAACATCAACTGTTCCTTTCATCATTTTTCTGCATAAAAAGGAATAAGAGTTAGTTATGGTGGCTAATTCTTAATCGAGAGTAGTTGATTCATTTCTTATCATAATCCATCAATATGTTAGCATATCAAGGCACAAAAGAGATAAGAAAAGAGGAAAAAGGTAATGTAATTGAGAGTAAATACATACCCATTGCATAACTCAACAACCTGTTCGCCATTACTTTGGATGATCCTTGGTATGGAAACATCCTTTCCTATCTGCAAACCCAGAAATTTCCCCCCCACCTCACTCATGATGATCAACGAAGTATTTGACATCAATCCCCTCAATATCTCCTCATCAGTGACAATATTTATCATTGCGGTGTTGACATTGTCCTCTGTCGTTGTCTCACCCATGCTAAATTTGAGCAAGTTCTCAATGCCTTCCATGGTGGCACTTGTGGTGGTCACCTCTCTAGAATGACCACTACCCAAAAAAAATGTGTGTATGTTACTTTTTTCCTTCTCTCTTTAGAAATTGCATTGAGGCAGTCAAACAATATCCCAATTTCCAGTTATATGCCCCTAAGGTGAGAGCTCCACCTACTCCCCTCCATCCTATCATCGCAGTTGGTCCTTTCTGTAAATGGGCTATTGAATTTATGGAGTGTCGACCCCCATCTTCTAATAACTATAAGTATATTATCGTGGTTGTCGAATATTTCACTAAATGGGTTGAAGCCATTCCAACGTTCAATAACACGACGACTACTGCACCCCTTGTTTTCTTTACACATGTTATCGCTCAATTTAGGGTTCCAAAACAATTGGTCTTCGATCATGGTCGACACTTTGAATATGAGATGTGGCGTGAGCTATCCTCTATGTTGGGCCTCGAACACCAATATCCATCATCTTATTACCCCGAAGGCAATGGCAAAGTTGAAATTATCAACAAAATCCTTAAGACTATGTTTTAGCGGACAGTGAATAAACACAAGACCAACTAGCATCTTAAGCTCTTCCCTGCTTTATGGGCCTATAGAACTTTTGTAAAAACTACCATTGGGTTCACTCCATTCCACCTCGTTTTTGGATAGGATGTATTTTTACCAATCGAGTGTGAAATCCCCTCCCTCCACCTTGTCGTCAAACTCCTCCCAGACACCCAACCTCTAGAACAACAACTTATCACGCTTGAGCGTGCCAATGAAGACCGTTGTGTTTCATTTTCAACCATTTAGGTGGCCAAATAGCGAACCAAATCTCAATATGACCAAAAAGTCCACCCTCGTAACTTCCACGAAGGCGACCTTGTTCTTGTTTATGACCAAGCTCATGATGTCATGGGGCATGGAAAGTTTGAACCATTATGGCTAGGACCTTACATCATCTGTAAGTGTTTGGGAAAAGGGGCATACCTTTTAAAGGGTCTAGAAGGAGAAATCCTTCCTAACGCTCGCAACACACTCTACCTAAAGAAATTTTACCCATTAAATTTCCCATTGAAATGCATGTATCTTTTTCTTTTTCTTGCATTAAGGTAGATTGCATTCCCCACCATCTTATTCATTTACTTCTTGTGTCTTTTAGATGGATCCATCATCCACACCTTATATCGGTTACACCAATGGTGCGAATCACTTTTCCAGGAATCTAGCCTCGACAACTTGGTCCATTCTCACCCCCTTTCATTTGTTAGTTCACTCCAACAATGTATGCATTAGATCCCCCACCAATAACCAAGTTGAATATGATGTTGTGATAGGTTTGTTATCCTATGCCCTTGATCGACGCATCCTTCACCTTCATGTTTGTATTGATTCCTTGTTACTTGTCATGCAATTGAACGACGTTTATCATGTGCATAATCCTGTCCTCTTTAGAACATATCTACGAGTTAAGATTTTGGCACGTGAATTTGAATCCATTACATTCAATCATGTTCCTAGAGCCCAAAATCACTATGTAGATACCATTGCAAATAATATTCTAGATTGGAATTTATCACATGCATATATATGAAGACATCCATAACATAAAAAAATGGTGAACCAAAATCGTCACAAAAATATGCATAACCATAATTATGTATCATAATATCCAACATACAGTGTTTTGAGTCCACTACTCTAAATACATCTGACATGCTCATTCGCATGTTATCACAAAACAAAAATGGGGACCCACATGTCCCTATGCCTAACCACTATCATCTGAAGATTCTCAAGCCAATGGCTCTATCCCACCAACCGTAGGTCTCATACAGTCTCACTGGCCATAGAAATGTGTCGCATGATTCCTCACCACTCTGAGGGAAGACCAGTGAACTCATTTTTTTATCGATCTTCTAACTCATGCCACTCATGGTTTGTTACCCTAGCTAGTAGCACGTCAAATCTACGTTGGATATCCTTTGGTAGAGCTTCACTACATTATCTTTGTTCTGATGTGGACCCACCCTAATCAACACCCCAAGGAGCTGCAAATTGTCCCATGTATCTTGTTGGCCTCACCAGTGCTATATTTTCATACCAAAAAGTTTAGAAATTAGTACCACATACACATATTTCTTAAACTATAAATGCATCGAATATATAGCAACTTTCAATTACCATCTGGACCCCATGCTTGTCCCTGTGGAAGTGGTAAGTCAAGATCCCCTTGATAGTTCATTCCACTATATGGATGTTTATCTATGTATAGTGGCATCTAGTCCCAATGAGTAAAAAAATCAGGTCGGAACACTCATCTAACTCTCCCTCCTCCACCTCATCGTAGTAATTTCCCCCAGTGGCACATCCTAGGCTCATGTGGGACCCCATCACATATTTATACATGAGGACGAATAGTCAGGATCTTTTCAAAGAAGAATGAGCATAATATTATCCCAAAAGAACAATTATCATTGGTCCTCCACCTTCATAGTGTCAGCTTTCATTTCAATGATGACAACATCAGCTGGGCCCACCCCTAGTAGGTCCATGCAAACACACTCTCCACCAGCATCATCTGCTCCCCAGTGATGTGATGGAAAGCATGACTACCCAAGATCCTCAACACTACTACAAGTGTAGCTCATGTCTCAAGCCTCTCTAAGTCACTAATCTGAATGGTCATTCCCTTTGCACAAACCCCCGGTACATAGTGATGATTAACAAACTCACCTATATGCCTCCCACAAGGAAGCACTGGATATATCTCGCCCACTACCCCCAAAGAGGAAAATCCTATTAGAAAATATATGTCCTAGATCATGATCTCGATCCTGTGCCCCTATACTACAAAGGCCTCTTGATCTAGGTCGCAGTAGCTCAAAATCCTTGACAATAAGGGCTCACCAGCCCTCATCAAAGTCTCCCAGAATTTTATCACGTCGTAACGTGCCAAAATCACTCTCACCACTTGATTCCCGTCAAACTCAGCACGAAGGGTCTCCAAATATCTTTCTCACGATGATACCTTCAGCTCTTCCATACCTGCAACATGCCATTATGTTTTTTCAGTTCAAAGTCAAAGGCACACATCATGGGTACAAAACTTCAGCTCAACATAGACCCCCCCATCCTACTCTTCTTCTCAGTCCCGAACTTAGTTTTTTCCTTCAAAAATGTGTTGAATGCACTTCTTAAGCAAGTTTCTATGTTCCAAAATGTAGATCAAGGCCCAATAAGTGCACTCTAACTGTGAAGAAGAGCATGGGTTTACCCCAGAGAGCTGAAGCCCTAATCTGAACATCTAATCCACCAAAAATAATGAGTAAGGATAGGCCACCTACATTCAACTTGTAGATCCTCATTCTAACAGTCAGTTTCTCCGCTAAAATAACCACAATATTTAGGGACTTATCCTCCTCTCCAAATTCTCCAACAATTCACTATGAAAATGAATTTCATTTTGGGGGCAAAAAGCCCTTTTATAGGAAAAACCCTAGTTTTTCATCACCAATTGGGACCAAACCGCAACTCTATTTGACGAACCATCAATACTATTGGAAAGATCTCACTGAGTTCCATAATGGGTGTCCCTTTGTTTTTGGTAATTTGACACTTCACCATGAAGCCATTTTTTTCATGAGGTCTCACTCTACCACCTATTAAAACTAAATTTCTTCATATAAGTCGACTGTACTTTGGTACCACGTTGTCTTGGAACTTGTCGACTCATGTGTCAATTTTCATCATGAGTAACCATTATTTACTCGTGTTTTCATGGTCCCCTTTGGGCCTCCCACATGTGGCAACATCATCGAGTCACCCTTTTTCAGAGCATCTGAGATGCGTCACCCTTGAATCTATGGAGTCTGTTTCGATTCCCCTTGAGTCCAGCTACAGTATTCCATACATATTTTTGTCACATCCATCCCATTTTATTCATCTTTAACCTCCAGCTATACTTCTTTGTCTTTGAAAAACCCCCGTCTGAGTAATTGACCATCCAATCCGGAATGAAGTCATTCGCTGCCAGGTCAAACAAACATATCATGCTATGACAAGGGAAGTCATTAGTCCTCCACTCATATTGTTCCATTTCATTGTCATCCCTGTAGTCAATCCATCAGTCACTCTACTATGATACCTCACGCCTTTGTTAAGGATTCCTCATTGCCATAACTCCAGCGGGCCATCTTCTATCAACTTCAACACATTTATTCCAGAAGTGTGGTCTAGAGGGAGGTGTACCTTGGCTCCAAATTTTACCTTGGTTCAATTCCTTTGATCAAGAAAATGGAATCATCATTTCCCTTTGACTTAGTTGTTTCTCATGTGCTCAACGCCAGCTCCTTATCGCGTGATTGAGAATCGTACACTTGATGGTTCGGTGATCCAAATGATTGTCTCAATGATTTTTGGGTGTGTGTGATATGTTCCAAAACTCATGAGAGGCTGGACCCCGTTATCACTCAAAAATTTCCAAGGGTTTTTCAATGTGTTAAAAAGAAATATTAGAGGTAACTACAAACCTACTTTGGAGCTTAGGATCTAGCCTTCCTAAACTCAGAGACAACTATCTCTATGTGATTTAACTTTATTTAATTAATGGATTTTAGGCTAGCTATGTTTGCTTTATTTGGTTTGATTTTGATTTGTTGGTGGAATTATTGATTTAGATGGATAGGTTCCTGTCTATTTTCCATTGGGCTATGGAGTCAATATACCAAGAAAACATAATAGAAACCAATTATAAAAGCAGTGTTACAGGGCAAGGTCACTGTTGGGCCTCCAAAATGTCTTCAAAATGACATCCACTTTCACCTTTATCGCCACCATTTCACTCACATGTCACATCTCCATAACCATATAACCTTTCATTAGCCACCATTTTCATAAATATATGGGTTAGGATCCTTATTTACCAAAGTTATTTATTTTATGTGTTTAAAGTGAATTTATGATTAAAAACTAGGAAACTAACATAGTTTCATGTATCTATATATGTGGCTTGAGTTTCATGACATGTGTAGGTCATTTGGAAGCTTCCAAGGCACCCTTATGTGGCCTCCAATGCTCAAATTCGAATTCTCTTCAAAGGAGTCAAAGAAGAATATGTGTCCTAATTGGATTGTAACTCTATGAGGTGTCTCATCATTTATTATTTGGATTAGAACTCTATGAGACATATAGGGGATATGTGTCTCATTATGAGCTTTTGGTTGTAACTATATGAGATTTTAGTGGATCCTCATTAAATAGGGTAACTTCTTATGTTTTTGTATAAAAGGAAATCCTTTTCCTTTGAAAGGCATGTGTAAAGTTGGGGAAATGCTCATGTTTTGAATATAGAATTTGGATTTGGCACCATGCACATGAGTGATGTTCATTTTGATTTGGTTATGCTTGTATATGGAGCTTCTTCACTTTCCATCCTCATACACCATTGGAATGGCCATCAATGATTGTGAGATTTAATTGCTTTTATAGATTAAAGTTCATTTGCTTTCTTAGTATTGGCTTTAGCATAACTGTGTAATATTTGTTTTCTAAAAACATTTCAATACGGAAGATTTATGTATTTTCTAATTGGATTAAGTTTGAGGCAAGGGATCATAGTTATTTAGTTTCCTTTCAAGTTCTATTATTTACTTTCTTAGATCAAACCATCAATTCGTTGTATAATTGAATTAAGGATCAGGCCAAGAAGGTGACTTCAAATTGGGTGATTGAATGTTCAACTTATGCAATCATTGAGCTTTACTTTTTCATGCCTTTATATTGGCTTTTAAGATCCTCATTTAATTGCATTAACTGATATTCCTAAAGATCATTTCAAGAAATTGATTTAATCATATTTCAATATTGAATGATTGAATATTGAACACATGCAATTACTGAGTTATTTTTTGCACACTTACTTGCTTTTCTAGGACATTAGAAGTTAATGTATAAATAGTTGTTTACACCTCATCTCAAGAAGGTAACACTTCATAATTGGATGTTGGAGTAACTAAGTATACATTAGTTGTTTTTTATTTCATAGGTTAGTTTAATTTCATTTTTTTTATTTGATTTCATAGATTAGATGAATTGGTTTTCGTTATTTTATAGTTAGATTGATCTAAATTGAAAGACAATTTCTAGCACATACAGTGCACGCATGCTTCACAAGTTTACGAAACCCCTGGTTGACAATTAAATGATAGGCAATCACTTTTCCCTAACATTTTGGCACCGTTGCTGGGAAAGTGTGCATAGGAACTAGCTTTCAGTCTAGAGTTCATATTTTTCATTTTTTTTCTAGATGCATGATTAAAGCATGTAGATGCATAAATAATTTAGTTGCATATCATTTTTTTCGATACTAACCATTTATGGAGAAAGATATAGAATGCAAATCAAAGACAACATTGAGGAATGGTATCAAGAATCGGTTACGCCACAATATTCATTAATTCTTCAAGAGATCCTTGTGGCAAATCGAAAGGTCAAGTCAATTTTGCATATCCTTACAAACAATCAGGTACATTTTTCAAGTTGGGATATGAGCACTTCAAAAATTCTAATCCGTAAATAGCTTCATTGAAAGCATGAATATACTTAAAAAATAAAAAATAAAAAAATTGTTTTTAGATAGGTAGGAAAAATAAAAATAAATTTTTATAGTTTTTACGATAAATTTGATGTTTTGTGGTGCAGTAAAAACCAACCATCTACTAACCCTTTGTAGGAAAATTTGCAATAAAAAAAATGGTTGAGAACAAGAAGAGCAAGTGAAGATCGCAAACGATAATTTAAGGTATGAGATTAAGCCTTTTCATTTTTTTTTTTTGCATAATTTACAGAGGAATTGATTGATAAAATATTGACTATGCTAACAAAATAAACAAAATCTCAAGTATGCTCTCCTCCTGCACTTCGTGTGACTTGGAGGATCAGAAAAAGAAATTGTTTTGTTAGTATACAGAATGCAATTATGCAGTTAATCTCTGTTTAATCATTTCATTCGATTTAGTTTTACAATAAACTTTAAAATAAAATAAATTAAAAATTAAAATAAAAATAAAAAATAAAAATATATATATATATATATATATATATATATAGAGAGAGAGAGAGATAGAGAGAGAGAGATATGTTTTGTTTAATGAAATATATATGTATATATTTTTAATTCAATAAAAATAATAATAATGTAACATATATAAATTAAAAAATAACAAAACATAATTTTTTTTTAAACAACAATGCAATGGCCCATGGTCTTTGAAGAACTTTGATCTCCATAGAACTGAGATTTACCAAGAGGGACGAAAAGCTAAGCTTCGTGCTAAGCGTCAAGGCCAAGGCTCTAAATATTTAGCCAGGAGCATCAGTCAGAAATCATGGGTTGTTGTTGTACAGAGCCCAATTTTAGTCACCATAGAAAACAGTCCATCGAAGTACTTGCAGGAATAAAACAACACTGATCTAGCTGGCTGAACAGGTGTAGTGAATTTGCTTCACAGCATATGATGGATACGATATCATAACCTCCACGCTAAATCAAAGCAGCGTTCCAAAACCTACAAATCAAACCACACCAATTGAATTCATAGCGATTCCTAGAAAGCGTGGAACTTTAAAAAACGTCAACCATAACAGTTATCTGAGCATTTGCCAGAAATGCATAACAACTGAAAAACGTCAAATTTTAAGTGAAATTTTGGACAAATGAAAACGAATTTAGGAAAACAGGGACATGGGTTTTTTGGGAACAGGGTGAATTAGATAACCCAGAAACGGTTTCCTCAATTTCGTAACCATTTGATAGAAATATGGGATTCTTCGAGACACTGTTTCACTAACTGTGTGAGAAAAAACAGATTTAATTAATGCACAGAGACAACAGTGCGGCCATGCAAGAATCAAATCCGATTTTTGGAATGCTATGGTGGTTTGAGGAATTGGGATTGTGATTTTTTGTCACTAAATCCATGGATTCGCTGCCACAGAGGAAAAATGGTTTCTAATTAAATACACAGTGAACTGTTTGAACACGGCACGGGTGTTCAAAACATACACGCATTTCCTCCTCTCTCTTGAGCCTTAGAAATTTTTTTCCGTTGGCTTTACATTCACTCTTGCTTGCTTATCCCACTCCACCAGTTCTTTATTGATACTAAAACACTTGTTCAGATTTTACTGAAGTTATACCTTCCAAAGACACATTGCTTGGACTCTTGAAAAAGTAAAGAAATTCATCCAGTTTGCTGAAAGAGGACCAAGTTGGAATACGGAATCTGGGTTTGAAGTTACATGAAAATATTGAAAAAGATGAATGTTTAAATTCAGTGAATTGTAGTTAGTTTTTCCAATCTTGGAACAGATGGACAAATTTCTCATCGATTATTAAACTGAAGCTTTGTTTCACACTTCTTTTTCTCTTTAAAAAAAAAAAATTGCTAATTTTTCTAAAAAAGGCATTGCAATTATCATTGGATTATGGTCCAGTAAACCACAACATTGTTTCTTGCTCTTTGAATTCATTTTTGGTTATTTACTGACTTGGGTTGTCTGTTCAAGATTTTATCTACGGAAACTGTGCACATTCTTTAGCTAATTCCATTCTGCAGCTAATCAATAATTCTGCAGCTGAACAACGATTTTGCAGCTGATTCCATTCTGCAGCTAATCGACAATTATGCAGCTATGCATTTAACTCAATGATTTATTTGTCAAACAATGAATTCTAACTAGAAATTGATGATCAACATGCCATTTCATCTGCTTACATCATCTTTCACTATAACATCATGTTTTCATGTCACATTTCACATGACAATTTTTACTATTTCATAAAAATTTCAAAACAGTCTAACTTTCTCATACAACATCGGAATTCAATGATTCAAGCATCGTTGGAAATATCTTAACGAGATCTACAAAATGAGGAAGCTGTTATCATATTTTAGAATAGTAAAGAACAAATAAATTGCTGAAAAGAAACAATAGGTAACTTGAGACACTACTTTCGACACATGTATAAACTCTTTTGGTTTTCTTTCATGAACTTGTTTTATAGTACTAATTCTTATTTTTTATGTAAATGTCGTTAACAGATAAATTGATCACCTCTCTATTTTGATAACCTTACAATCCATCGGAGAAGATGTACTAGTTTTTTGCAGGTTCTAGGAGGAAGAACAGATGACCATAAACAAATAGTGTCTCTCAAAGACCACATTTATTTCACAAGAAAATGATCAAAGCAACAATAGAGATTAAACATCAATGCATGAGCACATGCTGATGCATATCAGATCCAGAAGTTGCAAGCCTTTCAGATTCAGTGTTTCCATTGCATCCATACTCCTTCAGTCAATAAAACCTTCATCTCATTTCCTTTGCAGTCGCATTGCATTTCACTTAGTCAGTCAATAAAATTCTCACCTCATATTTTCCTGCCTTGCTTTCACTAACTCATAACCCATTTTCATAAAGACATCCAGCTCGCTTACATGCCGATTTGTCCTTTTTACTTTCCATTCACCTGTCATTTTCCTTTCCATTAAATAAACCTTGATCCACTGCAAAATTTTCCATTCATAGTCCTTCAAAATCATTATTTCAGGCTTGTGTTAGATGATGGAGGATTCCTTAAGGCCTTCCTTCTAACAAGCCTTGGCCTATCGACATCAACACATTATCTAGGTCCAAGGCTAGAGTCTTCATTAGTACCTTGAGGCTTGCATGCCTTAATGACAGGCTCTCTCGCCAACAATCATGGGAATATATCAATGTCCCTTGATCGTTGGATCTTGCAAGTTGCTCGATGTTGGCTCATTTATTCGCCCTTCGCAAGATGTACTTAGGTACCTTGGCACTCGTTGACATTAATGGCAAGTTTGCCTCGCATTGGTTAATGACATTCAACAATGGTCGGTAATCCAATGACCTCTCTTCATGCTCAACACTGACACATTTATTCGCATGACTAGAGTTTTACCATCGGTTTCATAGCAATTGATGACTATATCATTTCAGCATTTTGCAGTAGATACAACAGATTTAGTAGCAGAAATAAAGAATCCACTTCACAACCTCATCCACCATTTATGCAACCAAGAAGCAGAGGAGTTCTACATTTCATTCTATGATCCAGAAGCAGCCACACTCTTCAATTTTCATAACTCATGCACATCGAAGGTAAGTGAAAGTATGTGGTTTTCTAATTTTTATTCATGCAATTCCTTAAAATACTAAAATTGTAACTTTGGGAAAGTCCTCACTTCCTCTTTCACATTGTCATACCTTTAGTTGGGGGGAAGGGACATCATTTCATATTCATATATCATACACCATCACATGTTTTCATTTCATCCTAACATACTTGTCCTAATCAATTATGATTGCATTATGGTTCAAAAAGTTATATGATTTACGATGCATTCTTAAATAGTTCAATGAATCTTGTTGCAACAAAAAGAAACAAGGTATTGAAACACAAGAACCAATACCAATTAGAATTTGGTTGAAACACAAAAATCAACCAAACATGGTGCAATTCAATGTATGACAAGGAATACTTTGCAAAAATAAATAAAATTGTCAAATGCAAAGTTTAAGGACATGATATAAGCCAAGCTCATTCAAAAGCAAAGACTTTGCATGCAAATTAAAGAACTTAATGCAATGTTTGCATGAGGACATGCAATTGCTCTAGTTGGGGGGTATGTTGGGCCTCCAAAATGTCTTCAAAATGACATCCACTTTCACCTTTATCGCCACCATTTCACTCACATGTCACATATCCATAACCATATAACCTTTCATTAGCCACCATTTTCATAAATATATGGGTTAGGATCCTTATTTACAAAAGTTATTTATTTTATGTGTTTAAAGTGAATTTATGGTGTATCTATATATGTGGCTTGAGTTTCATGACATGTGTAGGTCATTTGGAAGCTTCCAAGGCACCCTTATGTGGCCTCCAATGCTCAAATTCGAATTCTCTTCAAAGGAGTCAAAGAAGAATATGTGTCATATTTGGATTGTAACTCTATGAGGTGTCTCATCATTTCTTATTTGGATTAGAACTCTATGAAACACCTAGGGGATATGTGTCTAATTATGAGCTATTTGGTTGTAACTATATGAGATTTTAGTGGATCATCATTAAATAGGGTATCTTCTTATGTTTTTGTATAAATAGGAGAGCATTTTCCTTTGACAGGCATGTGTAAAGTTGGGGAAATGCTCATGTTTTGAATATAGAATTTGGATTTGGCACCATGCTCATGAGTGATGTTCACTTTGATTTGGTTATTCTTGTATATGGAGCTTCTTCACTTTCCATCCTCATACACCATTGGAATGGCTATCTAATGATTGTGAGATTTAATTGCTTTTATAGATTAAAGTTCATTTGCTTTCTTAGTATTAGCTTTAGCATAACTGTCTAATATTTGCTTTCTGAAAACATTTCAATAGGGAAGATTCATGTATTTTCTAATTGGATTAAGTTTGAGGCAAGGGATCATAGTTATTCAGTTTCCTTTCATGTTCTGTTATTTACTTTCTTAGATTAAACCATCAATTCATTGTATAATTGAATTAAGGATCAGACCAAGAAGGTGACTTCAAATTGGGTGATTGAATCTTCAACTTATGCAATCATTGAGCTTTACTTTTTCATGCCTTTATATTTGCTTTTAAGATCCTCATTTAATTGCATTAACTGATATTCCTAAAGATCATTTCAAAAAATTGATTTAATCATATTTCAATATTGAATGGTTGAATATTGAACACATGCAATTACTGAGTTATTTTCTGCACACTTTACTTGCTTTTCTAGGACATTAGAAGTTAATGTATAAATAGTTGCTTACACCTCATCTCAAGAAGGTAACACTTCATAATTGGATGTTGGAGTAACTAAGTATACATTAGTTGTTTTTGATTTCATAGGTTAGTTGAATTTCATTTTTATTATTTGATTTCATAGATTAGATGAATTGGTTTTCGTTATTTTGTAGTTAGATTGATCTAAACTGAAAGACAATTTCTAGCACATACAGTGCACGCATGCTTCACAAGTTTACGAAACCCCGGGGTTGACAATTAAATGATATGCAATCACTTTGCCCCAACAGTAACTGAGAAAAATTAGATCTTTAGGGCTGAAACTGGTGAACTAATTTTCAATCGAGATCAAGGAGTAGTTAAGGATTCCTTAAACCAGATAATGAAGGAAGATGAAGGAGGTCAATCGGGATTAGAGGGAAATTAAGGATCCTTTAAACCAGATATCAGAAGAAAACATAGACATGAATAACAGTTCAAAACAAAGTGTACTTAAACATATTCTGCAATAACATCCTTGTTATACCATTCAAATTTAGAAGAAAAACATTCAAGTTTATGGAATACTTTAGAAAAGAACATGAAAAATTGAAATATACTTCACTGAAGTGGCTCAACACATGAATCCTGTGAAGAAATGCTTATATTATTTGTCCTGTTTGTCGAATGAAAAAATACAGTAAACACTCAGGTTGTAGATGAGTTCAACTATGGAAATATTCAGATATACACCCTCAATGCTTCAAATTATGAAGTATTTATACAAAACCTGCTACAAAATATCCTAAAACTGATTTAGGAATTATTCAAGGAAAATGAAATATCTTCATGCAGGAAGATAGAGACACCTGTTTAACTGATTGAAACCTGTCCCTTTTTATTTGCTTGTTGTTACTAGATTTGATTCTCTTTCACACTATCTACTCCTTTCACCTGATTCTATTTTTTCATCCTTTATAGTAAGTCACACCATTTTTCCCATATTTCTTCATATGGGAGTTTGATTTTCATCATCCTCCGGTAAATCTCATCTGCTTCTGTATATTTGGCAAATCTAGCCTTGTTCACAAAAAGGTGATTTACCTCGTGCTGGAGGTAAAAGAAGTTTTCCAATGTTTGGAGGAGCACTTTTCCTGTGGGCACACCTTTCATTGATGAAATGTTGGAAGTTTCTCTGGCTACTTCTCTTATCTTCTTATCATAATATTCATGTTTCATCAGTTTATCATTGATTACCAAAGGATTAGGCAAACCCTTCTGTCTCAATACTTCAAATTTGTCAAAAAACTTGTTTACTGCAAGTTTCATGTTTTGACATTTCCCCTCAAGATGTATCATCAGATTTCTCTTGGAAATAACGTTCTTCACTTCTAGAATGGTCTCTGTTCTATCAACTATCCCAAGCTCCTCTAATTCATACTTGTTTTTATAATTTAGAAATTTCATTATTTTAGAGGCTTCCTCTGGTTTCTCCCCAAGATCTGCTTTTACCTTTTGAATTGCCTCACTGGCTTCCTTCACTAAATCATTCTATTCAAATATGACCTGTATAGATGGCCAAATATCATTGACTGATTCAATGATATTGGCCTATAAATGTTGCTTTGCTTGGGCCAAAGGCTTCTTTATTTACAATTCTTTTTCTAGCTAGTGGATCTTGTCATTCAATCTATTAGCTTTTTGTTTCTCAACTTGATGCATTACTTCTGCTAATTTCTTTTCATCTTCCAAGCTCTTCACTTTCTCCTTAAGCTTATTAATATGTGTTGTTTGAATGGACATATCTTCCATGGTTTGAATCAATTTGCAAGCCTCATCAGTGGGATGGGTTGTTAATTTTGTTGATGTTGTTGCTGTTGTAGATGATGTAGTTGCTGGAACTAATATTGATGTTGTTGTTGTTGTAGCGCCTATGGGAATAGCAGTAATGGAAACTGCTTCTCTGCTAACCTGTTTCTCTTGTACCAGTTTATCCATTTATGTCTACATTTCTCTTAGTTGAGTTGTCAACTTGATGATTAAGTTCATCATCTCATCCTTTTGATTAAGTGTCTCCAACACCTCCTTGGTGTGTGGATGTTCAGTAGTTGGTAGCTTTAGCTGTTTCTTGAGTGCAACTATGTCTGCATTTTTATTTTCGATGAGTTCTTCTGCTGCCTTGATATCAGTTGGATTATAGCCAATTTCAATTACCAACTCTTCTAGTGACTTAATCCTATTGTCCTTTGCTTGTAATGAGGCCCTTTCATGCTTTAACTGTGACTGTACATTTTCCAGATAATTTTTCAATTTTTGGACACTTAGAGCTTTTTTTGTCATGGTTGAATATATCATTTCTCCTGCTTGTTTATGAAATTCAATATGGTCAATTTGTTGAAAATAGCAACAAGAAATGCTAAAAATAGAAATGTTATAAATAGAGTTGCTATAAATAGCATTTCAAGTACCAATGTGGAAAATAGCAACAAAGAATGATAAAATAGAAATGCTAAAATTAGCATTGCTATAAATAGAATTTCAGGATAGATTCCAATTTTAATTAGTCCTTGAATTAAAATTGAGAATTAAAATTTGAATTTAGTCTCACTAGTTGTTTGAAAAATAATTGATTAATTCATCTTGAGTTAATTAGTTGGAGAAAATCAAACATGAAGTCTATGTGAAGACATGCAACAGTTATCCCTTTGATTGAGGAAATTATCCCTTAATTAAGGAGATAAGGATGAGTTGTATTTGAGTTGTAATTAGTTAGCTCAGCTAACTGAGTAAAGTCCAATTAAATTAGTTTCAAACAGTTGGAGGAACTAATTGTGAGTTCAGTCAGTTAATGCATGCATGCATGCAACTAGTGTTCTCCAGATAATTGAATTTTCTCTCATAATAACTCATGCATGTCAGTTCAGAGAAAGACCCAGTTGAGATTAAAGGAAGGGACAGTGTACTATTAGTTGGAGGAATTTTCCTATAAATGAAACTCATCCATGTAGAAGGAATTATCTCCTTCAGGATTGCATAGTTATTTCAGAGGTCAGTGTTGTGTGTGAGGTGAGAATCACACAAGTTACAGCTGGAGGACCCAGGAGAAACTGCGCACAAAAATAGGAGGCTTGGAGGACTGAAGGAAGGCATATGTGTTGTCTATTCTATCTATGAGCAGTAGTGAGGGATTGTACTAAGAGCTGGATAGCTTATGAGCTAAATCTTTGTGTAATCTTGAGATATTTCCACTTGTATGATAATACAGATAGCGGGGTTTTTAGCTGAGGCTTTCCCCAGAGTATTCTTCTCCGTTTAATGTGTGATTGAATCTTCTTCTCTGTTATATGTGTTCTATTTGATCTTGCTCATATTAGATTAAGCTTCCGCAAAGTTTGTTGTAGAAGTATATCTTGTATTTTTCTTTAGTATATTGCATTATCAGGTGATCTACGGTGAAATTTCTACATGGTATTAGAGCCGAGTTTATCGGAGCAATGAACAATATACTAGAGGAAATATCAAAGTTTTGAGTTTTGGGTCGCAAGTTTTTAAAGCATATCTGAAACTTTTTGTGCAAAATTTTCAAAAACAAATCACAGATCTGGATTCCGTGCGGAAAAAGACTCAAATTCAAAAAAAATCAACTGAATTGGAGTTCGAATGAGGGAGATATCGCTGATTTAAAATCAGCTCTTTTTCAATAAAATTTCATGACGGTGGTGTCACACGGAATGAGTCGATCTT
This sequence comes from Pinus tabuliformis, assembly GCA_031772625.1. Lineage (NCBI taxonomy): Eukaryota > Viridiplantae > Streptophyta > Pinopsida > Pinales > Pinaceae > Pinus > Pinus tabuliformis. The sequence goes on from CM062808.1 coordinate 686,563,221, forward strand.
GTGGACAAGATAGACCTTCCTAGAATCTAAAGAAGACCTAATGACAAGCAAACCAACCAGACACTATCTTTCTCTTAATATGCTTCAATAAACAATAGCAAACAAGTGTTTTTAGAGCCTACCTTTGGTCCAACGCAAGCTTGTGGATGCCCTCGCTCCTTTGATCCAAATGAGCTCCTTTTCGCGAATCTGCAAACACAAACAAGGCAAACAAATTAAATAGCACCTGAAAAACCAATTGCATAAAACATATTTAACATGAAAGTCAAGGAGTCCATGAAACAAATAGCATTAGATACTTGTTGAGAAAAATGAATTTGATTGTATTAATTCAAAAGAAGAAGAACTTTACAACCTTTGCCTTGACACTGTACAAGCTCCTCCCAGGGTCCAACAAGATGTCTCCTCTACTTTGACAAGTTTCACTCACTCTCCAATGGAACCAAGAGGTATGGGATCTCTCCTCTCAAGCTCAACCAAAGAGTCTTAATTTCACCAGCATTTACCCTCAAAATGTTCAGCTTCTAACCTCCCTAGTCCTCACCCTAATGCCTGTATTTATAGTGCAATGGAGGGAGGTTACTAGGTCCTCCTTCAAAGGGATAAAGCCCTCCTTCAAAGGGATAGCTCCTTTAGTCAAGGGATTAGCTCCTTCTCTTTTGGGATGCATGAACCACCTCAGAGCGAACAATCCACGTCAAAATTCCTTCTAGAAAACTCTAGAATTAACCCAAAGTGAGTTTTTTAAGATAAAAATTGTGCCTTTTGACTTTCACAGGGGTCTGCACCTACACCGTTAGGGACAGAGCGGGTAGGTACGTAGCTTTTGTACACAGAAGGTGCGGGACCACAGGTGATCATGAGAGAAAGTGCGGAACCAGAGTTACATTGATTTTTAATGTCTTTCTCCCATTTCCAAAGCTTGATTTGAAGAGCTGAGGTCTTAGACTTGCTTAGGAGGACAGTACAAGTGATGATGGACCCATACTGACTGCAAATAATCATGGTGACGATATTTTTGTGTAACAGATTTCCCCCTAAAGTGCGAAGTCTGTAGTAGATGAGGATTTCATTTATCATATAGGAAGAGTGAAGTACTTTATCATTTCGAGGATCATCTTGTGGATAGCCCGATCGGAATCTGTAAAAACATTCAAGTGCAAGATATATATATGAGATCATATCATCGCTGAGGTAGGCATTCCCATACTCAGATCAAAACTAACTAGAAAACTATCTACTGCTCTGATATAGGAATGATCTTGTAACACATCACAAGTATAGACTTGTGTGAACACAGTATGGACACATCCATCTATTTATGAATAGCCCACAATATAATGAATACAAAATTCCTCGCAGCCTGGATGGTGGAAACTAGATCCAGGGTCTTCATTTCTACTTCCCGAAATAGTACGATTCTATCCATGCGAATAAATGTGTTGATGTCGAACATGGTAGAAACCACTTGATTACCAGTCAATGATGTAAACTGTTAACAAGTGTGAGAGAAACCACCAGTGATGTCAATGGCTCTCAAAGTACCTAGTACAATCCATGAGATGCGAATAAATGTGTTGATGTCGAACATGTCACGGAATCCTTTGATTGAAAGTCAATGATGTAAACTGTCGTCAAAGGCGAGAAACCTGCCATTGAGGCATGCAGATCTCAAGGTACTGACGATTCCTAGATCATCTTTCTAGATAATGTGCTGATGTCGATAGAAATTGATCCGTCATAGGCAAGCCCACAACACAAAATCATAGATCAAGTTGAAGAAGTTTAGTTGCAAAGACTGACTCAGGGATGGTCAAGATGGATGACAGATATTTTGCAGATGAATGGCTTAATGGCAGTGACCTCTTGAACACATAACGACACGACAGATGGCTTGGTGACAATTGACCCAAAGTTAATACCCAGAAACTGGCTGAAGACTTTCAATGTGGTTTGATCAACTGTTAGGCAAAGGATTTCCCAACCCAGGTGAAGAAAAGTGTCGTGTTCAAGAGTGGTTACAAAGTATGACAAACAGACTCATTTTTCCCCTTTTCCCCCACCATTTCTGGCAAGTACCTCTTTATTTTTGACAAGCTTGAGGAGGATAACATTTGCTTGATTATAAGCTCATCCTTCGGATGAGTCCAACTTAGTTTAGATTCGAACCCTAAGAAGGAGTGGTTCGTTGTTGTTTGTAATTGAACAGGTCCTTTACTGTGAAATTTTAATGAGTCCAGTATAGGAAAAACTCGGCGTTTTTCAATTTTAGAGAGTCTGAAAAAACTTAAGAAGACTCCAGGGTTGACCTTTTTCGTAAATTTGTGTCTCCCAAGCCCAAAAAAGTATAAAATAATACTTGAGAGAACCGCTTGATCTTTTACGACCAAGGAGTAATTTTCGTAATTAGTGCCACTGATCGAAAAAGTAAAAAAGCGACCAACGACACGTCGTTTTATAACCAATATCGAATTTGAAACGACAAAAATCCAGCAATCTTTTCATGTTTTTACGGTCGGAAAAAAGCTGTAAGTGGACCGTCTTTTAATTATGTTTTAACGAGTGTAAAAGAAACGCTCGGCAATCTTTTCATGTTTTAGGAGTCAGAAAAGGGCTCAAAGATGACTCTACTTGTTTTTTCGTTGAAAATGATAGATTTCGCCTGAATAATCCTTTATTCTACACAAAAACACAAACATTACTCATACCTGTTTGAAATGGATAAAAACGTCGTAAAATACCTTTTCAAAGTGAAACATAAACAAATTTGCAATTCATTTACTCAAAAAACTTATAAAAAGGGGTTTTGACAATTCATTTTTACCGTTCGAGTTTGGGTGAGAAAATAGTGCTTTTGCTTAGAAAACTTCCCGTGAAGATTGTGGAAAATCCAGCCGTCGGAATCGAGCGCCGTCTTCTCCAGGTAATCCACATCATCCTACTCTTCATTTTAAACCGTTTAGTTTTTTGATTTAGTCTTTCTTTTCATTTTTTGGGAGGGTTTTTAGGCGCAAAACCCGCACGCGGGGATCTGCAGGTTTACCATCGCGGACCCCGACTTTTTCTCCTTTGGGAAAAAGCTCGGGGTCCGCACCTTCCATGTAGACAAAGTGCAGACCCACGCACTGTGTCTAACGTGGAGGGTGCGTACCCCGCCGCAAGGGTTTTGAACCCAACAATTCTCAAAATTGGACCAAACAAAAACATTTCTAGCAATTTAATTTATCCTTTTACTTGATGCAGAGAGTACATCATGCTAGATTGGCGTGAACGAGAGCATGAGGACGTGGATAATGCCGCATGGAATAATCAGCCTTCACTTGATGCTTTGAGGGCGTGTGGACTGTACAAATTCTGGACCATTCCTGGCATGAGGGCTCAGGTGGATTTCTTACAGTGGCTGGTTTACAGATGGAGCATACAGGACCAGTGCTTCTTCATTGGCGACCACCAGCTTGAAATCGAGCCGGTGGACATTTATTTCTTGATTGGTTTGCCTAAAAGAGGCGAAGACTTGACTCTGTACTGGACTAGGCCAGGTGGCCAGTCTGTCGATAGCCTCCGGCTAGAGTACTGCAACAGCCAGGTTAAAGACAAAGGGATAGACATAAAGACCATATCCCGTCCTGAGCTCATGGTGATTGCGTTTACTGTCACCAGACTTTGCGGAGCTGCCGCATTACATGTTGCCACCGGATCCCAGATGCGTATGGCAGTTGATTGCTTTCGAGGCACCATCTTCAACTAGTGCAATGCTGTGCTGGCCAATGTGAAAGGCCAACTGACCAGGGCCAAGAGCGGATGACTAAAGACCTTTGGTTATGGGGCTTTGGTCGTGAGCTTTGGCCTGGAGAGGGTTCCTATGCTGATCCCACAACATCTTACTGTTGGAGCTGGGCTTCCTCGAGAGCCCAAACTGATGCGATGGGTCGCAGTCATGGCCCGTCACCCGGACGAGAGGACAGAAGTTGCTCGGTTCAAACCTGAGTATTTCCAATGGCTGGAAAACCAGGTCTTTTCCATTCAGGATTTCCCTTACGCTGGGATAGATTTTCGTGGTGACCCAGACATGGCTCTTCCACCAGGAGAGCAGTGGGACGACTCAGGTAAAATCCTTTTCAACACTTTTCTTATTTTAATTTTTTTTTTTTTTTTCCATCGTCTCAAAACTGATAGTAAAAATTTAAAATGCAGATGTGGGTCCACAGCGACTAGCCGCTCTCCGGCCTTTCGAGAGGAAACAACCAGTTGCACCCTTGCCAGCCCCACAGGACGAATCAGCAGAGGTTTTGGCCGAGTTGGAGGGTCATTTAGAGCGTTTGACAGGAGATATTTCTGAGACCACTATAGATGACATTCCTCGTCGACTTCAACGCTATGTGATTGGGGTCCCAGGACCTTTTAGGAGGTTCCTTTGCAAGGTGGCCCGGGCAGTGGTTTCTTATAGAGATAATCACCAGTGATAGGATGATCGCCTATTGTGGGCACATGTGACATTTTTGTTTTTTGTACTTATCATTTTTGCCGATCATAAGGTGTTTTTCAACCTATGATCAAGGACGATGTATTTTTTGACACACTCCTATATATATATATCACTATTACCAGCTTATCTTGTTAGACATGTGTGATGAAATGTTTTTAAATTTACATGTATGATTATTGCAAATGTCTACTTAACATTCGAGAAGCAATTGCATCTGCTAATGTATTTAAAGATCTTGGAATATGCTGATATTCAATATAATCAAATTCACGTTCCAAGAGACGCACTCTCAAAAACAATCTCAGTAACACTAGATTTCTAATGGCATATACTCTATTAAGCTGTAATACAACGAGTTCAGAATCTAACCTCACTATCAAACTCCGAATCCCAAATGAAATAGATTCAGATAATAACTCAATCACTGCACTATACTCTGCAATGTTTTTTGTTGTTTGACCGAGGCTTACCCCATGCATAGAAACTAACTCGTCAGAGGGCGAATAGATAACCCAAGCTGCGGAAGAAATGTTCCGTGTATTATGACAAGCACCATCAGCAAATCCAATGTATGTTTGGAGAGGCATCGACATCTGCAATATCAAGAGTAAAACCAAGATAAGCCAGAATAATGACGAAAAACACTCTCTAAGCTAAGCACACTTTTTAAACTAAAACACATTTGCTAGAAAGAAAAACTAACCTAACTAAAAATCTCCATACCCATTCTTTTAAGCATAGTACCTCTTCAAGTAAAGGCCATTTCTGGGTTTACCCAAAGAGTCCCCATCAAAGTCTACCAATTCATAAGCCCCTTTGGCTAGCTTTCGCTTGACAACATAGGGCCCATGCCACATAGGAACGAATTTCCCAGCACCTAACTTATCATTAGCTTGATCATACAATAACACTAGGTCTCCTTCCGAAAAATTTTGAGGGGTCACATTTCGATCATACTGAGCTTTCATACGTTTTGTGTGAGTCTCGATTGCCAATGCAGCATCACGTCGATTCTCATCTAATTGAGCTAAGTATAATAAACGCTTTTCCTCTTCGGAAGTAGTTGGAAGTAACTCGATGGCCATTTGCAGTGACGGGATTTCGCATTCAATGGGTAACACAGCTTCCAAACCATAAACTAGTTGGAAAGGAGTGAACCCAGTTGATGTTTTCACTGAGGTTCGGTATGCCCAAAGCGCTGAAAATAGCATGTTGTGCCAATTCGACCGATGAATGCCAATGATTCGTCGGATCATGATAGCTAAAACTTTGTTGATGGACTCAACCAGACCATTAGCTTGTGGATAATAAGGAGTTGAGCTATTGTGACGCAAGCCAAGTTGGCCTGTAAGTTCTGTCATCATAACGTTTCGAAAATGGCGTCCATGGTCAGTGATTATCGCTTGTGGGACACCAAACCTAGCAATTATGTGATTGAACACGAAAATTGCAGCTGTCTTTCCGTCTACCTCAAATGTAGGCATCGCCTCGGCCCACTTAGTAAAATAATCTACCGCAAGGATGATATACGCATGCCCCCCGGCCGAGTGAGGGTTACATGTAATAAAATCGATACCCCATTTGGCAAAAGGACCAACGGAAATTATCGGGTGGAGAGGAGCAGGTGGAGCGCGCATCTCTCGATCAAACACTTGACAGTTGTGGCATTTTCGGACCGCAGTAATACAATCTTTAAACAAGGATGGCCAGAAGTAGCCAGCGCGCAATATCTTTTGGGCTGTGGCATACCCAGACATATGACCGCCACATGCCCCAGAGTGACAGTCATTTAGAACCCTTTCAGCTTCTTCATGAGTTAAGCAACGTCGAAAAATAGAGTCCGTCCCACGACGATAAAGAGTATCTCCAATAATTTTGAATTGTTGGGACTGGAATCGAATTTTCCGACGTTCCGACCTTGAAATTTCTGGCCGAAAGGATTGGGTCTAGAGATAGACGATGATATCCCCATACCACGGATCTAAAGTGCTGATTAGAAACAAGGATTCGTCCGCAATGGGCTCCTCCGCCACAGCTTCTATGTCAGCACACGGGAAGTCACACATTAACTCCGCGAAAACTAAAGATTTCTTAGACTTGGATTTCTCAAATTCCAAATCGAACTCTTGCAGGATAACGATCCATTTAGAGTACTTGCCCCCTAGAAATTGCTTGGTCAAAATGTAGATCATAGGGTTGCAATCCGAAATGACTGTAGTTTTACGTAGTAAAATGTAGTGATGAAAACGTTGGACAGCTTGAACGGCTACCAATGCCAATTTCTCCACATGTGAGTATTTTAGCTCAGTTGGATTTAACGTTCGACTAAGGTAATATATCACATGTTCCGTTCCGAATTCATCTTCCTGAACTAAGACCATTCCAATGGTGGAATGGGAGGCGGCGAGATACAAAAAGTAATCCTGGTTGTAGTTGGGAGGATGCAACAACGGTGCATGGGTCAAGTGCATCAAAAGATTTCTGAGCTATCTCATCCCAAGAGAATTGAGTGTTCTGTTTCAACAACCGTGTAAAACCCTTTGTAACCTCGGCATAGTTAGGAATGAATCGTCGTAAAAAGTTTGCTTTCCCCTGCAAACTTTGGAGTTGGCGAAGACTCGAAGGAGGAGGCAAATTGATGATAGCTTCGACCTTCGAGGGATCAACGCGAATGCCAGCTTTCGAAACTACAAACCCCAGCAATCGACCCGTTTCTATACAAAAGACACATTTGTGTGGGTTCAAATGAATCCGATAATGCCTACACCTCATAAAAATTGCTCGTAAATGGACGAGGTGATCAGCTCGATGTAATGAATGAGCAGGCAAATCATCGAGATACGGTTGCACAATGTGTTTGATGTCATGAAACGCATAGGACATCGACCTTTGAAAAGTTGCTCCAGCATTCTTAAGCCCAAAAGGTAATTTGCAATAAGCAAATGTCCCCCATGGACAAATGAAAGACGTTTTTGGTTGATCGGCAGGTAGAATATTGATTTGATTGTAACTGTAAAAACCGTCCATAAAGGAAAATATTTCGCTGCCGGCACAATCATCAATGATTTGATCGATATAGGGAGTTGGGTAGTTGTCCTTTGGACAGGCTCGATTAATGTCCCTATAATCGATGCATATTCTTATTGTTCCCTACTTTTTGTTAACCGGAACAATATTCGATACCCAATCCGTTAACGGGATCAGATAAATGAAACCTGCTTTCAACAGTTTCTCAACTTCTGCTTTAATTGCAGCAGCTTTTCGTGGGTGAATCTGACGCAAACGTTGCCAGACGGGTTTAGCGTCTGGGTAAGTCTTGATCTCATGAACAACAATCGCGGGATCAATTCCTGGCATTTCTTCATAGGACCAGGCGAACACGTCGCAGAATTCCTTAAATAGGGCCTTATATAATTGAATTTCGTCATTTGTACATGAGGCACCTATATGAATGTTCTCAACAATTCTGGGCTTAACCGAAATGTCAATGGGAATAGTTCGAGAGATGTTTCCCAAATTTAACTCTGAATCTGGATGTTTCATTGGATTCTGAGGTTCCTTGACATATTCGGTTGTAAAAATTGATGAGAAATCATTTTCAAAACGATCATCCTCAAGTAAAAACGAAGATCTTGATGGAGATCTTCCCATGGTAAATCATCTACACATAGGATTTCACGAATTTTCTCATCAGAGTGAACAAGTTCAAAAAACATAGTTAAATCCGAGGTTGATGTGAAAAGTGATTCCTCATGGACCACATTCATTAAGTCAATTTCTGTTGAACACGGGTCGGCAAAAGACTGCACGGCTTCATAGGCAATTTCATATGGACTCAAAGGCATGGAATTACCAAATGCGTCTATTTCAGATTCAGAAGGAACGATCCAAGGATCGTCATAAAAAATGGTGTCTGATGTAATCATATGAATGGTTGCAAATGAAGATGATGCGTTGATTGGAGGAAAAGGAAAAGTTCCCAGTAAACCGGCATCTTTAACTAATCCTACTCCAACATCCTTATGTGGGATAGTCGTTTTACCGACATGCTGAATACTCTCCGAAGAGGCTGGGTCGGATGAAAAGTAAGCCAGCTGGTCTATTGTTACGATCTTTCCATTATGTGGAAACTTTATTACTCGGAAGACCGATGAAACGACCGCTGTCATAGCGTAAGACCAACTTCGACCCAAGAGAAGGTTGTAATCTAGAGGGGCATCAACCACCTCCACATCTAGATTAACGGTTTTTCCTTCAACCCCTATAGGCAAATCCTGTAAAATGCCAAAAGGATGAAACCCACGGCCATCAAAGGCCTTAAGAATTGTCGGGGATTGATTTAGTGAAGGAGAACCAAGCGATCTCCAACACTGTACCGACATAATACACGTTGAAGCTCCCTCATCAATTACAGTCCGATGAATAGGCCTATTTTTTACTATCACTGGGATATGGAAAGCCATTTGATGAGGCAAACGCGGTGTACTATTTTCTAGATCAAAGATTATTAGGTTCGGGTCCTGAACATCAACAACCCCTATAGCTGACAAAAGTAATTTACGCTGTGCTGGGCATGATTGCAGCACTTCCAAAGCCGACATTGCTGAGGGTGAAACAGCTAAATCCTCAACAATGTTATAATTCTGGGCCACTCTCGCATGTGGATTGAAAGCTGACTTTCGAAGTATACCCTTGGCGAGTGGTTTGATTACTAAGTCTGGATTATTTTTCTCGATCTGTAGTGGATCGGAACCGCGAGCTGAGGTTGATGGATTAGAATGAGAAGATTCTGCTTCTTTACCATCAACAGGACTTTTACTGCCATAATCTTGCAATCGAGTCGCAATCCTTACATGGGACATCATCAATATGGGTTCTTCATTGGCACTCGAGGAGGAACCTATCATCTTACTGTCTTGACTTGGAAATGGATCTTTCAAGACAGCAAGAGTTTGGGAACCTTTGACGATCTTCGCAACCTCTGCACGATGAGGGCAGTCTCTTGTAAAATGATCTTCGTCACAAATGAGACAAGGATAATGAGGTTTGCACTTTTCATCATTGGATTCCGCCTTTTCAGGTTTCTCCTTTGAATTTTTGTCCATTTTATTCTTCTTCTTTCCTTTCTTCTTCCCACCAGATTTTGATTTAGCCGTAGATGACTCTACAACGTGAATATCGATGGAAATCTCTGCAGAAGAATCTCCTGTCGGGGAATCAGGCAAGGTTATAATAGGAGAAGAATTCTTGGAAGACTTCTTCTTACTTTTAGTGTTAACCGTACCAATCATACCATCAGTGGCATGAGATCCCGAAGGAGCTGCAGCAATTTGATTTGACTTGGGAAGATCGGTGATCTTTTCGTGTAACGTACCTGACTGAGTATAGACCAAGTCAAGGTACTGTGCTTGAGCAATCACTTGCTCCTCAGTAACAACTCCAGCTTTAGCAACATCTTCAGTGATCCTTGGCAGCAAAGATTTTACAAACCACTCAGCCAAGATTTGATCCGAAATAAATACCTTCACTAAACGTCGTCGACGTCTCCACTCATGAATATGATCTGAAATGTACGTGGATGTCGATTGTTTTAGCGAAGTTAACAATTTCGTGCCATTGTCATATCTGACTGGCAACTGGAAGTGTGTTATAAACGAGGTAGCTAGCTGACTAAAATTATAAAAAGTGCCTCGCGGTAACTCAATGTACCACTTGGCCGCGAAACCAATCAGAGTGCGCTAGAAAAGTCTAAGATGGATCGAATCATCTAAAATGGAGTTAGACGCACACCAGAGGTGGTAAGTCATCACATGATTCGACGGGTCCTCTCCTGATTTACCTTCGAACTTGGGAATGTCACTGGGCAACTTATTCGGCATTGGCGGCCAAAACAGAAGATAATTAATTGGATCGTTAGTTAGGCGTGACAAATCAGGTAAGTCCAAAGTTGCAATAAATGGTAACTGCCGATTAGGATCCCTAAAACGCTGGGTCATGAGACCAGCCCCAGGACGAGGATATCCAAGATAACTAGGAATAGGAATCGCGTTCGGGATATTGTATCCTCTCGGAAAACCAGGATTAACCGGACCATACTGGGGTTGTTGAGGTTGTTGGTAAGTGTACCCAGGGTACAGTTGATACTGATAGACTGGCTGCTGAACAACAGCACCGAATTGGTACTGTCCTTGGTACGGTTGATAGGTGAATTGAGGTTGACTTGTGACAACCGTACTTAAACCAGGTTGTCCTACAGGCATTTGAACCGTAGTTTGAATCGTAGATCCAGACGGTGGTAAAGATGTCTGAGGAGTAGATACAGGAACAGTAGAAACCGGAGCTGTCGATACTCCAGAAGTAGGTGGGGTAGATTGAACAGATGTTGCGGCAGTTGCAGCAGTCGTTTGAGATGGAGTACGAGGCACAATAGGCCCAGACTGAGAAACTACCGAAGGTATAGAAGTTTGAATGTTAGACTGGACTGGTTGCTGGGGTGAACCAGAAACTAAGGGTTGTCCAGTTTGAGATGACAACTGTACACTTGGCTGCAACACCTGTTGAGTTTGCGATGGATCCCACACTATGTTCATTCCGGGGTACTGACCCATAACAGGTTGAGAATATTGAGGTCCAAAACCGGGTTGAGGGTAGGATTGATAATTGAAAGGTACATTTCCCGTTCCTTGAACATAAGATTAACCTTGGGGTGGTTGGAAACCTTGGTTCGAGTACTGACCTTGGGGTAGATACCCTTGAGGCATGTACTGATACTGGGATTGACCTTGAGGTATAAATTGATACTGGGGTTGACCTTGGGGTACATATTGAGTCTGGGATTGACCTTGAGGAACGTATTGTACCATGGGTACGTACTGTCCTTGAGTTTGCCCCCCGGACACAATTTGTGTACCTTGAGGTTGCCCCCCACGCGTTAATTGAGGTTGCCCCCCAGGCGGTAACTGGCCACCTTGAGGTTGAGAATTGGGAATTGAACCAGACATCATGAGAATGTCTTCTACGCTCAACGGTTTATTACCATTGTTTCCAGTTAATAACCCTTGCTCAATGGGTTGAGGAGATGCTCCCGCAAAAGTACTAGAAAGTGACTGATACCCAGAGGGAACAGAAGGACCGCCGTACAAAAAGGATTCAGGCGATTGAGTAAACATGGACGACTGACCTGACATATTTACAGGAGTATAAAAACCTCTAGGATGATAAGGAGTACGAGGTGGAGAAAAACTTTACCCTGGGTTTTCCAAATAATTAGTTAAAGAAAGATACCAAGTAGTACTTCTAGGTGGACTGTAAAAAATTGATTCACGCTCCCTTAGATCAATAACAGGTTGATTTTCAGGGATAGGGATGCCTACTTCTTCTTCCGGAGCAAGTTTTTCAATAGCTATCAAACCAGAAGGAAGATTTTCGGTGATTACTCTTTCTACCCTAGGTGAATTAGGACCACTAGAAGTTGGAGAGACAAACCCCAATGTTGGAGTAATAGGCTCAGATATCTCAGGTTCTTCACCTATATCACTAGTAGATGAAAAGCTACCAGCAAGTTCGGAAACCAAAATGGATTCAGGATTATAGCCTGTTACTAGAGTTTGGTAATCAGGATGTACAACCAATGAAGACTCTCCTTCCTCAGGTGACCCAACTTTACTACCACTAGGAGTTACGAGGACTTTCAAGCCTTCAAGCTGGCTCGGGACTTCTTCAGGAGGTTCGCCCCGAAGTCTACGGGACTTCCTCAGTAAATCAGCCATGGTTACAACCTCAGGAGACTGGCCCCGAAGTCTACGGGACTGTCTTGGTAATTCAGCCACAGTTAAAAACTTTTAACTACTTCACACGCAAACAAAGTAAAATCTCAATGAAAACCACCTAAAGCCTCTAAAGAACCAAACCAATCTGAATCACACGCCTAAAGAATCTAGAGATCAAACACACGCAAACAGTAACTTTCCAGACCGAAAACACTAGTTGGTGATGAAATCCAACGTCGCAGAATTCAGTACAGAAATGGCAGTTGGAACAGTTACCCTAGCAACCTGCTTAATGAATAGACTGGACCAAGTTCCTCCACTTAACCGTCTCGAGTGAAGTGAACCCCCCAGAAAATCCAAGTGAGTCTAGCCGACATCTGCTCCAGGTACAGTGGGATCTTCCCACCACCGTCACCTTAGGAAGAATCCTAAAGAATATGGTCACTAAGGCTAGCAACTGAGACAAATACGCCTGGGGGAACAGTCTACGATCCGATACGCACGCAAGGGCAGAGTAGCAAGCTCAATCCCCTTGAAGGCTCCTTGACATAATCCAAGGTTTACCAACAAGTGACCCCAGGCTCCTCAACAATGGTTAATCCGAGGTTTACCGTTTTTAATACATGAATATCTGGCGTCATTCCCAATGAGGAAGGATTGATTCCCACACTGGTTCGGACACGATCTCATGCTTCTCCTTTAAGAGGAGCTTTCCCAGAGCATAAATGCAACAATTGGATTTCTTCCTACCACAAGATACAGCTACTTGTTTGTTTTCACTGTCTTGGAGAGTTAGTTACTCTCCTACTCCAAGACACTAGCCTAAGCTAAGTTGGTGTATCAGAGCCCTAGAAATAAAATGTTACTAGGTGAATTTTACTTTAAGCGTTAATTTTAGTGGTTTTTTCTTAAGTCAAGAGGTGGCGGAGATGAAAATCGTGAGGTAAAGACTCGTCTCGAAATCACTAAAAAGATGCACCTAAGATGATTTAAACAATCTTTTCTCTTCGATGAACTTCTAAACTAAGAAAGAGTTTGAGAATGCAAATACTTTGTAAACACAAATCTTTCTCAACTAAACAAATTTAAAGAAGAGCTTTTCCTTTCCAAAGCACTCAAAACGAGACAACTAGTTATTTCACAAAAATTTCCTTTTTCTTTTCAAAGCACTCAATCACTACAAAAACAAACTTTTTCCAAAAGAGATTTTTTTTATATTTTGTAAATAAAACACTCAAAACTAATGAAAATGACTAACTTTGAGAGCTACAAACTATAAAAGCTACTTGAATTCAAAGCCTACTAAAAGTCTTTTTGAGGATGTTTTACTTAGCTAAATGTGAGCTAAGGAATAATTTATGCAGAATCATAATCAGTCAAAAAACAACCAGATCTTTCGTTTTCTTTTTAAAAATGAAAATCCAAACTTTCAACTACAAGCTTTTCGAAATTTTCAAATGAGAAAACTCAAAGCGGATTCCTCAACAAGGGGAGATTTCATAAATGGTCAGACTCACAAGAAGGCTGATAGACACCAAGGTGATCTGAGGTCCCTACAGCTTCTAAGCTCAGAGTCACTACACAACCAAAAACGAAAACAAGCCCAACAAGCAAAATTCCTAGGAATTCCACCTAAAACCCTAACACTAATGAAATTAAACCAAGGAAAGTTTTTGACAGGGAACAAGCAGGTCTGGGCAATGGCTAAAACCTATAAACAAATTCTAAACTGATAAAAAAGAGGAAAATTTAAAATTCTTTAAATTTTTGACAGGGTACGCAGGCAGTCTGTTTACACAGGTGCGTATATGCTCTGTGCACAAAGCAAAAGTGAGTACAAGTACGCACTGTGCTTAACTCAGAGGGTGCGTACCTCTCCCAAAACTATGAAAAATAAAAACTAACTCACAATTAAATAAATTCACCCAATCCCACAATCATCAAGTCAAAAACAGAAACAGAAAATACAGTTTCTTAGGTCAAAGTATAGACAAGGAAAACAATCAAGTCCCCAGCGGAGTCGCCATTTTTCCACACGGAATGAGTCGATCTTGCGGACAAGATAGACCTTCCTAGAATCTAAAGAAGACCTAATGACAAGCAAACCAACCAGACACTATCTTTCTCTAAATATGCTTCAATAAACAATAGCAAACAAGTGTTTTTAGAGCCTACCTTTGGTCCAACGCAAGCTTGTGGATGCCCTCACTCCTTTGATCCAAATGAGCTCCTTTTCGCGAATCTACAAACACAAACAAGGCAAACAAATTAAATAGCACTTGAAAAACAAATTGCATAAAACATATTTAACATGAAAGTCAAGGAGTCCATGAAACAAATAGCATTAGATACTTGTTGAGAAAAATGAGTTTGATTGTATTAATTCAAAAGTTACAACCTTTGCCTTGACGCTGTACAAGCTCCTCCCAGGGTCCAACAAGATGTCTCCTCTACTTTGACAAGTTTCACTCACTCTCCAATGGAACCAAGAGGTATGTGATCTCTCCTCTCAAGCTCAACCAAAGAGTCTTAATTTCACTAGCATTTACCCTCAAAATGTTCAGCTTCTAACCTCCCTAGTCCTCACCCCAATGCCTGTATTTATAGTGCAATGGAGGGAGGTTACTAGGTCCTCCTTCAAAGGGATAAAGCCCTCCTTCAAAGGGATATCTCCTTTAGTCAAGGGATTAGCTCCTTCTCTTTTGGGATGCATGAACCACCTCAGAGCGAACAATCCACGTCAAAATTCCTTCTAGAAAACTCTAGAATTAACCCAAAGTGAGTTTTTTAAGATAAAAATTGCGCCTTTTGACTTTCACAGGGGTCCGCACCTACACCGTTAGGGACAGAGCGGGTAGGTACGCAGCTTTTGTACACAGAAGGTGCGGGACCGCAGGTGATCATGAGAGAAAGTGCGGAACCAGCGTTACATTGATTTTTAATGTCTTTCTCCCATTTCCAAAGCTTGATTTGAAGAGCTGAGGTCTTAGACTTGCTTAGGAGGATAGTACAAGTGATGATCGACCCATACTGACTGCAAATAATCATGGTGACGATATTTTTGTGTAACAGGTGGTAAAGATGAAATAGATTGGTGTTACATGCATAGCCTTGAGGAGCAAGGAAAGTGTTAGAGACTTGGTGGTTGAGAGGGAGAGTACATTACCTCTCAATATGCAGTGCCAGAAGAAGTCTCACACAATTGTGGAGGAGCCACAATTGATGAAGCAGCTTCAGGACATCGTAGAGTAGCCACAATTAGAGAAGCAGAGAGGAGACCGAGTGGAGGCATCCACTCATGCAGAGACCTCCAGTAGGGGGAAATTTTGAGCCAATTGGGTAGAGGGATCACATGTGTCCATACCTCCAGGTGGGAGGTGGGGCGATGTGAAGTGATAGTCGCAAGAAGACTGAAATAGGGGTAGGATCCTTGAGGTACCCAGCCTCTTTGATTAGACCTTGCTACGGGAGCCCCGACGAGGAGTAGCAGGACTAGCTGAGTGGGTAGAGATGGATGCAGATGGAGCGTAGAGGGAGCTACTGTGTAGGAGACCCAAGACAGCACAGAGCTAGTAGGTTGCAGCAATGCGAGAGGCATGGGAGTGTTGCACCATTGCAGGATGGCACAGAGAGGTGTGCAATGGTGCAAGATGCAGGGAGTTGTTGCAGCAGCGTAAAGGTCAGAGAGGGAGCACTTGTCAGTGGCAGAGGGAGCTTCAACATCAGAGGGTGTTTCTAGCCCAACAGGGAGGTCAATTGGGAGATCAGTTACTTACTTCTCATTAACTAAGTTGTGGTGCAGCAGTGGGCAGTACGATGCAACATGATAAGAGGATGTGCAGTGTGGATGCAGTTCTGGGAGATAGGACCAACAGCATCACGGATGCAGCAGGAGGAATCGGTGTGATTGATGCAGTCATAGATCAAAGTGACAGTGGCTAGAGCAGTCAGATATTGAAGGGCACAGAGGTGCAAAGTTTTTAGTCAACAGAGGGAATAGCAATCAGAGACTTTGATGACAGAGGCATCATTCTGACTCAGGTAGGATATTTTTTTCTAGAGTTGCTGGAGCAACAACACTTGAGAGAAGTGTTGCATGCAAAACATTCCAAAGGTTCACGATTAGGTTCGAGTTGAATGTCGTTCTTGTTGAGAGGGAGTGTTGAAAATAGCAACAAGAAATGCTAAAAATAGAAATGTTATAAATAGCATTGTTATAAATAGCATTTTAGGTACTAGTGTGGAAAATAGAAACAAAGAATGATAAAATAGAAATGCTAAAAATAGCATTGCTATATATAGAATTTCAGGATAGATTCCAATTTTAATTAGTCCCTGAATTAAAATTGAGAATTAAAATTTGAATTTAGTCTCACTAGCTATTTGAAAAATAATTAATTAATTCATCTTGAGTTGATTAGTTGGAGAAAATCAAACATGAAGTCTATGTGAAGACATGCAACAGTTATCCCTTTGATTAAGGAAGTTATCCCTTAATTAAGGAGATAAGGATGAGTTGTATTTGAGTTGTAATTAGTTAGATCAGTTAACTAAGTTAAGTCCAGTTAAATTAGTTCGAAACAGTTGGGGGAACTAATTGTGAGTTCAGTCAGTTAATGCATGCATGCATGCAACTAGTGTTCTCCAGATAACTGAATATTCTCTTATAAATAACTCATGCATGTCAGTTTAGAGAAAGACCCAGTTGAGATTAAAGGAAGGGACAATATACTATCAGTTGGAGGAATTTTCCTATAAAGGAAACTCATCCATGTAGAAGGAATTATCTCCTTCAGAATTGCGCAGTTATTTCAGAGGTCAGTGTTGTGTGTGAGGTGAGAATCGCACAAGTTGCAGCTGGAGGACCCAAGAGAAACTGCGCAAGGAAATAGGAGGCTTGGAGGACTGAAGGAATGCATATGTGTTGTCTATTCTGTCTATGAGCAGCAGTGAGGGATTGTACTGAGAGCTGGATAGCTTGTGAGCTAAAGCTTTGTGTAATCCTGAGATATTTCCACTTGTATGATAATACAGATAGCGAAGCCTTTAGCTGAGGCTTTCCCTAGAGTATTCTTCTATGTTTCATGTGTGATTGAATCTTCTTCTCTATTATATGTGTTCTATTTGATCTTGTTCGTATTGGATTAAGCTTCTGCAAAGTCTGTTGTAGAAGTAGATCTTGTATTTTTCTTTAGTATATTGCATTATCAGGTGATCTACGATGAAATTTCTACACAATTGGGTGCACATCCTGAGAATGAATTTCAAAGGTTGTTTTCTTGTAAACTTCTGAATTTTTGGGGCCTTTACCTCTAGCTATAAGAAGGTCATATCCATCCTCCTAGTTCTTAGGTCAAAAGCTGAAAGTAACCTACTCTGGTCACTAGGAGTTTGCTTCCAGTATTGTGTACATATTGCAACTTTTAATGCCTCATTTCTGATTTTAATTTCTTTATATTTCTCCATGACATCTTTCTCTTTGTCCACTGTTTTTCTAGATGATGAAACTTATGCATTATATTGCTTCTGAATAATCTAATTATTAGAGGTTGAAGGTTGATGAATTTCTACTGAAACTGCTGGAGGTGAATTTTCTTTAACCACTATGTCTGTATTAATGATTTCAATTGTCTCAATTATCTCTTCTTGTTCATTTATAGGATTTAGCTTGGGCTTCTTCCTGTACATTAGTTTGAATTTAGTATCAGACGTGGTTTCAGCTGAGTAGGATCCTTCTTCTCTAGCCCTTTTTGAACTTTTTTCCTCTAGGTCCGTAGTATGCAGGATGGAACTAGTATCAACCCGCTTACCAGTCTCCTGAAGAGTGTTTTCCAACCACTCTGACTGGTTGGAATACTTTTCAATTTCTGGTTTTGACTCATGGATGAAGGGGGTCAATTTGAATTTGACTCTTAATTTCCTTATGACACATAAAGGATCATAATTCCATTTGAAACTGTTGTTGAACTTGAACTCTTGTAAGAATCTATCTGCTTCCTTTCTAGCATTTCTATTGTTACATATAAAATGTCCTATTTGGTTTTTAATCTTGAACTGGTCTTCTTTTTGGGTGAAAGGAAATGGATTTCATTAAAATTCAAGATTTGTCTAATGTATTCCAAGGCAAATAGCCTCATTGGGAGGTATTTGGGAAGCTTGTATGGAACTCGTTGGCTTCCATACACTCTGATCTCTGTATGATTTTGGTATAAATACCAGTCTCCTGTTCTATTGTGCTCTGATAACTATAATATTTTTTTCATTTCTTCATTGATCCTAGGTTGATTTCTACTACTTCGCATGTTGGCAAATGGATGAATAAAGGAGTCAATGAATTCCTTTTTAGTGAACTCTGTGGAATCTTTTCTAATTAGGGAAGTCCACAAGACAACTAATTGTGGGTTAGCCTCAATATCCAGTTCTTAGAGGCTTACTACAAACCTTTCAGATTGGAAGTATAAGTACATATGAAACAAAACAGATGAATACTTGAACACACCTTCTTCAGGTAATTTAACTAACTTCTCATGGATAGAATCTAATAGGTATTGAGCAAAGTTAAATGTGAAAGCAGGAGGTTGTCCTGGGTAGAAAATGGACAGAAAACCTAGGATTGAAGCATCAACATACTCATCTGTAAAATAGCCTAGAATATAAGATAGCATTGAAACCATCTATCTTATTCTTTCTGAAAAATTGAGGCTAAATAAGGAGGGTTACTCTTTGGGGTTTCAACAGATCAAGGAAGAAAATTTGGAAGATTTGAAATCTCTTGGGAAAGTCAAGCTTTAGATATAACTCAGTGAGGATTTCAATTGACAAAGGGGCTTCATCAGGCTTAGGTTGAATTTGCAACATCTAGTTTATTGATTCTACAGTAATTGTGAACAAAATATCTTTGCTAGGGTTTACTAGGGATCTTTCACTGAGCAGATAATTGACTTGATAGAGCTTTATGATTTCTGGAAATTGGAAGGTTTGTGGGAAGATATACTTGGGTGGGTTTGAACCCAGAGGAGGATATCATCAACCTGGTCTATAAATTTATCATGGCTCCAGTAGTGGAGCTCAAGGAGGTTGAAATCAGTGACCGTATCATTGATTTTAAAGTATTTGTTAGCAAGGGGGTTATGTTCAACATTGATTACAGGTGGTTGCAGGGGATTGACATTTATAATACTCTTGCGGCGCCATTTAATTTGTTCAATTAGCAGTTATTACTTTCTTGCTTAAGTACAAGCCTTGGTACTTAGGAATACCTAGAAAATGAAGCTTTTAGTATGTAGAAAGGGTTTTGGAAGCAACTGAGGCTTTTTGGCAGTGAAATAGGCTTCAATGGTCTTTATAAAGCTTTAGGTTGAGTCAGCATTATCTCCTGGTGGTGAAAGGCTTGAATTCTAGTGTGAAATCTCTTGAAAACAGGTCGGCAAAGCTTTTTTGGCTTAAGAATAGGTCGGCAGAGGATCTTTTTTGCAAACTTCAAAAAAATAATGGTGAAAAGACTGTAAAGGGAAGGTTTATTGCTTTTAACCAACAATGGTTAAACATATGGGTGCAGGGTTAAATTCAAATGGTAGGGTGGTTTCATCATACAGTTCGGATGATGGACTGGCGGAAATCACATTGTAAAAAGCGGGTTAGCAGTTTTGGATTGGAGGATGTGATACAATCTGGAGCTTCCACGTAGCAAGGGAGCGAGGTTGCAAAACTACTCATTTCGCAACCCATCAATGGTGTTAAAGGTTGGGAAATTGGTGGTGCGATAGGTTCTATTGGCCATTGGATCTAAGTAATGAAGATCCGATAGATGGACGAATAGGGGAGGTGAGTCGGGTATTTGATATGCAGGGTTCGGGGATAAGTGATGTGATGGGTATTAAAATAGAAGTGGGGACCCAGGATAATTAGTGGGGGAATTAATGAAATAAACTATAATTTATGAAATAAAATGGGGTTGGGAAAATATATATGAGGGATTTAATAATACAGTAAGAACGTGAGTTAAAAAAGGATATTGGGTAAAGTTTTTCAATGGGGCTCGATACATTTTAAAGCATTTAAAACTTAGGTTAAGTGGGTTTTTACATGTTTAATTGAAAAGGGGAATTTACTTTTCTAATGAAAATATGATTTTTTAAGTAGGGAAAAGGGTTTTAGTAAGGGAAAATAAGTGAAGTAAGGGGAAAAGGTTAAAATGAAGGGAAGGGATATTTTCACAAGGGAAAATGAGTTTGGAAGGAAGTTAGTAATATGAAATGAGCCAATTTATGCTCTCCATGCCTTGTGAAAACTGCTTCTACCTACCCATCATTTACCCTAACATTTTTTCTTTGTTTACTGGGTGCATTTGAGCTTGTTGACCCTTTATTTTTCTTTGATAAGAAAACTATGTAATTCTAATCTTATAACTTCCCATGGCTCAGATTAAACTGATGAGTTCATTATTATTCTCTACCTAACTACTGATCTGTCAAGATTAAACAGTTTGGCTAGATCTTTATTCTCTATCTATCAGCATGAAATTTAAAGCATAAATGAATCAAGATTAAATTGTTTGATCATCATGGATTGTGGCATTTTGACAAGCTTCACACAATCTTATTTGCAAAAAGTAAACTAAGAGTAGTGGCATTTGAATGTGCACACTTTCATGATTTATTTTTATCTCTTTTTGGTGGGGTTCATATTTTATCTTCTTTTTTTATCCTTTTCTTTTAGTCCTTTGATTTTTCTTTAGGACTTACCCTCTTTACATATTTTAATATGGGAAAACATTTTGCAGAAAGAAAAAGTATGTACAATATTACAAGACTTTACATAGTCAATTCAAAATTATGAAGCCTATTATTATAGGAACCTAACAGTGGCTCCACTTGGGGATGGTATCTCCATGTGAGATGTCAAGAAATTTCTGATCAGTGGCCTTGGAACTTTGACTATGCTTTACTCGGAACTGCTTTTTGTGATCTTCTTTATTCAAACATATGATGTTATACCTTTTAAAGCTTAACATTTCCTTTTCAGGCTTCAACTTTAGAAGATAATCATCCACTCCAATCTAAACTTTGTTATGGTATTTACAGTGAATAGAGCTGATTAACTACTCATTACTCTGATGGAAAATGGTGCTTCAGTATTCAACCATTGATTGGTCTACCTTGTAAGTCTATGCCATCTAATTCTTTCAAGAAAAATGCATTATTTCCTCTGTAACCATAAATAACATATGGGCCTTTCTAGAGGAAGTCAAATTTTCCATGTTTCCCTTTGTCCTCCCTTCTGGAATCCCATTTTAGTACTTGATCACCTATGTAGAAATCCTCTGCTTTAGTTTTCTTATCAAAGATCTTCTTTATTTTTTCTTGAATTACTTGGGATTTGATATAAACTTCTTCCTTGGTTTGCTCCAAATGAATTGTTTGGTTTATCCTCCTTTGGATGTCATTTGGTTCTACTTGTAGATCTTGAATCATTTTCATCATTGGTACTCCTAATGAGGATGGAAAAAAAACATCCATCCCATATACCAATTGATAAGGAGATGTACCAATAGATTTCTTAGTAGTAATGTTGT
Organism: Pinus tabuliformis; assembly: GCA_031772625.1. Lineage (NCBI taxonomy): Eukaryota > Viridiplantae > Streptophyta > Pinopsida > Pinales > Pinaceae > Pinus > Pinus tabuliformis. The sequence continues at coordinate 686,585,050 of CM062808.1, forward strand.
CTGCCCATAGGGCATTCACCAACTTTTTGTTCCAAGATTTCTTGTTATCTTCTAACAGCTTCTTGATTATGTTGACTAGGCTTTTGTTTGAAGATTCTGCTAGCCCATTACCTTGAGGGTAATAGGAAATGGAATGGCCTAGGGTAATATGGTATCGGTTACAAAAATCTATCATTTTCTTAGATTTGAAGGCAGCAGCATTATCAGTGATGAGCTTTTGTGGGCATCCAAACCTAGAAAGGATGTTGTTCTCAAGGAATGAAATGATGACAGAATATGTGGCTTGTCTAGAAGGGATGCATTTTATCCACTTAGTAAATTAGTTAGTGGCTGTTAGAATCCATATATGTTGGGCTGAGGAGGGTGGGTGAATTTTGCCAAGTCTAAACCCAATTGTTGAAAATGAATTTATGTTGAGATAGGTTTGAGGGGTAATGGTAAGAGTTCCTTCTTGCCTTCAAATATTTGGCATTTGTGACATGAGGTCACATATTTTCTGACATCTGCAAAAAGGGTGGGCCAGTAAAAACCTACCCTTAAAATCTTATCAGCAGTTGTTTTCTAGTATACGTGTCCCCCACAATCCCCTGCATGAAATTCTTGCATAACTTTGTCAGCTTCATATTTTAATAAACAATTTAATAATATGCCACCATTATCTTTCCAAAATAAAACATTGTCTAAGATACAATATTTCATTGCTTTCAGCTTTAGGAATCTACTTTTAGTTCTAGATAAACCAAGAGGAGCTTGTAGGTTGAGTAAAACGAAAATAATGTCTGCATACCAGGGTGAATCTATGAAAGCTTCACTGATTTGTTGAGTTGCCATATCTTCCTAATCATCTATGGCAACAATGAAATTTATGTCTAAGGCTTGAAAATTTGATTCACCCATAAGATTGGCTAAACCTTGGCCTTGAATCGATTTTGTAGGCTTGATTTCAATGTCATATTCTAGTATGGTGGCAATCCATTTGCCTCTTTTTGCACCAGGCCCATCCTGAGTTAGAATGTCCTTCACCACTGAGTTTGGAACATATGCAATTATGTGAGAGTATAGAATATATACTCTGAAATACTTTATGGCTTTCACTAAAACAAGGGCTTGTTTTTCCATTATAGTATACTTTAGTGTACCATCTCTCAAATATTTACTAAATAAAGTGATGGGTTACTCATAACCCTCATCATTTTTCTGCAACGAGACTGTTGCAACGGTGTGCTTCGAAGCAAATGAAAAAATTATGGAAGTCTTTGTTAAAATTAGGACTTATAAGGACAGGTGTTTTAGTAAGGGCTTCTTTGATTACTTCAGAAGACTGCTTATCCTCTACTGTCCACTTAACTATTGAATTCTTTTTTAACATGTTATTCAAATATCTAATTAGTTCTGCTAAGTTAGAAATGAATCTTCTAAGAAAATTTATTTTACCTAAGAATGATTGCACTTCTTTAATGTTCCTAGGATGATTGATGTTTAGGATTGCTTCTATTCTACCTAGATCAATTCTAATGCCCTCTTTTGAAATTATGTGTCCTAAGAGTTTTCCTTCTTCTAATCCAAAAAGTGTTTTTTTAGGATTTAAGGATATGCCAAACTTTCTGCATTTTATGAATACCTTTCTTAAATGATCTATATCTTCATTATCTAACTTGGAAAACATTGTAATATCATCTAGGTAAATGACCAAAAACTCATGGATTTATTTTGAAAAGGCTATGTCCATTTCTCTTTGGAATGTTTCCCCAACATTCATCAATCCAAAGGGCATTTTCAAGTACATGAAATTTCCCTAGGGAGTGGTAAATGCAGTCTTTGCTTGATCATTGGGTTGGACTAGGATTTGATTGTAACCAGAGAATCCATCAAGTAATGAAATTCTGGATGACCCTACCACCCTCTAGAGAATGTGATCCATTTTATGGAGGGGATAGTTGTCCTTCAATGATACTTTGTTCAAGTTTCTGAAATCAATACAGAGTCTGATTTCTCTTGTTTTCTTTCTAGTGGGGACTAAATTAGAGACCCAATTAGAATATCTGATGGGTGCTATGATTTGAGCTTCGTACATCTTCTTAACTTATTTTTCTATTAATGGCATAAGAACAGGGTTAATTCTCCTTAGTTTTTGTTTAAAGGGATCCTGATTTTCTTTAATTGGTATCCTATGCTGGATGATGCTGGTATCATAAGACTTGAGGTCTTCATAACTCCAGGAAAAGATGTCTAGAAACTCTTTAAACAGGCTAATGTATTTCAACTTTTCATCTGGGGGTAATGTCTTAGATATCTTGATGAGCTTAGGATTTTCCTCTGTCCCTATGTTGCATTCCTCTATATCTGACCTTAGAGGCTCCATTTTAGGTTTTCTAGCTACATCATTGAAGTCAAAGATTTCTTCTAGTGGGGCTAATCCCTTAGGCAAAAAGTTTTCTTTGAGGTTTAAAACTTCTGATTCATCATTGATTAATTCCTCAATTTCTACAGTTTCTAATTGATCTATCTCTAATTTAGTGAATTTAGTTGGTTCTAACTTATTTACATAATTTACATCTATTTCATTATTTATGGTATAATCTGATGTACAGTCAATGTCTAAATTACCATTTCGAAATTCTCCTTCATAAATCATAAAATCGTGAATTTGATTGTCATGTGAGAAAATTTTCCAATACTTTAAATTATCATGTATGGTTGGCCTATGTCTTACCTCAGCTGTGTATTGATGATTTGGTTGGAAGGGCAACCTGCATGTGTTGGCAAAAGTGGCTAAACTATGAGCTTGCATATTTTGTTTTCTTGGAATAACAGCAAAGATAGTCTCAAGGAAACAATTTATCAAGTCTAGGATGGTTTTCTCTATAACAGCTAATTCTAGAGTTATTGGTAAGGTACTCTCCCTTGACTTGTTTTATAATGAGTTCTGAGTCTCCCATGATGGAAACCCTTTTAGCTCCAAGTTTTCTTATGATTTGAAGGCCTAGCACTAATGCTTCATATTCTGCCATGTTGTTAGTGAATTTGAAATTTAATCTAAAAGCATGTCCTTCTGAATGATCATTCTCTAAATTGTAGATCCATACACCAGCTCCTACTCCTAATCTATTTACAGAGCCATCAAAATCTAAATGCCATAGAGACTCATGTGTTATGTTTTCGCTATCAGGTTCTTTGTATTTTTCTTCTAAAGTTGTGACTTCGTCTTTGCTATTTTCTGAATTATATAAGATAAATGAGTCCAGATCAGAATGCATGGAATAAATAGGGTAATTCTATGGTCTTTCTGAACTACTTACCATATATTTCATTAGGGTCTCCCTGTAAAGTTTTCTTTGCTAGCCAAAGACAGAAATGGTAGCATATGACATGTCTAACTGCAATGACCCTTGTAACTTTGCTCCCTATGAGCGACATACCAACATACCATACTTGGGTGGGATATCAGCAACTACTATATCCATAACAATACTCTTTGCTGAGCACTGGACTAGAGTTACACACAGATCTTTTATCAAGCCAAGACATTTGACTTGACTAGAATAAAAGGAAAATAGGTCCTTGTAGGGTCTAGTGATGTCTAAGTTTAACCTTTCCATGACCGCTTTAGGCATTAGGTTATGAGATGCTCCTGAATCTAACATAGCATATTGTAGGATTTTATCATGAAAATATAAGCTAATATAGAATGGAGGGATATCCCCTTGTCGATGTTTTCCATTTACTTTTGGACCAAATAACAACTCAGGTTGATCATCATTAAGGTTTACAGCATCTTCGCCGTCACCTATGTTTAGTGTTTTAGTTATTTGTGCTTTGTACGATTCATTTCTCACCAACGTTGTTAAAGGAACTAGTATTTTTAATTTGGCTAACTCAATTTTGATATTAAATGGTATTTGAGGTTTGCCTAATTGAATGATTTTATTTTCACTAATTGTAGTATGAGTGTTTTTGTCTTCTTTACCAACACTTGGTAATTCAGTTTCTGTGTCAATAGTTTTGTTTTCAATTTTCTTGTTTGGAACAGTTTGAGTGGCAGCTTCAGTTGATGTTATGTCTACAATCATTGGGTTGGAGGCCTTCTGAGTTCCTCTAGGGAGAATTTGTAGAACTTTGGTCACAGGAGCTTCTACTATTTTCTTAGTTTGCGTTTGGACTGATTTCCTAGTAGGAACTTCTGTGTTATTTTTGCTTATAAGGCTATATTGTTTATGAACTTCATAGATAGCAAATTCGTAGCCTTGTTTGTAGTCAAAGGATTCTCCATACTCTAATTGTAATTGTTGTAACATGTATAATTCTTGTTCTTCCTAGGTAAGAAAAATGGCATCTTCATTGTTTACTCCCATCAAGTTTATTTGGGTGTCCTGGTCTTCTTCATGTTGTTGTGAACTTTAAGCATAATTTTTCTGGAAAGGTGGCCTAACCTGTTGATCGGGTACAACTTCTCTTAATTTTTTAGTATTAGGATTTTTTCGAAAGTTGGGGTTCCTAATTTGGGGTCCTTGTTGATTTTCCCACTAAGGCTTTCTTTCCATATTCTCTAACCTATCAATTAGCCTTTCTACACTTTTAGCTAAACTATCAATCTTAACATCTGAAGTGGATGGTTCTTCTTTAATGGTAACTCTCCTCTCATTCCTCATCCTGGCTCTTTTAGCCAATAAGTTAGAATCTACACTAACTGCATCACTTTGCATTTGTTCTAAAGTTGCAGGGTTTCTTTCTCCTAATTGATAGGACATGTCAGCATCAAAACTAGCTAGAAATTTAATCAAGGCAAGGTCTGGTGGGGTCTGATATTCATTGGAATTGCATTGTAAATGTTGTTAAACCTAGTACAGTAATCCTGGAAAGATTCACTAGGAGATCTCCTTATGTTCTCATATTTAGATAATATCTAGAGAGGGTTTTTCTTTCTTTCCCACCTATTTATGAACAATTGGTGGAAAGCATCTAGATCAACAATATGGTTAGGAGGTAAGGATTTCAACCACTTTGTAACATCTCCTGCTATTGTTTGTGCAAATAATCTCATTTGTAAATCATCCTCATCAACTTCATGTAACTCAAAATAATCTATCATTTTATTTACATGTTGTTGAGTAGTATACTAACTAGTACCATCAAACAACAAAATTTTACTTTGGTAATCCTGTGGCATAGCATGTAAAGGAGCTTGTAAGGCCAAAGGTGCATATCTATCTGCCATGGCTACAATTTTAGCTTGACTTGGAGGTGAAGTAGTGTTGCTTGAAGATGAACTTGAGAAATTAGGTTGGAAAGGAAGTTTAGGTATGAATGGCTTTGTGGAATGAACTATGGTGGATACTATAGGTGAGGTGGTACTGAAAGAGGCTGTATTTACAATTTCTGAAAATATTATAGAGTGTTCAAGGGTAGCAGTAGTTAAGGAAACTAATTCAACTGGCTATTGAAAATAGGCTTCGCCTATATGCCTTATCAAAGTGGAGGTTAACTCATCAAGTTTGTCAAAAGTATCCAGAACATGTTGATCTAAATCAGGATGTATAGTATCCTTGTTTGATTCAATAAATTGAATAAAATTGGGATTTATTACAGTATCATAAACTGCATTTTCAGATTTGGTTCGAAACAAACAATGATCAAATGATAAGTAAAATTTAATATCCTCTAAGCTTGATAACTCTTTAGGAAGTGAATTTGATTTGTTTAAATGATTAACCCTTCCTTGACTTTCTAGCTTTTTAGGTTTTCTTAAAATTCTGTGAGGATCATCAACAATTGTAGCAAGCTATCGATCAGGATGAGCCCTGGTATAATATGTTCTTTTAGAAGCTATAGCTTTAACTTATAATTCTAATCTCAAACAACCCTTTAAAACTTAATGTGAAGAATGAGGAAAATTGTTTCCCTTTAAGATAGATTTTAACTAAGGACTGAGTTCCCCAGTATGGTTGCCCCTATGTTATCACTCCAAAATTTCTAAGGGTTGTTCAATGTGTTAAAAGAAATATCATAGGTAACTACAAACCTACTTTGGAGCTTATGATCTAGCCTTCCTAAACTCAGAGAGGGCTCTCTCTATGTGATTTAACTTTGTTTACTTAATGGATTTTAGGCTAGCTATGTTTGCTTTATTTGGTTTGATTTTGATTTGTTGGTGGAATTACTGATTTAGATGGATAGGTGTCTGTCTATTTTCCATTGGGCTATGGAGTCAATATATCAAGAAAACATAACAGAAACCAATTATAAAAAGCAATGTTACAGGGCAAGGTAACTGAGCAAAATTAGATCTTTAGGGCTGAAATGGTGAAATGATTTTCAATCGGGATCAAGAAGTAGTTAAGGATTCCTTAAACCAAATAATGAAGGAAGATGAAGGAGGTCAATCGGGATTAGAGGGAAATTAAGGATCCTTTAAACCAGATATCATAAGAAAACATAGACATGAATAACAGTTCAAAATAGAGTGTACTTAAACAGATTCTGCAATAACATTCATGTTAGACCATTCAAATTTAGAAGAAAAACATTCAATTTTATGGAATACTTTAGAAAATAACATGAACAATTGAAATATACTTCACTGAAGTGGCTCAACACATGAATCCTGTAAAGAAATGCTTCTATTATTTGTCCTGTCTGTCGATTGAAAATGTACATTAAACCCTCAGGTTGTAGATGAGTTCAACTATAGAAATATTCAGATATCCACCCACAATACTTCGAATTATGAAGTATTTATACAAAAAATACTACAAAATATCCTAAAACTGATTTAGGAATTATTCAAGGAAAATGAAATATCTTCATGCAAGAAGATAGAAACACCTGTTTAACTGATTGAAACCTGTCCCTTTTTATTTGCTTGATGTTACTAGATCTGAAACTTTGTCACATTGTCTTCTCCTTTTAGCTGTTTCTATTTTTTCATCCTTTATAGTAAGTCGCACCATTTTTCCCATGTTTCTTCATCTGGGAGTTTTATTTTCATCATCCTCCAGTAAATCTCATCTGCTTCTGTATATTTGGCAAATGTAGGCTTGTTCACAAAAAGGTGATTTACCTCATGCTGGAGGTAAAAGAAGTTTTCCAAAGTTTGGAGGAGCACTTTTTCTGTGGGCACATCTTTCATTGATGAACTGTTGGAAGTTTCTCTAGCTACTTCTCTCATCTTCTTATCATAATCTTCATATATCATCAGTTTATCATTGATTACCAAAGGATGAGGCAAACCCTTTTGTCTCAATACTGCAAATTTGTCAAAAAACCTGTTTACTGCAAGTTTCATGTTTTGACATTTATCCTCAAGTTGTATCATCAGATTTCTCTTGGAAATAACTTTCTTCACTTCTAGAATGGTCTCTATTCTATCAGCTATCCCAAGCTCCTCTAATTCATACTTGTTTTTAGAATTTAGAAATTTGATTATTTTAGAGGCTTCCTCTAGTTTCTCCCCAAGATCTGCTTTTACCTTTTGAAATTCGTCATTGGATTCATTCACTAAATCATTTTGTTCAAATATTACTTGTATAGATGGCCAAATATCATTGACTGAGTCAATGATATTGGCCCATAAATGTTTCTTTGCTTGGGCCAAAGGCTCCTTTAGTGACAATTCTTTTTCTAGCTGGTGGATCCTGTCATTCAATCTTTTAGCTTTTTGTTTCTCAACTTGATGCATTACTTCTGCTAATTTCTTTTCATCTTCCAAACTCTTCACTTGATCCTTAAGCTTATTAATATGTGTTGTTTGAATGGACATATCTTCCATGGCTTGAATCAATTTTTTGGCCTCATCAGTGGGATGGGCTGTTGATTTTGCTGATGTTGTTTCTGTTGTAGATGATGTAGCTGTTGGAACTAATATTGATGATGTTGCTACTGTAGATCCTATGGGAATAGCAGTAATGGGAATTGCTTCTCTGCTAGCCTATTTCTCCTGTACCAGTTTATCCATTTATGTCTCCATTTCTCTTAGTTGAGTTGTCAACTGGATGATTAAGTTCATCATCTCATCCTTTCGATTAAGTGTCTCCAACACCTCCTTCGTTTGTGGATGTTCACTAGTTGGTAGCTTTAGTTGTTTCTTGAGTGCAGCTATGTCTGCATTTTTCTTTTTGATGAGTTCTTATGTTGCCTTGATATCAGTTGATTATAGCCAATTTCAGTTACCAACTCTTCTAGTGACTTAATCTTATTTTCCTTTGCTTGTGATGAGGCCCTTTCCAACTTTAACTGTGTCTATACATTTTCCAGATAATTTTACAATTTCTGGACACTTAGAGCTTTTTGTGTCATGGTTGAATATATCATTTCTCCTGCCTGTTTATGAAATTCAATCTAGTCAATTGGGTGCACATCCTGAGCATGAATTTCAAAGGTTGTTTTCTTGTAATCTTCTGAAGTTTTTGGGGCCTTTACCTCTGGCTGTAAGAAGGTCATCTGCATATTCCTAGTTTTTAGGTCAAAAGATGAAAGTAACCTACTCTGATCACTAGGAGCTTGCTTCCAGTATTGTGTACATATTGCAGCTTTTAATTTCTTTGTATTTCTCCATGTTATCTTTCTCTTTGTCCATTATTTTGCTAGATGATGAAACTTCTGCACTATGCTACTTCTGAATAATTTGAGTATTAGAGGTTGAAGGATGATGAGTTTCTACTGAAACTGTTGGAGGTGCATTTTCTTTAACCACTGTGTTTGTATTAATGATTTCAATTGTCTCAATTATCTCTTCTTGTTCATTTATAGGATTTAGCTTGGGCTTCTTCCTGTAAATTAGTTTGAATTTAGTATCATAGGTGGTTTCAGCTGAGTAGGATCCTTCTTCTCTAGCCCTTTTTGAACTTTTGTCCTATGGGTCTGGAGTATGCAGGATGGAACTAGTATCAACCCGCTTACTCATCTCCTGAAGAGTGTTTTCCAACCACTCTGACTGGTTGGAATACTTTTCAATTTTTGGTTTTGACTCATGGATGAAGGGGGTCAATTTGAATTTGACTCTTAATTTACTTATGACACATAAAGGATCATAATTCCATTTGAAACTGTTGCTGAACTTGAACTCTTGTAAGAATCTATCTGCTTCCTTTCTAGCATTTCTATTGTTACATATAAAATGTCCTATTTGGTTTTTAATCTTGAACTGGGTCTTCTTTTTGGGTGAAAGGAAATGGATTTCATTAAAATTCAAGATTTTTCTAATGTATTCCAAGGAAAATAGCCTCATTGGGAGGTATTTGGGAAGCTTGTATGGAACTGGCTGGCTTCCATACACTCTAATCTCTGTATGATTTTGGTATAAATACCAGTCTCCTGTTCTACTATGCTCTGACAACTGTAATATTTTCTTCATTTCTTCATTTACCCTAGGTTGACCGCTACTGCTTAGCATGTTGGAAACTAGAGGTATAAAGGAGTCAATGAAGTCCTTGTAGGTGAACTTTGTGGAATATTTTCTGATTAGGGAAGTCCAGAAGACAACTGATTATGGGTTACCCTCAGTGTCTAGTTTTTGGAGGCTTACTGCAAACCTTTTAGATTGGAAGTATAAGAACATATGAAACAAAACATATGAATACTTGAACACACCTTCTTCAGGTAATTTAACTAACTGCTCATGGATAGAATCTAATAGGTATTGAGAAAAGTTAAATGTGAAAGCAGGAGGTTGTCCTGGGTAGAAAATGGACAGAAAACCTAGGATTGAAGCATCAACATACTCATCTGTAAAATAGCCTAGTATACAAGAAAACATTGAAACAATCTATCCTGTTCTTTCTGAAAAATTTGAGGCTAAATAAGGAGGGTTACTCTTTGGGGTTTCAACAGATGAAGGAAGAAAACGTTGGAAGATTTCAAATCTCTTCGGAAAGTCAAGCTTTATATATAAATTAGTGAGGATTTCAATTGACAAAGGGGCTTCATCAGGCTTAGGTTGAATTTGCAACATATGGTTTATTGATTCTGGGGTAATTCTGAACAAAATCTCTTTGCTAGGGGTTACTAGGGCTCTTTAACTACGTAGATAATTGATTTTATAGAGCCTGATGATTTCTGGAAATTGGAAGGTTTGTGGGAAGATATACTTGGGTAGGCTTGAATCCCAAAGGAGGATATCATCAACCTGGTTTATGAATTTATCATGGCTCCAATAGTGGAGCTCAAGGAGGTTGAAATCAGTGACTGCATCACTGATTTTGAAGTCTTTGTCAGCAAGGGGGTTATGTTCAACACAGGTGGTTGAAGGGGATTGACATTTATAATACTCTTGGGGGCCAATTAATTTGTTCAATTAGCAGTTATTACTTTCTTGCTTAAGTACAGGCCTTGACACTTAGGAATACCTAGAAAATGAAGCTTTTAGTATGTAGAAGGGGTTCTGGAAGCAACTGAGGCTTTCTAGCAACGAAATAGGCTTCAATGGTCTTTATAAAGCTTTAGGTTGAGTCAACATTGTCTCCAGGTGGTGAAAGGCTTGAATTCTGGTGTGAAATCTCTTGAAAACAAGTCAGCAGAGCTTTTTTGGCTTAAGAATAGGTCGGCACTGGCTCTTTTTCACAAACTTCAACAGAATAATGGTGAAAAGATTGTAAAGGGTAGGTTTATTGATTTTAACCAACAGTGGTTAAACATATGGGCGCAAGGTTAAATTCAAATGGTGGGGTGGTTTCATCATATAGTTCGGATGATGGACTGGTGGTTATCGCATTGTGAAAAGTGAGTTAGCGGTTTTGGATTGGAGGATGCGATACAATCTGGAGCTGCCACATAGCAAGGGAGCAGGGTTGCGAAACTACTCATTTCAAAACCCATCAATGGTGTTAAAGGTTGGGCAATTGGTGGTGTGATAGGTTCTATTGGCCATTGGATCTGAGGAATGAAGATCCGACAGATGGACAAATAGGAGAGGTGAGTCGGGGATTTGATAGGCGGGGCCCGGGGATTAGTGATGCGTTGGTATCAAAATATAAGTGGGGACCTGGGATAATTAGTGGGGGAATTAATGAAATAAATTATAATTTATGAAATAAAATGGGGTTGGGAAAATATATATGTGGGATTTAATAATACAGTAAGAACGTGAGTTAAAAAAGGATATTGGGTAAATTTTTTCAATGGGGCCTGATACATTTGAAAACATTTCAAACTTAGGTTAAGTGGGTTTTTAAATGTTTAATTGAAAAGGGGAATTTACTTTTCTAATGAAAATATGCTTTTTTAACTAGGGAAAAGGGTTTTAGTAAGGGAAAATAAGTGAATTAAGGGGAAAAGGTTAAAATGAAGGGAAGGGATAATTTTACAAGGGAAAACTAGTTTGGAAGGAAGTTAGTAATATGAAATGAGCCAATTGATGCTCTTCGTGCCTTGTGAAAACTACTTCTACCTACCCATCATTTACGCTAACATTTTTTCTTCGTTTACTGGGTGCATTTGAGCTTGTTGACCCTTTATTTTTCTTTGATAAGAAAACTATCTAATTGTAATCTTATAACTTCCAATGGATCATATTAAACTGATGAGCTCATTATTATTCTCTACCTAACTACTGATCTACCAAGATTAAACAGTTTGGCTAGATCTTTATTCTCTATCTATCAGCATGAAAACTAAAGCATGAATGAATCAAGATTAAACTGTTTGATCATCATGGATTGTGGCATTTTGACAAGTTGCACACAATCTTATTTTCAAAAAGTAAACTAAGAGTAGTGGCATTTGAATGTGTACACTTTCATGATCTATTTTTATCTCTTTTTGGTGGGGTTCATATTTTATCTTCTTTTTTTATCCTTTTCTTTTAGTCCTTTGATTTTTCTTTTAGGACTTACCCTCTTTACATTTTTTAATATGGGAAAACATTTTGCAGAAAGCAAAAGTATGTACAATATTACAAGACTTTACATAGTCAATTCAAGATTATGAAGCCTATTATTATAGGAACCTAATAGACCCCATGCTCGAATGTTCATAGATGTTGATCCAGCCTCAAATCTAGTTCCACAGATGTGATGGGTTCGATTTCAGCTACTTGGAGCACCTGAAACATTCATTATCCTTCAGATGATCCATTCATATATTCAGATCCCTTTCCTTTTCATCAAGGCTTCTTTGGTTGCGACCCCCCCCACGATGTCAGCTTGAGGGGCATTATGTCTCATGTACTCATATATTATTGTATTCAGTCGTGGCCTATGTCTTTCCAGGCACATTTGTTGAAATATGGCAACAAGAATATTCCAATTTAATTTGTCCTTGAATTAAATTGTGAATCAAAATTGAATTTAGTCGTAATAGCTACTTGGAAATAATTAATTCATTAATTTTAAATTAATTAGTTGGATAAATTCAAGTTAGAAATCTTTCTGAAGTCATGCAAGAGTTATCCCTTAAATTAAGGAGATAAGATTGAGCTATATTTGAGTTGTAATTAGTTAAGTTAGTTCACTAAGTTAAGTCCAATTAAATTAGTTCCAAACTGTTTGAGGAACTAATAGTGAGTTAACTGTCAGTTGATGCATTAATGCACTCAACTAGTGCTACTCCAATTAACTGAAGATTCCCTCATCAGAAACTCATGCATGTCTATTCTGAGAAAGACCCAGTTGAGATTAATGTTCAAGGACAATGTACTATTAGTTGCATGTGTTTTCTCATGGAGAAAACTCATGCATGCAGTCAAGGATTCATCCTTGAGGATTGCACAGTTTTGAAGGCTTTTTTTTCCACTTGGTAATAGGCTAATCATCCACAAGGAACAACACAAGGAAATAGGAGCTTGGAGGGAAGAGAGGAAGGTTGGAGAGAAGCCAAGATTTCCTGTGAGCATCTATGAGGATTGTACTAAGATCTGGCTAGCTGTGAGAGCTAAGGCTTTGTATAATTCCTATGTATTTCCACCATGTATGATAATACAATAGTGTGGGGTTTTTATCTGAGACTTTCCCCAAAGTATTTTCATGTGTATTGTGCCATTGATTCTTCTTCTTCTGGTTATATTGTTCAGCTCCATCTTTAAGCTTCCGCAAATTGATAGTAGAAGTAGGTTATAATATTCCGCTTTTATTTATATTGCATTATCAGGTTAACCTATCACAGATTTTCTACATGTTATCGGAGTTGTGAATAGTATACTAAGAAGAGAATTTGAAGTTTGAAGTTCAAGGTTTCAGGTGCAAATCGAATTCATATCATACTTAAAGGTTAGCCAATGGTGTTCTATGGCTTGAGACTCAAGTATGCCTTGGAAGGTAGCTCGAATCACATAGCATGGAAAGATAGAATGGAGGTTGTATTAGAAGACAATGGCTTGAAGGAATTCATTGATCAAGAAATCCCAAAGCCAGCTTCAACTAATGCACAAGAGTTGGTTAAGTGGAAGAAGTGTGTCGCAAGGTGAGACGGATCATCCTTGAGGGAGTTCGAGACCATATTATCTCGAGTCTCCATGGGAAGGATACTCCATTTTCAATGTGGAAGACATTGAAGGACCTCTACCACAACAGTAGCGACTAGAGGAAATTGGCGCTCAAGGATAAGCTTCAAAGAATCAAGATGGAGAAGGGTGATACTATTTCCACATATCTGAACAAGCTCACCACCTGCAGAGATGAGCTTGGCAGTGTGAGAATAACTATTGTCGATGATGATATGGCATGCCTCGCTCTCCTTGGCCTTCCAAAGAGTTGGAATAGCTACCAGGACTCTGTGAATGGAAGGGAGAAACTGTCGGATTAGGAATGACTGTGGTCGAATCTTATGCAGGAGGAGATTAAGAGGAGCACACGAGATGGTTATTCATCCAAGAATGATGATGAAGAAAATCTGGCCTTAGCAAGTAAGGCAAGGAAATGGAAGGGGAAGGCTTCCCATTTCAAATTGAATTGTTCTCATGGAGGGAAGAAGGGTGACATGTCTAAAGTAAGATGCTTTAATTGTCACAAGATGGGACATTATACGGCTAATTTCCCATCAAAGAAGTCCAAGAAGGGATCCTCGAAAGGATCGGAAGGTGAGGCATTAGCCTCTCAGTTCGAAATGGATTTTACCCTCACCGCATGCATGGTGTCATTGATGATGAGTTGTGTCTGGTATCTTGACAGTGAAGCCTCATTCCACATGACCGGTGATAAAAATTTATTCAGTGCCTTGGAGGAGAAAGACGTCAAGATGCACATAGAGATGGGTGACGATGGAAGGTATAGTGTTTCAGGAGTGGGCACTGTTTCTTTTCAGAGGGAGCATGGAGCTCCTCTCACCTTGACAGATGTGATGTATGTGCCTGGACTAAAGAAGAACTTGGTATAGGTCGCGATGTTGGAAGACAAAGGCTACAATGTTGTCTTCAGTAAAGGAAAGGCATTCCTAAGAGACATAGCCACAGGTCAGATCAGGAGGATAGGGATTCAGGTGAAGAGTCTCTATAAACTAGAGGTAGATGATTGTGCAGCATTGAGTACGAAAGCATAATTGGTGCAAAGCCAAGACATTGGCGAGTTCTGGCACAGGCGGTTGGGCCATTTGCATCATGGGGCTTTGAAGATAATGCAGCAAATATCTACATGACTTCCCAAAGGTAAACTTGACCAAGTTGACACATGCAAAGGTTGTACCTTGGGAAAGTACACCAAGTCTTCCTTTCATGATCGAGACAGTCGAGCAAAGGATATCTTAGAGTGAGTTCATACTGATTTGTGTGGACGATTCTCGACGACATCCACAATGAAGTAAAGGTATTATGTGATTTCGATTTATGACTATTCTCATAAATGCTGGACTTATTTCATGCAGAAAAATGACCAAACTTTCACAAAGTTTTGTCAATTCAAAGCCTTGGTCAAGAAAGAGTCAGGTAATAAGATCAAGGCCTTGAGAAGCAACAACGATGGAGAATATGTCTCTCAAGATTTTAAGAACTTTTATGCAGTGGAAGGAATTAAATGAGAGTTGACGGCACCTCATAACCCACAGCGAAAGGGGGTGGCCAAGAGGAAGAATAGAACTATTGTAGGAGAAGCACGGGCAATGATGCATGACCAAGGCCTACCAATTCACTTGTGGGCTGAGGCATGCAACACAATGGTCTATTTGCAGAATAGAAGCCTACATCGCATACTTGGGATGAAGACACCAGAGGAAGCTTTCTCTGGTAAGAGACCAGATGTGGGTCACTTCAAGATCTTTGGCTCATCGGTATATTACCATGTGAAAAAGGATGCATTGAAGAAGATTGAGCCAACTGCAGAGTTGGGGATATTTATGGGGTACACTGATACACCTCACAACTATCGAGTGTACTTGCATACCAGTCGAAGGATAGTGGTTTGTAGAGATCTCAAATTTGATGAGCAGAAGGCCATGCGAGTTTCCTTTGAGATGGAGCTCCAACTACAGGATGTGGAGGAACTGTTGGTTCCTAAGGAGGAGGAGCCTCTTATTGATGTGGAGCAGCCGCATGCAGAGGTTCTAGGAGTGGAGACATCCACTCAAGCAGAGTCTTCCAGAGATGGAGGGAAGTGCACGAGAGTAGCTGACAGATTGTTGGAGGATGCGAGAGAGAATGTGGGAGCACCATCTTCTCAGTGCAGACAGAGGAGGTCACCTGAGAGGTACACTGGATACATGGCCCTTGCTAGGGAATGTGTTGAGACCAAGCCATCTTCCTTTGAGGAATCAGTGCAGTAGCCGATTTGGGTTGATGCTATGGTGGAGGAGTATGACTCCATAGTTTGTAACAATGTTTGGGACATGATTCTGAGACCAGAGAACAAGTCAGTTGTGAATTCCTGGTTGCTTTACAAGGTAAAGCAAGCTACTGATGTTAGTGTGGAGAAGCATAAGGAAATATTTGTTGCCAGTGGCTTTTCACGGGTCAAGGGGATTGACTATGATGAGAATTTTACTCCTGTTGCAAGGTACTCATCTATCAAATATATGTTGGCACTATTAGCACAGATGGGTTGGAAGATCCATCAGATGGATGTGAAGATTGCATTCCTCAATGGCCATATTGAGGAAGAGGTGTACATAGAGAAGTCGGAAGGTTTTGAGACCTTCGATCGTGAGTCGCATGTGTGCCAATTCAAGAGAGAGATGTACGGGCTAAAGCAAGCACCTTGTGCTTGGTACACCAGGATAGATAACTACTTCATCGGGTTGGGCTTCATAAAGAGTGAAGCGGGTGTGAACTTGTACCACATCATGGTGAAAGGTAAGTTGTTGATCATCATACTTTATGTTGATGATCTCATATTGACTGGTGATGATCAGTTGATCGTGTCTTGCAAGGAGGACCTTGCAAGAGAATTTGAGATGAAATACACAGGCCTCATGCATTACTTCCTTGGCATGGAAGTGTGGCAGGAGGATGGGGAGTTGTTTGTGTCTCAAGGCAAGTATGCCAGTGAGATACTCAAGAGATTCCACATGTGCTATCGGGAAATCTAGTGTCTATGTAGAGCTGCTAGTCCCACTAAGGTTGGTAGCTACCTTAGAAACAAACAAACCAAAACCACTTTCGCTTTCCTTTATGAGAAGTAGATAAGAGGGGAATAAAAGAGACCAACCTCTGACTTTTGCTTGGTTCCTTGTTTGATTCCTCTCCCTTCTGATAGATCTTTTCTACTCACTTCCTTGACTACCCAGCTTCAAAGAGCACCTGTAGAATCAAAGCAGCATAACACTATCTAAGAACATAGATCTACTATCATAAACAATATAGGACCAGATATATATTGACCACACAAATGCATATATCATCAATCATACAAGAATGTGGAGGAAACTTGAATATCTTTATTAATAATCAAGAATAGCAAAGAGGATGATGTTGGATACCTATAGTAATAGGTTTCATATTTCATGATTGATTATTGAAAATCCAAATATGCTCTGCTTTGCTACTACAAAGATCCCATATTTCCGGGAAATCAGGGGTGTGTGAAACACTTCAAATATTGAGGACCTTATAACAAATTTTGTGGATGATTCAACAGTTCAAGCTGGATCATGCCATGTTTCAATTTTGAGTAGTAGAATAGAGAAAGAAGTCTGTCCAAACAGCTTAATCTTGGCAGACAAGTAGTTCAGGTAGAGAAACAAAGGTTCCCAAAAGTCTAATCTGGGACCTTGGAAGAAATAAGGGTAGAAGTAGATAGAGAGAAAAAGAAAAAAGCCAAAGGAAAGAAAAGGCAATTGAGGGTTGCAAGTCTAAGTGCCCCTCCAAGAAGAAACAAAAAATGTTAGGTGAAATAGTTGGGTAGGTAGTTGTGGTTGCAGAAAGGACATGTTCACCATTACATAGTTGTCAAAGATGTTTTGCCAAGGCAATGGATATATTAGCAAAAAAGGGTGGTGAAATTCATGGATTCACAGCAGAGAGCATCACTAACTTCTCTCTTTCCCCTCTACTCCATCATTAACATCCCCTTTCTCAAAATCCCCCTCCTTCACTTTACTAACTCCTAATTCTACTATTTTAACTCCCTTATTTTACCCCTTGCCCTAATAGTAATAACACTAAGGTGTATAAAGCCCTAAACGATGTATATTCCCTCCCCTAGGCATAATAGCCATGTATTTTCAAAAGGGACCAAATGGCACCTGGCCACTTTGGTGAACCTTTTCCACCCCTTTCCCCTCTGCTGCAAGTTATTTTACCCTCAAATTCACCTCTGCATGGGTAAAACCCCTCTCCAAGACCCTTTGGCCTACAAAAACCCTTGCAAAAAGTCCCTAAGGTAAAAAACCCGCCTCTGGCACGTTTCCCAATCCCACCACATTACGGGTTAAGCCAGAAAAGATGACAAACCATTCAAAACCCACTAACCTATAGTTTTGCGCCCAAATATTAAATGGAATATTTTATTCCGCTGGCGGGACCCCTCCCCAACATGCTCGACCAGTCGGGAGGCCCGCCAGCCGTCAGATCTCCAGCGCCCAGATCTAAGGGTGGGCGGTCAATTTCAGATCTCGATGTGCCGACATTTAGCTTCCGGGGAAAGCGGTTTTACCTATCCCGTACAATGGACGCGTGGCGGGCGGTAAGGTTGTTCGGAGCCCTCTTCCCACTTACCGCCTTTGCCCAAAGGTGGTGCGGGGAACCCACTTACCGCCACCCCGTATACTGCTACCCCACACGTCATGCCTACACGTCATGTCCACGCCGCTCCGACGTCACCCCGCCGGCGCCCGCCCCATCGTCCCTTGGTCCTCCACGCGGGCCCGCCTTTGCGCCCGTCCGCCACCATGTCCTGCCGACCTGGCTAACACCTCAGCATCCACGTCACCCCTCACTTGGGCCCCGCCATGACGTCATGCTGACGTCATCGGCGGAAAAGCGCCAAATTCATACTTTTGCCAAATTTACCGTTTTAAACGGCTAAACGCATATTTTTTCGCTTATTTTGCATGCGAAGCTGAACTAGCCGTTGTCAAGCCTGCTGCCGCGAAATCTTGCATTCAGCCATCAAATTCGACAAGTAAACCGTTCAAAGTTCGAGGCTTGACTGCATTAAGCCTTTGCAACCCAGCCCGCAAGCTTCCGGGTCGATTTGCCAGGTATTTTGCCGTCTTCTCCCATTCTGCCCGTGAATTCCAATTTTCTGCAAAATCACCATTAAAGTCTGCTAAAAACTCTAAATTTAGCTCTACCTAAGCACCCAAATCAGACATAAGCAACCTGTGCCATCCATTAGCCCCAATTTAGCTCTGTACAAACCAGCTCGCGGGTTAAAACTGCAGAAATCGCCCTGAAGTACCCGGCATTGTTCCTTTTTGCCAAGTACTGGTTACCTACCCTCTTCCTGTACAAATACTAATACCTCAGTAAGCATTCCCTTAGACAATCCACATTCCTGAAAATCATCAATACTTTGCTAGCTTCAGAACAACTTCACACCAGAAGAAGACATCACACCAATTGCACCTACCTGCTGCTCAAAGTCTTCAAGAGATTCATCAAAGCTCTGCATCCTGCTGCACACTTTCAGACTGTATCATGGCAGCATCTACATCCTCCTCCCTCAGTGTCACTCCACTGAGTCAAACCAATAAGGAACTGGAAGCTATGCCATTAGTTGACAAAGACTGTCTCATAAATGATTTTGAGGGAAACAGAAACTTTTTGAAGACCTTTACCACACTAAGGGAAGACTATAAGGCAGGAGTTGGTACAGATGGGATATGGGAGTCAAATCTGCCCTATTACTGCCTCCCAGCTGTGAATGTTTTCCCTGAAATCATTCACTTATGTGCTCAAAATTATGATCAGGAGCACAGAGCTGTCAACACTCAACTAGGGAGGATTTTGTTCTATATAAACGCTGACACCATCAACAAAATGCTGCACTTTGAACAAACAGAGTTATTAGTCCCTTTCTCCATCAGATCTTTAGTGGAAGCAGGTGAGAAGATGACCAGTGAGGAGCTGCAGAAGGTCACCAGGAACTACATGTGGCCTGAGAACCAGCCTACAGGGCCACCTCCTTATCCACATGAGCACTTCAATGACTCAGGCAGGCTGCTCCTGGACATGATAGCCTATGTGCTAGGCTACCAGAACAGCAAGCATGTGGATCTAGCCATGCTCGTAATGCTATCTGCCTACAGCCCACGACAACCCCCTGCCCGAAAGTACAACTTTGCCAAGTTCATAGCTAATAAGATCCATGATCAATTGTGCAAATTGGACAGACAAGGAGTCTTTAGATATTCAGCATACATCTACCACTTGTTCATGTGTCATCACTCTGAAGCTTTCCCATGCTACATCAGAAGGCTGGACAATAAAGGGGAGAGAAGATCAGTCATATTCTGGACCTCAGTCTATCATGAAATCACAAATTCACCCTACAGCTATTGTGAATTTGTAGATCAGTTTGTATACCCAGTCTCCAGCATACTTATGAAATCCCCTCCACCTAGAATATCAAATGAGATCAAGAAAGCTTTACAGCTTTCTAAGAAGTAAAAAATAGGTGATTGGTACCTATATGAACACCACACTGTGTTCAGAGTGTATGGGTGTGAGCTCTGTCCATACAGACTACCCAAGTATGTTCCCATGAGATTATTTGCCTTGGAATATTACAGGCAATTAATCCAGTCAGACCTCACTCACTTCCACAGCTCAAAGAAAAAAGCACACCTTAACTTCAAAAATGAGCTGGGCCCTTTCATCATGAATAAGAAGGAAGGATGGGAGGCTGCAGATTTGATCCTAAAAGACAAATATAAGTTGTCTTACAGTTTCCGGTGGGTCCCATATGACCCTCAAGGTTTCATCACTGCCAGGAGAACAAAGCACAGACTCCTAGCCATCAAACACTGCCACTATCCACATCTAGAACAGTATGCAAACTTACAAGAGTGGCAGTTGGATACCCTTGTTGAGAGCTTGTCTGAAGAAGAAAGAATAGCTAAAAATATGAAAGAACTTGAAAAAACTATTGACCTGGACTATGTGATCCAGGTACCTTTTAGGCTGCCTCAAACATCAGGAGGAGGAACCTCAGTTACCAGGACAACGCCGCCAACAACAGCACCAGGCTTGGATAAGGGAAAGGGAAAAATGGACGCTGAAGATGAAGCAAAAAAGCAGCAGTCAGAGCAGGGAAAGCAACAACCAGAGCAAGAAACAGGGCAGCAAGAAGAACAAACCGGTCTGCCACAAACTGGGCTGCCAGAAACCACCTTATTGCAGACACCACCCCCTCAAGTGGAGCCCCTAACCACTTCAATTTTACAGACCCCGGCACACGAAGAAAGGGGGACCAAAAGACAAAGAGAAGAGTCCACTCCCCTCAGTGGATCCTCCCATCAACCAGAAGCTAAGAGGCAGAGGGCAGACTCCCCAGAAGTAGAAGACATTACTGAAGATGTCTTCAAAGATACAGCCAAGGATAGGGAGGGCAGCCAACACACAGGGACTAGCTCCTTTCAGCAGGAGCAGAATTTACAACTTGGCTTGGAGGTATCATCTTCTTCTCAACAAAGCCAGAAGCTCAAAGGTGCTAAGGCCACCTTCAAAGAAATCAAGGCAGCAAATGAACTATTGAGGGCTGAGGTTTACAAACAATTTATAGATGCCACTCCAGCCCAACAAGAAAGATTGATGTCGGTCTACGACTTCAAAGAGGAGAAGATGATATTCAGCCATTTCAAACCTAAGGGGCCCAACCCAATGTCCACTGCTGATTTCATCAAAACAAGGGTGGAGGTCTTGGCCAAAGACATACATCCTATGGACCAAATTGAGCTCCATAAGCAGACTGGAGAAATGGTCTATGCCACCTTGGTAGATAAGGCCACATTAGCTCATGAGCTGAAAGAATCCTTGAAGCACACAAATACTCAACTGGATTTTGAGAGATTGTCTTCCAGGGCCAAGGATAACAGGATAAAATCTCTTGAAGAGATTATTGTTGATCTAGGGCATAACCCTAGTGACCCAACCGGGGTAAAAGCTCTCCTGAAGAAAAAAGAGGATGATCTCAATGCCATGAAAAGGAGATTGAAGCTGTCACCTACAGAACATCCTCAGACAGCTGAACTACAAAAAGAAAAACAAGTTGATCAACAACTTGATCTACTATTGCAGCAGGATCAAAGGATCCAAGAGTTAGAGAAGGAGCTGGAGAAGTCATTACAGGACAAACAGGGAGAATCCACACTACAAACTCCCCAAACAGATTCTACAGCAGCAACAGGCTCTGGAGCAGCAGTGGCCCCTACTACAGCAGCAACAGGTACAACAGCAAGTACAGTTGACCAGCCCAGCATAGAAGAACTAACTAAGGCTGTTAAGCAAATGGAGCTACAAGCAGATGAGATAAGGAAGGCAAAAGAAAAACTGGCAGAGATAGATGCCAAGTATGACCAGTCTAAAATGACAGTGGCAGAACAGGGCAGACAGATCAAGACCCAAAAGGACAGAATCAAAGCCCTGGAGAAAGAGCTTGATCTCAAAAACACCATGGCTGAGATCAAGAGGATCTTATGGAATAAAATCACCCAAAGCATGATTAAACAGTGGAAATCACTTAAAACAATCCATGAACATATGGATTTAATTGTGCAAGCTCAGATAGATATCCAGAGGGCTAAGACAGCACTAGGAAATAGACCTGAACAAGCTAGCCAACTGATAGACTTTCTGAACAGGCAAGACAAAGATGAGCTGGCAGCAGTTGGAATCACCAACAGAACGGAGGCCATCCTTATGGCCAAAAAGGTGCTAACACTCAGAGGATATGTGCAGACAGTAGAAAGGAGGAGCTATGAGATACAAACTGAAGTTGAAGACTTCAAGCTCAGAATGGGAATGCTACAGGCAAGAGGAATGCCTAGCTTATTGAGCGGTACAGGCAAATTGATCAACAGAGATCAATTTGCAAATAGGATGGCCGCGTACATTGAAAATCAAATCACTGCATCCAGCAGTACTTCTGAAGAAACAGTTCCTCCTACAGGACAGAGTTTGTACACTCAGCTTGAAGGGTCATTTTTTATTGAAAATGAAGTTAATCATCTGTTTGAAACTCCTCCCAGTTTTTTCAAATACACAGAGCTTGATGAAACATTGATTAAAATGCGAAGGCATCAAATGCCCAAGGAAGACTGGTGGCAAGCCATGCTCCAGATTCTGCCACGGTAGGTTCAAAGCTCCGGGTCAAAAGCCAGCTCAGGTCACCGCAGGACAAGTGTAAAGTGGTCAGTGACTAAAAAATATCTAAAAAGTGATTCATCACTAACAATGACAGCTAGCCACATTTTGAAACACACGCCTTCAGCCGACTACAACTGCTACAAATTCAACAGCATCTGACAGATTTGGACAGCTAAAGGACTAAGAGCTATTACTGCATTTACTTCTTCATTTACTTCTTTAGCTACTGCTCACTAGCAGTTGGCAGCATATTTATGAGGCATTTACTCTTCTTTCAGATATTTTCCAAATGTAAATCTGTATATATACCCCCCTTAGTAACGCATAAGGGGTTGCTGTAATTTTCTCTTGGAGAACTTCCATCTGCTGTAATATTTTCAGAGAATTAATACAAAGGAGGAATGGAACTTCCAGAAGCTTGGTGCATTTGATGTCTTGTGGTGAATGATGCCTGTTACAGGATTCCATGGGTGTTGCCTTAAAACTATAAGTATTTTCAAATCTTCTGTTATGTGTTTTTTGAGTCTTTTGTTCTCTTTGGTTGTTTAAATGTCTTACACTTGATAACAAGGTGAAAGAATAGTTTCAGGATTTAATCAAGCATTACCCTGAACTCAAACCTGAGCTGTCATATATGTTTTCTTCAGAAACAGTAATAGAAATTGCAATTCTTAACTGCTGCACTTCAATCTGTCTCTTTGCTGTAACAGACTATTCCCAGGGATTCAAATTATTGCCCCTGTGACCTCTGTTTTCTCCTTCAAAGTCTGTCTCTGGAAATATGTAAACAATAAGTGGAAATTCTTAAATGCTTTCACTTTGTACTGCCTGTTTCCTGTCACTTAGCCAAAATATGTTTTAACAAAGCACTCAAAAGGCCCTGTAAGTTCCATCTTTCATCTCACAGATTCAAACACATTAAGCCACAGACTCCATTGCCCAATGATATTCAACATATCTGAAAACTACATCACTGAAGTCTAAGGGAATTTCATCAACCGAAACACAAACATAACCTGTACTCAATACCTAGCCTAAAACACCATCACTGTAGATATAAATCATAAAGAGAGAGCCCTCTCTGATCACTGTTTGGCTAGAAACAGTGATTAAAAGATTGGTTAGTGGTTACCCCGGCCGTATTCCCTTGGGAGTCATAGGGAACAACCTGGGTGTTAACATAATTGGCGACTCCGCTGGGAACTAAGACTATTCAATTACTATCTATCTTCCAAAGCTTTCATCAAGCCTGAAGCTAGCCAAGACATCTTAGGACTGTTTCTCTGATACAGGGACAGTCTTAGGGAAGAGCTAACTAGGGAAACTTATCCTAGCTTT
Organism: Pinus tabuliformis; assembly: GCA_031772625.1. NCBI lineage: Eukaryota > Viridiplantae > Streptophyta > Pinopsida > Pinales > Pinaceae > Pinus > Pinus tabuliformis. The sequence continues at coordinate 686,609,048 of CM062808.1, forward strand.
GAAACATATATAGTCATTCCAGAGTTCTTATTTTGCCCTTATAAATACAAAATTTCTGTATAAAATTCTGAAAGAACACTTAGAAGCTGGCTCCTAAAAGAAACCCAAGGCATACTAGGGCACACCCTGACCCTGATCAACCCATCATTGTTGATAACCCAAATATCATCCCGAAGAACATAAGGAAACAGCACAAGCAGGATAAACCTGCTGATTCAGATATAAGGTCAGACCAACCCATCCTCATTCCCACTCCTTGCAAAGTCCTTTTTCGTTCCACACCCAATTCCCCTAGTTCATCTTCAACCCCTCAAAGTCCTACCTTTCCATCTTCACCATCTGCACATACTCACTCAACCAGTTCTCCACTTGTTACCCATCCTATTAACCCCAGTACACCTGTAATCCCAGTTGTCCCATTTGTTCCTATCAACCCTATTAACCCTATAAACATGGCTAACAGATATGCACCATTGCAGATTCCAGCCAATGCTCCAGCCCTACCCCAAGATTATCAAACCAGACTCTCATTTTTTGATTCCCATGGCCCTTTGACGGCCATCCAGCATGCTAAAAATATGCAAGACCACTTTGAGACCTATGAAATTGATGATGATAGTGTCAGGATGAGAATCTTTGTTCAAAGCTTAACTGGGGATGTCAGAACTTGGTTTAGGTCCTTAAATGCAAATTCAATTGCAACCCCTGAAGCTTTATACCAGGAATTTACTAACAGATGGGAGAAAAAGAGAGATCCCCACCACATACTTGGTGAATATAACACTATTAAGAGAGGTCCCCAAGAGACAGTGTTAGAGTATTGTGCCAGGTTTAACAACATATACAATGCTATCCCTCAGAATTTAAGGCCCCCTCCTGATTTGGCTCTTTATAATTTCCCTGATGGTTTTGATTCTGATATGGCCTATCAGTTGAGAGAAAGAGACCCTCCAACCCTTGCAGAAGCTCAAAGGGTTGCAGTCACTGTAGAGGCCAACCTAATTGCCAAAAGAAACAGGGCAAAGCTGGAAAAGAAAACTGGCTTCAAAGAAGAACCCTCGGGTTTTGACCAAAAGCTAGATGCAATTCTTAATAGCATGAAGAGGTTGGGGGAGAGAGTGGAATCAGTAGAAAGAAAATCATCATGGGAGGCACCACAAAACAATCCTCCTAGAAACCCAAATTTCAGGAGAGTCCAGAACCCCAATATAGGAAAGACTAATGCTGACCAAGATATCAGACCCCCTTTTCAAGAAAACTATGCAGAAACTTCTTCTGCAAATCAGCTAAATGAAGACCCCGAAATCAATCTAATAGGTCTGGATGGCAAAAGTCATGTATTCTTAACCCAAGAAGACCATGAGGAGGATGAAAGCAATACATTTCAAACTAAGTCAGGGGAATCCTTTGATTTCAAACAAGGATATGACACTGCTGTCTATGAAGTCCACAAACAATACAAACTAAGGAGTAGGACTGTAAATGTAAATCAACCCGAAAAGATAAAAGAAAAACAGCAAACCAAAGAAAGCTCAGCCACTGAAACTGATCATGTGCCAAACTTGCCTACAAAGGAAGTAGTGGTTGAAGAAGTTACTGATCCACTGTCCCCATCAAAACAACCCATGGCAACCTTATCCTCTGAGCCTAACCCAAATATGGCCCCTCAAGACATCAATATTAGGGGCAGGTTCCAAAATCAAGATGAAATCCCACCAGAAGATGTAATAAACAAAGAAAGAACTGCTACCCGTGATCCCAAATTGCAAATTGACAAACCCTTTGACCTAGGAGTAGAGATTGGCAAGTTAAAGGTAGCAATTCCCCTCTCAGAGCTAGCAAAGCATGACATGTACAAACAACAGATTAAAAAATCCCTTCAGCTCACCAATAGCAAAGATGATGTAAATGTATTAGATGACACTCCAGAGTTACTATTTGGTCCAGAGGTAGATGGAAAAACAGTAGTCACAGGGGTTTTACCGTTTTATGTCAGCTTACATGTACATGACAAAATTCTGCACAATGCAATGTTTGACTCAGGAGCCTCGCATAACCTGATGCCAAAAGCAGTCATGGAAAGATTAAACTTAGATATCACAAGACCATACAAAGACTTGTTTTCTTTTGATTCTAGTCAAGTCAAATGCCTGGGTCTAATTAAGGATTTGTGTGTGTCTCTGGTCCAATTCCCCAACAAAACCATTTTGATGGATGTTGTTGTTGCTGATATCCCACCCAAGTATGGGATGCTATTATCAAGATCATGGGGAGCAAAGCTTCAAGGCTCCCTGCAATTAGACATGTCATATGCAACCATCTCTGTCTTTGGACAACCAAAAAGACTTTATAGGGAAACACTTATGAAGTATATGGTTAGCAGTGAAGAGAAACCCCAAAATTTCCCAATATATGCAGTTCATTCAGACATAGACTCTTACATCCTCTTTAATGACAGCATAGGCCTCTCGGACAGTCACATTAGCACGGAGACATTTAAACCAGAACAAAACATCATTCTAACGAGTAGCACCTGTAAAACATCAATCAGTACAACAAAACACTTTAGCTCTCCCCTAGGGGTCAAAGATGGTCAGGCAAATGATGAAGCTATCCTAGAAAACAAATGGGAGAAGAAACCCCAACTCATGCTCACACTACCACCCCATGAACAGAACCTCAAACCTCCTGAACAGCAAGGCATCTTGTGGGGCTTAGAATTCGATGGCTCGGTTAACAAGCTAGGAGCAGGAGCTGGAGTATGGATACATAACAAAGAGAAAGGCTATGCAACAGGCAAGGCCTACAGATTGAATTTTAGATGCACCAACAACATGGCAGAATATGAAGCTCTATTACTAGGCCTCAAGATTGCAAAATCATTACAAGCACCTAGCCTCTCCATCATGGGAGACTCTGATCTGGTCATTCAACAAGTAAAAGGAAACTTTGTCACTAATGACAAGAGGCTGAGATCCTACAGGTCTGCTGTAATTGAAATATTAGAGACCTTTCATGAGTTTGCTATTACAAAAATTCCAAGGGGCCACAACCTCCATGCACATAGCTTGGCAACATTTGCCAGCACTTTCAAATTCCCATTGGAACCCAACAACTGTTTCACAGCTGAGGTCAGGTACAGACCCTCTATTCCAAACAATGTCAAAGAGTGGCAAGTATTTGAGAATGACATGCAAATAAACAATTTTTTAACCCTACAACAGGAGTTCACAGGATTAAATATTGATCTTGAGACAGCAAGTCAATCACAAATATTTAATGAAGCATGTCAACCACAAATACAGTTTCAACAATCTGCTCACCCAATTTCACCTAGGACAGCAAAACAACTACTCAGCCCAACCATTTTCAACAATGAAAACATTCAACAAATTAAACAAATGGACTGTGAAGAGATGAGTAACATTGAAACTGAAATCATACAACTCAAAGACAACTTCCTCCCAGTGGGCCTTACCCCATTAGAGGATATTTTCGACTCAAATGACATCCCTAGGAAGCCAAAGATGCAGCCATTAGATGCAAGAGTTGAAGAATGCAATATTGGTACTATTGAAAAGCCTAAGATAATAAAGCTATCTGCCTCTTTGCCCCCTGATCAAAAGCCCAAATATGTTGATCTCTTTAAAGAGTTTCAAGATGTCTTTGCCTGGGGATATGAAGATCTCAAGTCCTATGACACATCTGTCATCCAGCATACCATCCCTCTCAAGCCTAATCAAAAACCATTCAAACAGAAATTGAGAAGGATCAATCCTGTGCTCCTTCCTTCCATTGAAAAAGAGTTGCATAAAATGTTCAAGGCTGGTATTATAGCACCAATCAGATTCTCTGAATGGATTTCAAATTTAGTCCCTACCAGAAAGAAAACTGGTGAAATCAGACTTTGTGTAGACTTAAGGAATCTGAATCAAGTTTCACTCAAAGGTAACTACCCTTTACCAAAAATGGATCACATCCTCCAAAGAGTAGTAGGAGCCTCAAGGATATCACTGCTTGATGGATTCTCAGGCTTCAATCAAATTTTAGTGCACCCTGATGATCAAGACAAAACTGCATTTACTACCCCATGGGGAACTTTCAAGTATGTGAAAATGCCCTTTGGATTGAAAAATGCAGGGGCAACATTTCAAAGAGCAATGGACATTGCTTTTGCAAAAGAAATTCATGATTTCTTGGTCATTTACTTAGATGATCTTACACCCTTCTCAAAATCTGACCAAGAACATTTGAAACATTTAAGACAGATTTTCATAACATGCAGAAAATATGGCATCTCCTTAAACCCCAAGAAGTCTTTATTTGGTTTGGAAGAAGGGAAACTTTTAGGACACATCATTTCAAAAGATGGCATAAGAATTGATCCAGATAGGATACAAGCGATCCTACAAATGCCTCACCCTAGGAATGTTAAAGAGTTGCAAGGATTCTTAGGAAAACTCAACTTTTTAAGAAGGTTCATCCCAAATTTAGCGGAGTTGATCAGACTACTAAACAATATGCTAAAGAAAGACTCAAAGGTTAAGTGGACTGTGGAAGCCAAGCAAGCCTTTGAAAGCATAAAATTGGCTTTAACCCAAACCCCGGTATTAACTAATCCTCAGTTTGACAGAGACTTTATTATTTTTTCTTTTGCCTCCCAGCATACTATTGCTGCTGTTTTATTGCAGAAAGATGATCAAGGGAATGAAAAGCCCATTGCCTTCTTCAGCAGAGCTCTTAGAGATGCTCCTTTGAAGTACCAAATAATGGAAAAACAAGCCTATGCCTTAATCAAAGCTATCAAAGATTTTAGGATCTATATCCTTTACTCTCATGTCGTGGCTTATGTGCCAAGTCCTATTGTCAAGGACATTCTCACCCAAGAAAACCTAGAGGGTAGAAGAGGAAAATGGATTGCAAACATACTTGAATTTGACATTGAAATAAAACCTACAAAGCTGATTAAAGGGCAAGGTTTGGCCAAGTTAATGACAGAAGCAAATTTCCAAGCCTTAGATATCAACCAACTGGACAGTGAAACAGAGATGGCGACTCCAAAGATCAATGTAGCCTTTGAACAATCTCCTTGGTACTCTGATGTATGTTATGTGTTACAAAACCTGTGTGCTCCCCCAGGACTGTCCAGAACTAAGTCTAGGTTTCTAAAAATGAAAACATCTAAGTTTTGTGTGATGGATGAGAATCTACTCTGGAAAAACCATGAAGGCATTTTGCTGCACTGTCTTATTGAGAGTGAAACTGACAACATCATGCAAGAATTCCATGCTGGAGACTGTGGTGGACATCTATACTGGAAGTCCACTGTAGACAAAATATTAAGGGCTGGTTATTACTGGCCCACTATGTTCTCTGATGTGAAGAAATTCACAACATCATGCCACAAGTGCCAACTGTTTGAAGGCAGAAGACAGTTGCTGCCACTTCCTTTGAGGCCCATTTCAACAGAAAGACCTTTTCAACAATGGGGTTTGGATTTCATTGGGGAGATTCATCCCTCATCTTCAGGACAACACAGATGGATTTTGACTGCAACAGACTACTTCACCAAGTGGATTGAAGCTGCCCCATGCAGACAAGCAAATGACTCAGTGATCATTCAATTTTTAGAAAACAATATACTGGCTAGATTTGGCTGCCCAGACAAGATAATAACAGACAATGCTGCTGCCTTCAAATCCAAGAAAATGGTGAACTTCTGCCATAGATTTCACATTACTTTGGGCCATTCTACAGCTTACTACCCTCAGGGAAATGGTCTTGCTGAATCATCAAACAAAAGCCTGATAAACATCATAAAGAAAGTGCTGGAAGAGAACAAAAAGAACTGGCACAAGAAACTAGTAAATGCTTTATGGGCAGACAGATTAACCACCAAAAGATCAATTGGGACCAGCCCATATGAGTTAGTCTATGGATTAGAGGCCAGATTTCCCTCATCACTAGGGGTGCCAGTTATGAAACTTCTACAAGAAAGTCAAGCAGAGCCAAATGATATGCAAAGAAGGATCAACCAGATAATCTGTTTACAGCAGACCAGAGAACAAGTTTTCAGCAGAGTGCAAATACTACAAGAAAAACTGAAAAAGGCCTTTGACAGAAGAACCAAGGCAGAAGACTTCAATATGGGAGACAAAGTTCTAAAGTGGGATGCAAGAAGAGAAGAGAAAGGGAAACATGGGAAATTTGATTCTTTGTGGAAAGGACCATTTGCTGTCCAAGCAATACAAGGTAATAACACTTATTTCCTTAAAAGTTTGACTGTAACTGAACTGGATGAAGGTCCTGTCAATGGCAGGATGTTGAAGCACTATTATGATGGTTCACTATGATAGGGATCCAAAGGTTCATTGTACATATGCAGGCCTACATATGTTTTTTGTTTGTAAAAAGATGTTTTCAAGTGCTGCACCTAGCAGCAATAGGCAGATAGAATCAAAGGTTCCCCAAGGAAAAGCACACAATTTTGGACAGGTTACATGCATCAGATTCCAAAGATTAAGATGGACAGTCAAGGAACAAGGCAATCTGACCTGCTGTTCTTGGTCTTTCAAAAGAAAAACCATCCCCATGTGGAGCCACTGTTGGATACCTATAGTAATAGGTTTCATATTTCATGATTGATTATTGAAAATCCAAATATGCTCTGCTTTGCTACTACAAAGATCCCATATTTCCGGGAAATCAGGGGTGTGTGAAACACTTCAAATATTGAGGACCTTATAACAAATTTTGTGGATGATTCAACAGTTCAAGCTGGATCATGCCATGTTTCAATTTTGAGTAGTAGAATAGAGAAAGAAGTCTGTCCAAACAGCTTAATCTTGGCAGACAAGTAGTTCAGGTAGAGAAACAAAGGTTCCCAAAAGTCTAATCTGGGACCTTGGAAGAAATAAGGGTAGAAGTAGATAGAGAGAAAAAGAAAAAAGCCAAAGGAAAGAAAAGGCAATTGAGGGTTGCAAGTCTAAGTGCCCCTCCAAGAAGAAACAAAAAATGTTAGGTGAAATAGTTGGGTAGGTAGTTGTGGTAGCAGAAAGGACATGTTCACCATTACATAGTTGTCAAAGATGTTTTGCCAAGGCAATGGATATATTAGCAAAAAAGGGTGGTGAAATTCATGGATTCACAGCAGAGAGCATCACTAACTTCTCTCTTTCCCCTTTACTCCATCATTAACATCCCCTTTCTCAAAATCCCCCTCCTTCACTTTACTAACTCCTAATTCTACTATTTTAACTCCCTTATTTTACCCCTTGCCCTAATAGTAATAACACTAAGGTGTATAAAGCCCTAAACGTTGTATATTTTCCCTCCCCTAGGCATAATAGCCATGTATTCTCAAAAAGGGACCAAATGGCACCTGGCCACTTTGGTGAACCTTTTCCACCCCTTTCCCCTCTGCTGCAAGTTATTTTACCCTCAAATTCACCTCTGCATGGGTAAAACCCCTCTCCAAGACCCTTTGGCCTACAAAAACCCTTGCAAAAAGTCCCTAAGGTAAAAAACCCGCCTCTGGCACGTTTCCCAATCCCACCACATTACGGGTTAAGCCAGAAAAGATGACAAACCATTCAAAACCCACTAACCTATAGTTTTGCGCCCAAATATTAAATGGAATATTTTATTCCGCTGGCGGGACCCCTCCCCAACATGCTCGACCAGTCGGGAGGCCCTCCAGCCGTCAGATCTCCAGCGCCCAGATCTAAGGGTGGGCGGTCAATTTCAGATCTCGATGTGCCGACATTTAGCGTCCGGGGAAAGCGGTTTTACCTATCCCGTACAATGGACGCGTGGCGGGCGGTAAGGTTGTTCGGAGCCCTCTTCCCACTTACCGCCTTTGCCCAAAGGTGGTGCGGGGAACCCACTTACCGCCACCCCGTATACTGCTACCCCACACGTCATGTCCATGCCGCTCCGACGTCACCCCGCCGGCGCCCGCCCCATCGTCCCTTGGTCCTCCACGCGGGCCCGCCTTTGCGCCCGTCCGCCACCATGTCCTGCCGACCTGGCTAACACCTCAGCATCCACGTCACCCCTCACTTGGGCCCCGCCATGACGTCATGCTGACGTCATCGGCGGAAAAGCGCCAAATTCATACTTTTGCCAAATTTACCGTTTTAAACGGCTAAACGCATATTTTTTCGCTTATTTTGCATGCGAAGCTGAACTAGCCGTTGTCAAGCCTGCTGCCGCGAAATCTTGCATTCAGCCATCAAATTCGACAAGTAAACCGTTCAAAGTTCGAGGCTTGACTGCATTAAGCCTTTGCAACCCAGCCCGCAAGCTTCCGGGTCGATTTGCCAGGTATTTTGCCGTCTTCTCCCATTCTGCCCGTGAATTCCAATTTTCTGCAAAATCACCATTAAAGTCTGCTAAAAACTCTAAATTTAGCTCTACCTAAGCACCCAAATCAGACATAAGCAACCTGTGCCATCCATTAGCCCCAATTTAGCTCTGTACAAACCAGCTCGCGGGTTAAAACTGCAGAAATCGCCCTGAAGTACCCGGCATTGTTCCTTTTTGCCAAGTACTGGTTACCTACCCTCTTCCTGTACAAATACTAATACCTCAGTAAGCATTCCCTTAGACAATCCACATTCCTGAAAATCATCAATACTTTGCTAGCTTCAGAACAACTTCACACCAGAAGAAGACATCACACCAATTGCACCTACCTGCTGCTCAAAGTCTTCAAGAGATTCATCAAAGCTCTGCATCCTGCTGCACACTTTCAGACTGTATCATGGCAGCATCTACATCCTCCTCCCTCAGTGTCACTCCACTGAGTCAAACCAATAAGGAACTGGAAGCTATGCCATTAGTTGACAAAGACTGTCTCATAAATGATTTTGAGGGAAACAGAAACTTTTTGAAGACCTTTACCACACTAAGGGAAGACTATAAGGCAGGAGTTGGTACAGATGGGATATGGGAGTCAAATCTGCCCTATTACTGCCTCCCAGCTGTGAATGTTTTCCCTGAAATCATTCACTTATGTGCTCAAAATTATGATCAGGAGCACAGAGCTGTCAACACTCAACTAGGGAGGATTTTGTTCTATATAAACGCTGACACCATCAACAAAATGCTGCACTTTGAACAAACAGAGTTATTAGTCCCTTTCTCCATCAGATCTTTAATGGAAGCAGGTGAGAAGATGACCAGTGAGGAGCTGCAGAAGGTCACCAGGAACTACATGTGGCCTGAGAACCAGCCTACAGGGCCACCTCCTTATCCACATGAGCACTTCAATGACTCAGGCAGGCTGCTCCTGGACATGATAGCCTATGTGCTAGGCTACCAGAACAGCAAGCATGTGGATCTAGCCATGCTCGTAATGCTATCTGCCTACAGCCCACGACAACCCCCTGCCCGAAAGTACAACTTTGCCAAGTTCATAGCTAATAAGATCCATGATCAATTGTGCAAATTGGACAGACAAGGAGTCTTTAGATATTCAGCATACATCTACCACTTGTTCATGTATCATCACTCTGAAGCTTTCCCATGCTACATCAGAAGGCTGGACAATAAAGGGGAGAGAAGATCAGTCATATTCTGGACCTCAGTCTATCATGAAATCACAAATTCACCCTACAGCTATTGTGAATTTGTAGATCAGTTTGTATACCCAGTCTCCAGCATACTTATGAAATCCCCTCCACCTAGAATATCAAATGAGATCAAGAAAGCTTTACAGCTTTCTAAGAAGTACAAAATAGGTGATTGGTACCTATATGAACACCACACTGTGTTCAGAGTGTATGGGTGTGAGCTCTGTCCATACAGACTACCCAAGTATGTTCCCATGAGATTATTTGCCTTGGAATATTACAGGCAATTAATCCAGTCAGACCTCACTCACTTCCACAGCTCAAAGAAAAAAGCACACCTTAACTTCAAAAATGAGCTGGGCCCTTTCATCATGAATAAGAAGGAAGGATGGGAGGCTGCAGATTTGATCCTAAAAGACAAATATAAGTTGTCTTACAGTTTCCGGTGGGTCCCATATGACCCTCAAGGTTTCATCACTGCCAGGAGAACAAAGTACAGACTCCTAGCCATCAAACACTGCCACTATCCACATCTAGAACAGTATGCAAACTTACAAGAGTGGCAGTTGGATACCCTTGTTGAGAGCTTGTCTGAAGAAGAAAGAATAGCTAAAAATATGAAAGAACTTGAAAAAACTATTGACCTGGACTATGTGATCCAGGTACCTTTCAGGCTGCCTCAAACATCAGGAGGAGGAACCTCAGTTACCAGGACAGCGCCGCCAACAACAGCACCAGGCTTGGATAAGGGAAAGGGAAAAATGGACGCTGAAGATGAAGCAAAAAAGCAGCAGTCAGAGCAGGGAAAGCAACAACCAGAGCAAGAAACAGGGCAGCAAGAAGAACAAACCGGTCTGCCACAAACTGGGCTGCCAGAAACCACCTTATTGCAGACACCACCCCCTCAAGTGGAGCCCCTAACCACTTCAATTTTACAGACCCCGGCACATGAAGAAAGGGGGACCAAAAGACAAAGAGAAGAGTCCACTCCCCTCAGTGGATCCTCCCATCAACCAGAAGCTAAGAGGCAGAGGGCAGACTCCCCAGAAGTAGAAGACATTACTGAAGATGTCTTCAAAGATACAGCCAAGGATAGGGAGGGCAGCCAACACACAGGGACTAGCTCCTTTCAGCAGGAGCAGAATTTACAACTTGGCTTGGAGGTATCATCTTCTTCTCAACAAAGCCAGAAGCTCAAAGGTGCTAAGGCCACCTTCAAAGAAATCAAGGCAGCAAATGAACTATTGAGGGCTGAGGTTTACAAACAATTTATAGATGCCACTCCAGCCCAACAAGAAAGATTGATGTCGGTCTACGACTTCAAAGAGGAGAAGATGATATTCAGCCATTTCAAACCTAAGGGGCCCAACCCAATGTCCACTGCTGATTTCATCAAAACAAGGGTGGAGGTCTTGGCCAAAGACATACATCCTATGGACCAAATTGAGCTCCATAAGCAGACTGGAGAAATGGTCTATGCCACCTTGGTAGATAAGGCCACATTAGCTCATGAGCTGAAAGAATCCTTGAAGCACACAAATACTCAACTGGATTTTGAGAGATTGTCTTCCAGGGCCAAGGATAACAGGATAAAATCTCTTGAAGAGATTATTGTTGATCTAGGGCATAACCCTAGTGACCCAACCGGGGTAAAAGCTCTCCTGAAGAAAAAAGAGGATGATCTCAATGCCATGAAAAGAAGATTGAAGCTGTCACCTACAGAACATCCTCAGACAGCTGAACTACAAAAAGAAAAACAAGTTGATCAACAACTTGATCTACTATTGCAGCAGGATCAAAGGATCCAAGAGTTAGAGAAGGAGCTGGAGAAGTCATTACAGGACAAACAAGGAGAATCCACACTACAAACTCCCCAAACAGATTCTACAGCAGCAACAGGCTCTGGAGCAGCAGTGGCCCCTACTACAGCAGCAACAGGTACAACAACAAGTACAGTTGACCAGCCCAGCATAGAAGAACTAACTAAGGCTGTTAAGCAAATGGAGCTACAAGCAGATGAGATAAGGAAGGCAAAAGAAAAACTGGCAGAGATAGATGCCAAGTATGACCAGTCTAAAATGACAGTGGCAGAACAGGGCAGACAGATCAAGACCCAAAAGGACAGAATCAAAGCCCTGGAGAAAGAGCTTGATCTCAAAAACACCATGGCTGAGATCAAGAGGATCTTATGGAATAAAATCACCCAAAGCATGATTAAACAGTGGAAATCACTTAAAACAATCCATGAACATATGGATTTAATTGTGCAAGCTCAGATAGATATCCAGAGGGCTAAGACAGCACTAGGAAATAGACCTGAACAAGCTAGCCAACTGATAGACTTTCTGAACAGGCAAGACAAAGATGAGCTGGCAGCAGTTGGAATCACCAACAGAATGGAGGCCATCCTTATGGCCAAAAAGGTGCTAACACTCAGAGGATATGTGCAGACAGCAGAAAGGAGGAGCTATGAGATACAAACTGAAGTTGAAGACTTCAAGCTCAGAATGGGAATGCTACAGGCAAGAGGAATGCCTAGCTTATTGAGCGGTACAGGCAAATTGATCAACAGAGATCAATTTGCAAATAGGATGGCCGCGTACATTGAAAATCAAATCACTGCATCCAGCAGTACTTCTGAAGAAACAGTTCCTCCTACAGGACAGAGTTTGTACACTCAGCTTGAAGGGTCATTTTTTATTGAAAATGAAGTTAATCATCTGTTTGAAATTCCCCCCAGTTTTTTCAAATACACAGAGCTTGATGAAACATTGATTAAAATGCGAAGGCATCAAATGCCCAAGGAGGACTGGTGGCAAGCCATGCTCCAGATTCTGCCACGGTAGGTTCAAAGCTCCGGGTCAAAAGCCAGCTCAGGTCACCGCAGGACAAGTGTAAAGTGTTCAGTGACTAAAAAATATCTAAAAAGTGATTCATCACTAACAATGACAGCTAGCCACATTTTGAAACACACGCCTTCAGCCGACTACAACTGCTACAAATTCAACAACATCTGACAGATTTGGACAGCTAAAGGACTAAGAGCTATTACTGCATTTACTTCTTCATTTACTTCTTTAGCTACTGCTCACTAGCAGTTGGCAGCATATTTATGAGGCATTTACTCTTCTTTCAGATATTTTTCAAAATGTAAATCTATATATATACCCCCCTTAGTAACGCATAAGGGGTTGCTGTAATTTTCTCTTGGAGAACTTCCATCTGCTGTAATATTTTCAGAGAATTAATACAAAGGAGGAATGGAACTTCCAGAAGCTTGGTGCATTTGATGTCTTGTGGTGAATGATGCCTGTCACAGGATTCCATGGGTGTTGCCTTAAAACTATAAGTATTTTCAAATCTTCTGTTATGTGTTTTTTGAGTCTTTTGTTCTCTTTGGTTGTTTAAATGTCTTACACTTGATAGCAAGGTGAAAGAATAGTTTCAGGATTTAATCAAGCATTACCCTGAACTCAAACCTGAGCTGTCATATATGTTTTCTTCAGAAACAGTAATAGAAATTGCAATTCTTAACTGCTGCACTTCAATCTGTCTCTTTGCTGTAACAGACTATTCCCAGGGATTCAAATTATTGCCCCTGTGACCTCTGTTTTCTCCTTCAAAGTCTGTCTCTGGGAAATATGTAAACAATAAGTGGAAATTCTTAAATGCTTTCACTTTGTACTGCCTGTTTCCTGTCACTTAGCCAAAATATGTTTTAACAAAGCACTCAAAAGGCCCTGTAAGTTCCATCTTTCATCTCACAGATTCAAACACATTAAGCCACAGACTCCATTGCCCAATGATATTCAACATATCTGAAAACTACATCACTAAAGTCTAAGGGAATTTCATCAACCAAAACACAAACATAACCTGTACTCAATACCTAGCCTAAAACACCATCACTGTAGATATAAATCATAAAGAGAGAGCCCTCTCTGATCACTGTTTGGCTAGAAACAGTGATTAAAAGATTGGTTAGTGGTTACCCCGGCCGTATTCCCTTGGGAGTCATAGGGAACAACCTGGGTGTTAACAGATGACAACCAATTGTTCTGACCCAACATCATCCTCTCAGCAAGAAATCCCTTCTTCACCTCATGAAAAGCTTAGATCACCCAACACTATGATGTTACACCAAGAAACCAGCAGCATTTCCTTACAAGATACAAAATTCCAGCCTCTGGATCTCTGGGATCAGGGATCCATATATAGATGTTTGCAAGGGGGGTGAGTCAGCTTTTGAGATTTGATTAGTGTCCTCTCTCTGATATTTCTTGATTCCACTTGGAGATTGATGATCTCTTACTCATCCCTGGGCGAATGCAGAGAGGCAAGTGTCACGGGAGAAGTTTCTAGAAGATTCCATGATCCTCCACCTTGCATATTGACCTTGCCATTTGTCCACTCTCGCCCATCGCACCCCATAGAAGGGCTTTTTAGTATGCATCACACCTCCCATGTGCATTTAGGTGGGATGCAGCGCACTTTGACCATGGAGCAGGTGAGATGGTCCAATTTTGACCAGTTCTGAGTAGTTTTTCATGGAGAATGTTAGGCCCCTATACTACTAGTGTAACCCCTTATTGTTATTAGTATAACCCACTTATTATATTGATGTACCCATGTAGTGCCCATATTGTTACTATTATGCCACATAGAAGCCCACCATTGTTATTGTTGTGCCCTACAATATTATTGTTATGTAGGCTTTGATTGTATTGGGACCACTTAGACTCCTATATATAGAAAGGAGGTATTTTCATTTGTATCATCCAAGAATTTCTCATTTATGTAATGTAAAGGAGGTTGCCCCCTCGAAGAGGCTGAATTCTAAGGCGTGGATCTCTCTTTTCTATCTTTTTGTGAGCTGGTTTCATAACATTTGGGAGATTTCGCATATCTCTTACTTGGAGAATCCAATTTGGGTCAGACTTGTGGCATTGGAAAGAGGACACAGAGGGCTACTACAACACACAATTTCAGAACTTAAAGATCCCAATTCAAGCAATATTGCCAGAAATTGAAGAGGAAGGAAAAATCATATTGGAACCTGGAGCAGTCACAGAAACAAGAACCCGACAGCTACGAAATCGATCTATTTCAGAGTATCTCATCAAGTGGAAGAACTTACCCGCTGAATATTCCACATGGGAGGACAAGAATTTTATATAGAAGCATCAAGAACTACTCAAGCGTTGAGGACAATGCTTTTTGAAGGAGAGGGGCATGTTAGGCCCCTATACTACTAGTGTAACCCCTTATTGTTATTAGTATAACCCACTTATTATATTGATGTACCCATGTAGTGCCCATATTGTTACTATTATGCCACATAGAAGCCCACCATTGTTATTGTTGTGCCCTACAATATTATTGTTATGTAGGCTTTGATTGTATTGGGACCACTTAGACTCCTATATATAGAAAGGAGGTATTTTCATTTGTATCATCCAAGAATTTCTCATTTATGTAATGTAAAGGAGGTTGCCCCCTCGAAGAGGCTGAATTCTAAGGCGTGGATCTCTCTTTTCTATCTTTTTGTGAGCTGGTTTCATAACAGAGAACTTCTGGGAGATGATGTAATCAGCTGACCTTGTTCTTTTAGGGGTTGGAAAAACACTTTTAGGGACTTAAGAGCCCTTGGTTTATGGACATTTATGAATGGGGTTGCAGTGCCCAAAAATGTCTATAACAGTTGCCCCTTAAAGCATGAGCTCGTTAATCTTTTGATGTCGGGTGAAATTCTTTATCATGAGGATCCGAAGTTGTTTCAAGCTAGAAGGCGACCTGTAATAAGATAAAATACAATACATTATCTTCATAATATTTTCATGATCTAGCTGAGGTGGGCATTCCCATGCTCAACTTTATAAATTCATTTTCATGTACATAAGACAGACAATCATCTGAGTGCAGACTGATGATTCTGGTAGAGCCATCATCCCATGGATTGGATGATTATCTATGTAGTAATCATGTACATTTGATGTCTTTATTTTTCTGAATATATATCGCAGCCTGGATGGATGAAACTAGATCCGGGGTCTTCAATCTCGTTTGATCTTCACTCAAAGTACAAGTCGATCCATGTGAGAGATGTTCTGGAGTCGAACATGGAAAGACATCACCTGATTACCAGCCAATGATGTAAGTTGTTAACAGGCGCGAGAGGAATCACTGATAATGATGATTACCCTCAAGGTACTACATTACAATTCACGTGGTGTGAATAAGGGACTTGGCGTCGAACACCACGCAAAATCTTTCGGTCGAAGGCCATTGATGTAAACCTGTTGCCGGAAGTGAGAAACTTGCCATTGAGGCATGTAAGCTTCAAAGTACTGAAAGGGGTGTTCCTAGATCGACTTCTTGGATAATGAGCTGATGTCGACAAGAAGCAATCCATCATAGGAGGGCCTTAGTGAATCCCACATCAATGACATGGAACGAGCAAATGATTTTAATGGAGGTGAAAACGATCTGGTGATATAAGGTTCAGGCTGGCGGTCATGAAAGAATGGAGCGTAAATGTACTGCAATGGATGAGACACAGGTGAATCCTCTGAGCGACTTCTCTTGAACATACCGGCGACACTGAAATGATGGATTGGTAGCATTAACCCCAAATATGGATGGTGTGATGGAACCATGGTGATATGACCAGTGAATGGAACAACCCAACCCGACTCGGATGCGGAGTGAAAGTGTCATGTTCAAGAGCGACTTGCTACCAATAAAGTTTCTTCAAGTTTTCTTCCCAATTTTTCCCTAGTCATTACTGACCAGTACCTCTTTATTTTTGTCAAGATTGAGGAGGATAACATATGCTTGTTCTATAATTTTTCCTTCGGGCAAACCCATCGCTATGTTTTAACGAGCCTAGCGATAGTGAAACTCATTCTTGTCTGTATGGACAAGTTTGTCGCTATTCGATTTTAACGAGTTTAACGACAAAGATAACTCGGTCCTTTTCAATTTTAGAGAGTCTGAAAAGGGACGTAAAGAAAACTCCAATAATCCTTTTTCGTCACATAATCCCTTGATTCCGAAAAAGTATAAAACAATACAAAAGGGATGAATTTTCGGTACTTTTAACGAGCCAAACAAAACAAGCACTCAATCTTTTTGTGTAATAATCCCTCAAGTCCAAAAATATTAAAATCTAAAGGAGGGATAGCACTTCCGGTCACTTTAACGAGTTGGAGAGGGCAATTGCTCGGCAATCTTTTCATATTTTATGAGTCAGTTGAAAAGAGCTTAAAGGAGACTCGTTTTTTGAGGAACGAGTGATAAATTCGAGTAGCAGCTAATTCCAGGTAAGGTTTGGAATTTTCCAATCACGGCAGTATCACAACGATGGCTAACAGGATCACTCTTCGCAGTTGTTCCTCAAAAAGGGTAAACAATCAAATGGAGGTGAATGATCGGCCAATATAGAGTGGAGCTAATGATGAGAACACGACCAAGGCTTCAAAGGCTGATGATAATACATTCACGATGGTTATTTACTGGAAATTCGTTCATTTTTTAGTGAGCTTAAACTCTGGGGGAACATTTGCTCATTGCTTATGTTTATTTTTTAACGAGCTTGAATTCCGTGTTAAAACTGCTCGATCCAGTCGTAAAATAAGGATGTCTCATTTTAAAAAATGGCATTTTTTCAAAGCTTTGCCCCACATCCTTTCTTTATGAAAGTTAGGAAACAACCAATCCTACGAGTTTAAAGGGTTAGAGGACCTACAAAGTTAAAAAAATAAATTGTTGCTCTTCGCTTGCACGCCAAAAGGTTTGCATGCCCCCACGTATAACGAAAAATTTCCAGGTTACCAAAGATTGTTCTATCCATACTTCAGGAAAAACACTTCCTCGGCAATGTCTACCGAAATAAACAAAGGTGAGTGGCGCAACTAGCTCCACTCACATAACTTTGACGAAGGAATCTTATTCCAGTCTAATTTCATAAACTAGTCATATATCCTTCGCGGAAACCTACCCTATACCAAAGGTTTTTCTGTCGAAACAGACCAGGGTGCATGCCCCCTGGGTTTCAGTCATGTCCTCCAAATCACTCACGCTCATCAGGTGGACAGACTAGGGATTGATGAGACATTCCTTGCGTGAAAAGACCATTTAGGGATGGTATTTGACTATTTGCTATGTGTGAACAGGGAATGAAAGCTGGTCTACGAGCTTGACCACTCTTCCTTCATGCGGAAAACACATTACTCTAAAGAGTGAGGAGACAATGGCTCCCATGCAATAAATATAGTCGCATCCAAGGAGTAGATTATAATCCAGGGGTCATTGGACTACCATTACATTCATGTGAACGGTTTTCCTTCTCAATGTTATCGGCACATTGGGAAGGATCCCTAACAGTCGATTGGTTCCTTTGTCAAAGCTTGTTAGATTTCTCATTTCAGGCAAAATCAGTGGCGAACCAAGCGCTTTCCAAGCAGTTGAGGAAAGGATACTCATAGAAGCCCCTTCATCTATGATGGTACCAGCTATGACCATTCTATATATTTGAGCAATGATTCGAAATGGTACACTAGCCGGTAAATGGGTTCTGCCTAGCAAATTCCAATTGAAGGAAACAACTAGGTTGCTTGGAGGTGGGACCGAATAGACGGCCAGATACGACTCTGACGAACTTCCTTCCTGCGGTAAAGGAACGGGTAGACTGCCCCCATGTTCGTCGGAGTCTATGCTTACGAAGAGAATTTGAATGGTGTCTTTCTTGTTCTCTCCGATGACTGTATCATCTAAAGATGGACCTTCTGAAGGCAAGATTGGGTCAACTGCCGCCTCGACCTTTTGAATTTCATCTGGTGTGGATTCAGATGGTTTATCTTCAATGATAAATGCTTCGGCCGACCACAATGGCATGTCAGCCGGATTTTCAACTAGTGACGGACTTGGCAAGAGTTTCTTATATCCAGGAGGAAGTCATAACGGTGAAACCAGACGGTCATCCAAAACTCTTTTAGCCTCGTCTAAGAAGGGACAACGGTGGACGGCGTGATCGCCTTCACACAGTTTACAAGGAAATTTACATTTTCCTTTTTGTCCAGGGGCTTCACTTTCACTAGTTGACGGTGTATTTTCAACATGATCATCAGAGGTTGACGACACCAGATTGTGCAAACGAGGAGACCAGTCCCTTAAGATCCGAGGGATGCAAGGACAATCTCGATGATAGTGGTCTCCTTTGCAAATGACACATGGTGATTTAGGCCTGGACGGTGCAGTGTGTGGATTTTCGCTAGATGATGCCTGGTCGCCCCTTTTCGCCTTTGGCTCCTTCTTCTTCTTCTCTTTCTTCTTCTCAGTTACTTGATTTTTGGCTTTACCAGCTTGATCAAGCGAAGCGGAAGGAGGAGATGGAGAACTGGACGAAGTAGAAGGTTGGGGGGTAACTTTGGTATCGTTTAGTTGCTGACTTGATTGTTCAGGAATCACAGTGTTCTGAATGACGGAGGTCGAGAAGAGCCATACGGGCAAGCCGATTGTCAATCCTGGAAGCGAAAATGTGGCCATATGGGGTGCACCAACATCTCCCCAAGAGGAGAAAGGACTAGGATTTCCTCCAAGGGGAAATCCTTGGTTGGTGGACTCCATTTTTCTCAACCTAAGACCAACGTAGGAAAGGTGATGTTTATTCCGATTAAAATAAATTTTAGATGCTTTGACACAACTTGCTTTTTCAATTTTTAAGAGTCGAGAAAAAAAAAAGATGACTCTAGTTGCCTTCGATTTTTAATGAGATTGAAGTGACAAGTGCTCAGATGGACCTTTTCCTTTAAGGAGTATGAAAAGGAATGAAAGAGACTGCTCTAGAAATCTAGACAGAGGGATTACCACACCAATCGCAAAATTGCAGAATACTTTTTACGGTACGACAGTCAATCTTCCCGAATGTTGTGTTCAGTGCATTGCGATCGATAGCGCGGTAGACACCACTTCCTATGGATAAAGGATAAAGCCTATTGTGGTCTCCCAATATATACTCGACGGTACGTGGGAGCACAAGTCCGTACTGGCACTTATCGTCTCAAAGTGGAGGAATCACCCAACCAGCGATGAAAACAACAGTTACTAGGCTTTACGACGCCGGAATACGTCTCTAGCCTAGACTTATAAATGTTGTGCGTTAGGTTCCAAAGCATTTTTAGATTCATTAAATTTATTTTACAGTTGATCTTGCTTAAGAAATTTTCATTTCAAGTTCACCGTGTGATGTAGATGTACAATTCCTAAAATGAAATCTAAGATGATAAACAATCGTTTAATCTTCTTTTTGCAATGAAAATCCTAGCTACTAAGGAAAGAGAGATGATATTCTTTCAACATAGAGCAGAGAGCACACACTACATGCATTGTCCTAAATCAAACCAACAAACAGTCTCAATGCAAATGAACATGCATGTATTTGTTTTTAGCCTTCTTAATGTGTGAATGATAAAAGGAAAGCTAAGTGCAAATCTAAATTATTTTTCAAAGCGACTTTACTAACAAGTTTCTTTTCAAGACAAAATGAAGACAATGACAACACTTTGCGATTTGGAATTGAAAACTTGCTTTCGACACTTGAAAAACTACTAATTCAAATCAAATATAAGAGTAACAGTGTAATCGGCTATCAAGAACAATTGGATTCTCTTCTATGACTAGAAACGACACTTCCAAATCAAGAAACGACAGTTCAATTACGCTACTTGTTTGTAAAAGAGAACTGAAAATGGCTCAAAATACATAAAAACATTTACATTTCTTTGCACAATGGAGACGGAATAATGGTAAGGAAGGGGTTTCCAACAGAGGTATACTGACTACAGATAGCAAAACTCCTGAATAGAGCTGAAAACAGTGAACACAGAAACCAAAATCTAAGAGCAGAAGAGGTCTTTTCTGATCAGCGCACCTGTAACACAGGGAAAGTGAGATGCAGTGCACCTACTACACACGGGAAGTGCGATGCATCCAGATTCCAAAGAAGAGACAGTGCGATGGTCCAGGGACGAGACTTCAACTGGGTTCCGGGTCACAGTTTGCAGCTCAGTTTAGGGATTTAGGCCGAGCAAGTGGCAATCAGTAAATAAATCACAGGGGTAGATCTAAGGAGGTTACTAGAGCCACCACAAGGGCAATTAGAGAGCTTGTAAATCAATTTTTCAATTCATAAACAAAACCCGAAGATAGACTGAAGCAGCATTGATCTACTTTGCACTTGCATAGAAAATGCAGTTTGAAGGCTAGCTGGCTTGACTTCAGGCTCCGTCTGTAAGTTTATAAAGGAAACAAATATAGACAAACAAACAATCTATTCGGTCCCCAGTGGAGTCGCCATTTTGTTATCGGGAAATCTAGTGTCTATGCAGAGCTACTAGTCCCACTAAGGCTGGTAGCTACCTTAGAAACAAACAAACCAAAACCACTTTTGCTTTCCTTTATGAGAAGTAGATAAGAGGGGAATAAAGGAGACCAACCTCTGTCTTGCGCTTGGTTCCTTGCTTGATCCCTCTCCCTTCTGATAGATCTTTGCCACTCGCTTCCTCGTCTATCTAGCTTCAAAGAGCACCTGTAGAATCAAAGCAGAATAACACTATCCAAGAACATAGATCTACTATCATAAACAATATAGGACCAGATATATATTGACCACACAAATGCATATATCATCAATCATACAAGAATGTGGAGGAAATCTTGAATAGCTTTATTAATAATCAAGAATAGCAAAGAGGATTACAACCAATTGTTCTGACCCAACGTCATCCTCTCAGCAAGAAAGCCCTTCTTCACCTCATGAAAAGCTTAGATCACCCAACACTATGATGTTACACCAAGAAACTAGTAGCACTTCCTTACAAGATACAAAATTCTAGCCTCTGGATCTCTGGGATGAGGGATCCATATATAGATGTTTGCAAGGGGGTGAGTCAGCTTTTGAGATTTGATTAGTGTCCTCTCTCTGATAGTTCTTGATTCCACTTGGAGATTGATGATCTCTTACTCATCCCTGGGCGAATGCAGAGAGGCAAGTGTCACAGGAGAAGTTTCTGGAAGATTCCATGATCCTCCACCTTGCAGATTGACCTTGCCATTTGTCCACTCTTGCCCAGTACCCCATAGAAGGGATTTTTAGTATGCGTCGCACCTCTCGTGTGCATTTAGGTGGGATGCAACGCACTTTGACCATGGAGCAGGTAAGATGGTCCAATTTTGACCAGTTCTGAGTAGTTTTTCATGGAGAGCTTCTGGGAGATGATGTAATCAGCTGACCTTGTCCTTTTAGGGGTTGGAACAACACTTTTAGGTACTTAAGAGCCCTTGGTTTATGGGCATTTATGATTGGGGTTGCAGTGCCCAAAAATGTCTATAACAACATGGAGAAGTGCAAGCCCATGCAGACTCCTCTAGTAGGTAACTGGAGGAAGGAGGTTACTACTTCAAGAGAAGTGGTAGAGGCTACTGTGTACAGGCAGCTTGTGGGTTCACTGATGTACTTAATGAACACACGACCAGATTTGTGCTATGTAGTGAACCAGTTGAGTTAAGCGATGGTTCAGCCTACCAAGATGCTTTGGAAGGTGACAAAGCATGTACTAAGATACCTCAGAGGCACATCTCAGTATGGATTATGGTACAAACAAATAGAGGGAGTGAAGCTACAGGGCTTCACTGATATAGATTGGGCAGGGAATCCATTAGATCGGAAGAGCACATCAAGAGGGATTTTCAACCTTGGGTCAGCGGTAGTTTCTTGGTACAGCAGGAAACAAAGGTTAGTTGCACTCATCTCGGCAGAGGCAGAATACATGGCTGCAAGTCAGGTAGCATGTGAGGCCATCTGGATGCGGAAAATCCTAGTTGGTTTGTTTTATCAGAGGATGGATCCAACTGTGATCTATTGTGATAATTAGAGTTGTATCAAACTCTCTGAGAATCCAATATTTCATGATAGGTCCAAGCACATCAACATCCGGTATCATCATCTCAGAGACTATGTAGTGAGGAGGATCATGTTGCCGCAGTATATTTCGACAGAGGAGCAAGATGCTGACATTTTGATAAAGGCATTGTCAAAGTGTAAATTTGAGTTCCATAGAGACAGGATCGGGGTGGCAGATAATCCCTTTCTTGTTGAGAGGGAGTGTTGAAATATGGCAACAAGAATATTCCAATTTAATTTTTCCTTGAATTAAATTGTGAATTAAAATCGAATTTAGTCTTAACAGCTACTTGAAAATAATTAATTAATTTATTTTAAATTAATTAGTTGGAGAAATTCAAGTTAGAAGTCTTTATGAAGTCATGCAAGAGTTATCCCTTAAATTAAAGAGATAAGATTGAGTTATATTTGAGTTGTAATTAGTTAACTTAGTTTACTAAGTTAAGTCTAGTTAAATTGGTTCCAAACTACTTGAGGAACTAATAGTGAGTTAATAGTCAGTTGATGCATTAATGCACTCAACTAGTGCTACTCCAGTTAACTGAAGATTCCCTCATCGGAATCTCATGCATGTCTATTCTAAGAAAGACCCAGTTGAGATTAATGATCAAGGACAGTGTACTATCAGTTGCATGTGTTTTCTCATGGAGAAAACTCATGCATGCAGTCAAGGGTTCATCCTTGAGGATTACGCAGTTTTGAAGGCTTGTTTTTCCACTTGGTAATAGGCTAATCATCCACAAGGAACTGTGTTTGGTCAATTTAGTGTCCTAAATTGCTCTACATAAATTATCAATATGGGTATCATAAATTGATGAAGTGTAGTGTGTTGGGTTGTGTTATATTCTTTCCACGACTAGCCCACATAGTTAACCGGGGGGTTATAGGAGGGCGGAGCCCCCCCTTCGTTGCACCAATTGCATAGCGAGCGGGTCACAGGGGGTTTGAGGGGTGCAGGTAACCCCACTCTATGCAGTCTGGGGCAGCGCCCCGGAAAATTTTGGTTTTGGAGCCTATGTTAGGTTGGGCGGACCCACCTATGGTTTTGTGCATGATTTTCGCACATGTTTTTGGACGCAATGGTTTTCGGTCCATGGTTTTGGACGTGATAGTTTTCAGTCCATGGTATTGGATGCTTCAGCATGTATAAATATGTATTAATACATTGAAAGTAACATAATGAAAAATCAAGCTGGTAGTCTCGGTTTTGGGATCTAGGGGAAAATATTTGTGTATATGTGTTTTATGTGTTATGCTCTCGCATTGTTTATTTTCTGTGTTTTAGAATTCGTATGCAGGTAATTTATGTATAGGGTTAAAACCTACATAGTGCATTGTTTGTGCTAGCTAACCCTTCTTACTTCATTGTCTTTTTATGTTTTAAGTTGTTTTGGAGGTTTTTAGTCTTTTAATTCCTAATTATTTACAATGTAAATTATCAAAACTAAATCTAACTTTCTCAAAGACTACCCAAAATCTATAAATGAAAACAGAGCTAAGAAAGAAATGGAAACAAAGCTAAGGAAGAAATGAAAACACAGTTTCTATTCTTATTTACTATTATTTCCAAATCATGAATTAAAAACTGAAAGTGAAATTTGCAATTGATGTCTAACTAATTATAGAAAATAAAACTAAATGAAATACTTGGTTACTCTGCCTCTCAATTTTGGGAGAAAGTCTCCTTGGGATGACATTTGAGTAATTTTGTACTTCATTAATATAAGAGAAAGCAAATACAGAGATGCAGAAATAACTCATTGCATAGATGAAATGTTCAACCACTTAGTTAAGGATGAATTATCAACTTGAAGGGTTTTCCATAAACATTCATTAACAACATGAGTTAGGATTTTGAAGTAAAAATAAAATGGCAAAGATAGTAAATGACACTGACTAGTTTAACTGAGAATTTAAACTAGCAAAACAATAAATGAAGTAAACTATCCAACAATGTATCCTTATCATTCTTCAATCCTACTCTCATCCTAAAACAAGATTAGTTTTTGATTGAAGAAACAAGATTACACTATTGAGTTTTATCTTCTAAACTACTGATAAGAACTAAAAAGAAATCAAGCTAATGGAAACTGCTCTAAATTATAATCTCTGTTAGTAAGAAAAATGATTATAAAAATTGTTTCAGAAAGAAAATGATGAATTTACAGTTAACAAGAAGAAGACAAATAAATAAAATAAAACCTCTTCAGTGCAGGGGCCCTCTGCAACTGATTAGGCTACGCTTTCTCAATCAACTCCAAGAAAACTCCTTCAGATGTTCATAAAAACATATGGTCTTCTCATATTAAAACAGGGACACAAAACGTCAAAAAATTACAAAGTCTGGAACTTCGATTTCACATAAAAACTATTACTATTACCGCTAACTTCTTCGGTCCTTTACACAGGTATTTATAAGAAAATCATATAACTATTTGTGGAGAAAAACATGCTACAGCCAAACACGTAGAAGACAGATATGCGGAATTTCTTCCTCGACTATTGGAGAAGTAAATCCAAGACATGGTGGTTGTTGGATTCATTTGTACAGGTGGTTGTTGAAGTCCGTAGGTACAGGTAGTTGCTCCAGATAACGCTTCCCATCACTGTGAAACATATTAATTATCCATGAAACAGAGTCCTGTTACCCTCGGTCTCTTTGCGTTTGACTTATCCATTGATCGTAGTCTTATGCCATCTTCTTTGTCGACCTGGGCTGAATGAATAGGACAGGGTCCATCTCATGATGATTTCAAAGCTACCCATGTAGCTAGTTTCTCCTTCTGACACCTAGAACCTATTAGAGCATGGAGGTAGCTGCGGAACACTCGGTTAGCCACAGAATAGGTTGTGTTCCATAGCTAATATACAAAAATTTATTCAAATAGAAAAACATAAAAAGAATAACATGTAAATCACTAAATTTCCTCCTCAAGGAAGTATATACCAATTATTAGCGATGAGAATGCATCTATCTTATGGAAAAACAAAGAAAAGGAATGAAAAGAGTTGCTAGGGAAAGAGTAATTTTGAGGCTCAACATACCCCCACTGCAAAATCATTGCATGTCCCCATGCAATTTTCAAAAATGTGAACTTCTTTCTCCTATTGCATCTGTTCTGATACTTCTACCAGCACATCCAACTTCCTTTTCTCATTTCTCCTTGCACTGACTGCCATCCTGGGCTTCTTCATAAGAAGTTTGTATTTGAGGTTTATAAGTGTTCTGCTCAAATTCCTATTTTTCCTCTTCAGCTTCCTATTTTTCTTGTACCATAATCCTAAGTGCAGCATTGTGTTGTCATGAATGGCTTTATCCAGCTTGTTCTATTCCCTCAAGGTTTCATTTTCTTTTTGAATATGACTGTTCAAAATCTCTAACTCAAAGATTTCTTGTTTGAGAGAGCTAATTAGAGGTTCTTGTAGATTGACAGGCTACTCTAGATTGGTTGAGGATCCTGGATCCATTGAGCTATCCTTCCTTTCTAATGACTCTATGTAGTCATATACTTTCTGTTGTACTAGATCTATGCCAGGAGAAGCTCTGCTTGGTCTGCCTTCAAAATTCTATGGAAGAGAGTTTTGTGGACTGTGTTCAGGTGGAATAATTTCAGGAAATTGAACTGGGTTTTATTCCTCTAACTTTATGAACTGGGATCCTTTTTATGTTACCTTCCTCACCTTACCTCAGAGTCTAGAGCTCCTTCTCAGGTTTTGGAAGCTTATGGTTTCTTCTCTTGTGTCCTTCTTCCTCTTCCCTATCTTGATTTTCTCTCTAATCTTGGTCGGTCTTTTAGAGAGTAACTATTCATCTTCTTGAGGTGATGAAGGTTCAGGAATGTCTTCATTGATTTCTTTAGCTCTCTCTTTCATTTTTCCTTTCTATTTAGTTTGCTTTCTAACCTCTGGTTTAGAAGCTGTCTCTGCATCATTTTCTTGTGAGGAGGTTCCAGATTTGTTTTGAATGTTAATGTTGATCTTTCTCCTCCTACTTTTCTTAACATGACTCTCCTTAGTTGACTCTAGAGCATCCTGAAAAAAGTTTCTTACCAAGGAATCTTCCTAGGTATCCCCTATACTTTTCAAATAGAATTCAACTAGTATTTTCACTAATCCATGATGATACATAGTTGTTTCTATGGATTCAATTTTCTTTTGGACATTTGTAGCCATCCTTCTTAGACTATTTAGTAGGAAGAAGGGAAGATTGATGGTTCCATTTTCTAAGACATTCATTAACAAGCATATATGGTAAACATACATAACCCCAAATCTTCCTTCACATGTAATGAATTTTTGCAATATCAACAGCACATTACCCCATTTGTTCTTGAGTGATGAAATAGGAATTCCCTTCCTAAATAATGTAATATCCATACCTGGTTTTCTAAGATTCACCATGAAATTCCTTGTTTTTGAATCATCTTTCTCCTTGCCTCAGAAACTCTATTGCTTCTACTATGAAGGATTCTATGACTGCAAATTTAATATCTCCTATCTCCACTTCTGTGCCATCAAATGACCTTGCAAAAGACTTGGTAATTCCCTTGTAGTAGCCGTCAAATTTCTCAATAAAATTTAACCATCCGGCCTTCTGTAGCATCCCTTTAAGCTGTGGATACCCCTCCATATACTTCACCCCTACAGGCTCTATCCTGACAATAATCCCCATATCCTTTGTTTTCGGTTAACCTTCAAATTACTCTTACTGTCTATAAAAACAAGTGCTATTCAAGAAATGGAATGACTGTGTGTATGGAAATGGAATGATTGCGTATATGAAAAATGGAATGGCTATGTATATAGAATGACTGTGTGTTATAGGAGAGATAAACTTAAGGGTTTGCATGTAATAAATAGACAGTAAGGGTTTAGAGAGTCGTAGATAGGTAGGTCACATCATCATCTTGACCGTTAACAGGTGGAGTTGTGGAGGACTGTTTGAGTATAGGTTATGGAGTTTGAAGCAGAGATTTATTATGAAAGAATCATTGGGACTGTTTGTCATTGAAGATGGAAGATATGGCAGAGATATAGTGGCAGTCAAATCAAATGATGGTTGATTAAGGAGACATGTGATTATACATACTATACAAACTTATGTTTTCAAATTTCTTTTTGAAATAAATCTTTGAATTTACCTTTGGAACTTTTACCTTTCACTTGCTAATCTCTTTGATGTTGATCCATAGGTACCTTGAGCATGGTTGGTCTTCAAAAATTGATTTTTCTTCAATTCCCAACATACATGATTTTATTATGAGCTATACACTTGTGTCTGAACTGATAATCAAATTGTAGTTGCAGAATCAAATTAGCTGCAGAACAGAATCGGTTGCAGAATGTGAAAAAGAAATTGAAATATGGCTTATGGATCATGAATTAAATGGAGGTGGCTATGTAAGTGAAATGAAATGAGATGTAAGACAAGATGATAAATGAAATGAAAAAAATGGAATGAAGGTTGTAAAAGGAAAAATTTATTGATGAAACATGATAATGAGATGAAGTGAAACTGAAAAAAATAAGATGGAGAGAGGTGAGATGAGATGATGAATTTACAGAATCTAAACTGTAGAGTGACTGTAGCTTTTCGTCACTACTTATTACAAAAAGAAAATGGAAAATATAGGGTGTCAGAAACCTCTGATTTTCACCCTGTATTTTCTGTATAAGTATGCCAATCAATGATTGGCTTTCAACCTTATACAACATTTTTTTTTTTTGAAAAATAAATACTAAGTTAGTGGAGAAGAAGAATTCTTCTTCATTAGCTTCATTTCAGAATTGTCTTGGAAAATCTTAATGAACTCCTCTTTTGAAATTGGTTTCTGATATATCTTTAATCTATGACCATTCACAAGAAAAGGAGTTTTACTTTCATCTATTATTCTTATCCACATTGCTCCATTACTGAAGAATTTTTCAATCTCATATGGCCCAATCCAATGAGTTTGAAACTTCCCTTGAAAATCTTTAAACTTTGAATCAAACAATAGCGCCCAATCTCCCACTTGAAACCTCTTGTCCTTGATATATTTTTCATGCCATTTAGCCCTCTGTTGTTGGACTATACTAGTCTTTTGAACTGCCTCTTGCCTGATTTCATCAAGTTCATTTAATTGCTCCAGCCTATGCTTTTGTGCCTCTGATAAATCTAGTCCCAGTTGGACTGCCATCTTGAAAGTTCTGATTTGGAACTCTATAGGGAACATGACTTGTTTGCCATAAACAAGTTCATAGGGTGTGTGTCCCATTATGTTCCTCCATGTAGTTCTATAGGCCCATAAGGCTTCAGAAAGCCTTTCCACCCAATCTCTTCTATGTAGATGCACAGCCTTGGTGAGGATTCCTTCAATCACTTTATTTGTAGATTCCACTTGACCATTTGCTTGTGGATGATAAGGAGTAGATTTCCTATGTTTGATCTTGTATTCTTCCACAAGCCCTTCCACCATGTTGGATGTAAATTGAGATCCCTGATCTATCACAATTTCTCATGGAACACCAAAACGAGTAAAGATGTCCTCAAAAGGAAAATTAACTACAGATTTTTCATTAGCAAAAGGTAATGCTTTGGCCTCTACCCATTTAGTGACATAATTAGTGCATACCAATATATACTTTTTCTGCTTAGATGGAGGATTAATTGGCCCAACAAAATCTAAGGCCCAGTTTTCAAAAGGTTCGATGAGTACCTGAGTTTGTAATGGAATTTCTTTTGAGGGAGCAGGTTTCCCTACCCTTTGGCAGTTGTCACATCTCTTGACATATTCTTTAGCATCTTTGAAAATGGATGGCCAATAATATCCTAAAGAAAGGATTTTATAGGTTGTCCTCTTGTTAGCAAAATGTCCACCACATGGCTCATCATGACATGCCTTAAGAATCTCAGACATTTCATCTTCCCTAACACACCTTCTAATCATAAGATCTGGGCCTGTTTTATACAATTCGTTAGTGATCCATGAATATCTTGCACTTATCTGAATAAGTTTTCTTTTCTCTCTAGGAAACAAATGTGAAGGTAACTTTCTTGTGACTAAATAGTTAGCAATATCTACAAACAAAGGAGTTTGAGTAGTTACTGCAAAAAGATATTCATCAGGAAACTTATCTTCAACCGGAGAATATTCTTTGATATTCTGAATCCTTGACAAGAAATCAGCAACTGTGTTTTGTTTTCCAGGTCTATCTAGCACAATAATGTTGAATTCTTGCAAAAGTAAAAACCATCTTGTAACTCTGCCATTAGTGATAGGTTTATTCATTAAATATCTAATTGCATAGTGATTTGTATGAACAAAGGTTTCATAACATGTTATATAGTGTATGAACTTGTTAATTGCATGCACAACAGCTAAAAACTCCTTTTCGGTCACAGTATAATTTAACTCAGTGGGAGTCAAATTCTTACTTGTATAGTAAATGGCATAAGGAATCAAATATTTTTGTCCCAATACAACTCCTAGAGCTGTATCTGAAGCATCTGTTGAAATATGGAAAGGGAATTTCCAATTTGGACCTCTTAAAATGGGTGCTTCAGAAATTTTTGTTTTTAAGGTTTCAAATGCCAACTGACAATCAGAATTCCAATTGAATTCACAATCTTTGGTAAGCAATTTGAAGAGTGGGGATTCTATTTTAGTGAAATTTTCTATAAACCTTCTATAGTATCCTGTAAATCCTAGAAAACTTCTAACATCCTTTTGGAAATTTGGAATTGATAATTTAGAGATGACTTCAACTTTAGATTTGTCAACTTTAATCCCATCTCCTGAAATGTGATGTCCTAAAACAATACCCTCTGTAAACATCATAAAACGTTTTTCATGGCTTAGTGAAATGTTTGCTTCTTTACATCTTTTAAGAACTTTTTCCAAATTTTCCAAAGCTTCTTCAAATGTATTCCCATACACTGTAAAATCATCCATATATACTTCTACATAATCATGTATTAGATCATAAAAAAGTCCTAGTACTGCTCTTTGGAATGCTGCAGGGGCATTACATAACCCAAAAGGAAGTACTCAGTAGGCATAAGTTCCCCATGGACAAGTAAATGTGGTTTTATCCTGATCTTCAGGTGCTACTTGAATTTGATTATAACCACTAAATCCATCCAAAAATGAGAAATACTTCTTACCTGCTAATGTATCTAACACTTGATCTACAAAAAGGCAAAGGAAAATGATCTTTAAGGGCTGCTTTATTCAGTTCTCAATAATCAATGCACACCCTCCATTTACCATTCTTTTTAGGTACAATTACTAAAGGAGAAACCTATTGGCTATCTAAAATTGGGTAAATGAAATTTACATTCAGTAATTTTTGGAGCTCTTCTTTCACAATCTCCCTAAGATTTGGATTCATCCTTCTCTGAAGTTTTCTGATAAGTATACAATTTTCCTCAATGTAGATGTGATGGATAAAAGTCTTAGGATTAATGCCTTTCATGTCGATGTATTACCATACATATGCAGCAAAATGTTGTTGTAATATTTTGATTAGCTCTTCTTGTTGTAGTTTCTCCAAGTTTTCGCTTATGTTCAATGTCCTATCTAGAAAAATTTCAATTGTAGAACTACCAAACTCTTCCATAGAATAGAGAGACATCTGCCTAGATGAAATATTCAACATTAGATTTTTCTTGAAATTGCTCATGATCATATTCTGAAGATGATTCAAAATTTTCCCATGTATTTAAAATTTCACTATCTTCACTAATATCTGAAATAGTAAAGAGAGGTTGA
Organism: Pinus tabuliformis; assembly: GCA_031772625.1. Classification (NCBI taxonomy): domain Eukaryota; kingdom Viridiplantae; phylum Streptophyta; class Pinopsida; order Pinales; family Pinaceae; genus Pinus; species Pinus tabuliformis. The sequence goes on from CM062808.1 coordinate 686,640,337, forward strand.
ATATCATTTTCATCATCAATCCATTCTTTGTCATCTATTTCTGTGATTGCTTTTGCTGGAGGATATAGAGTAATTTTTTTTGTTGAATTACCATTAGAAATATACATGTCACTAGATCTACAGCTAATAAAAGCATCAGCTGTGGCCAGCCAAGGTCTTTCTAATATGAGTGGATGTCCCCCTAGATTGTTCTTGGGAGTTAAGATCATGAAATCAACAGGATATTCCCAAGAATCTAAGGATACTGAAATATCTTCTAACACTCCATCTAGTTTGATTACTGATCTATCTGCTAGTTGTAGTAAGGTGGGTGTGCAAAGAAGATTAGGAAGCTTGAGCTGCTCCATAGTTTGTTTGCTAATGATGTTTATTGCTTCCCCTAAGTCAATCAATGTATTTGGAATTTCAATTCCATTGATATGTGTTTTCACAATTGGACTTCCTAGATCCACATATTTTTGTATGGCAACTTTTCCCATCATTATGTCTGTTATTTTTCGTACCAAGTGAATTCTTTTTGTTTCCTTTGTTTTTCTTCCTGGTTTCTTTATGCTCAACTCCTTTATTGTTTTGGCTAGAATTGAAATTTATTTAATGGCTTGTAGCAAAAGGATTTTGATACAGACATTCTTCAATTCATCTAGAAAATCATAATCAGGCAACATAATCTGCTTTTCTACTCCTCTATCAATTTGTAATCTTTTAGGAAAAGGAGGTGTAGAAGTAGATGCTAGTTGCTCAATGATAGGAGTTGTGTTTACTGATTCTTTTTGTTTTTCTTTTTCAATGTTTTGGTTTTGGAGAGATGTTCCCTCAAAACTTTTATTGACCTTTAGAGAATCTTCCTCAGAATTATCTTGTTCTTGAATAACTACAGAAGGTCTTTCCTTTTCTAATATCCTACCAGATCTTAGTTGAACATCATTAAGATCTAAAGGAGTAATCATATAGGTTGGAAATTGTTGTCCTTCTACCATGTAAGCATTCTGAGGATTTTTATTGTTGGGGTTTTGTATTGGTTGGGCAGGTAGCTGATTTGGTTTCTGCTGAAATGGCAGTAGGAGTTGAGGGTTTTGATTTTTTTGTGGATTTTGTTGTGGAAATGGTAATGAAAGTTGAGGCTTCTAATTTTGAAGTTGTGGCTGTTGATTTTGTTGTGGAATGTGTGGGGGAGGATAATTCTGATATGATGGAGGATATTGGTAATATTAAGAAAATATACCATAAGGATTTTGTACTCCGTGTGCCCACGGTTGAGATTGAGATTGAGGTTGAGGCCAAGGTTGCTGCCAAGAATTCCAATTTGGTGGGGGCTGAAGATTACATTTGATTGTTAAATACTTGATTTTGTGGCCCCTTCCAAGGTCTTCTAGCAACAAAACAAAGAGGTTCTGCAAAATTTGGGACTGTTTCCTCTTGAAAGATAGCCTTAAGACCTGGAATTGAAGGACAACCCTTGGTCTCATGGCTTTCTAAGCAAATCATACAAGTTTCTACAACTATTGCATCTAAAGGGCATTCTCTTAGAGCATGTTTTTTTCTTCATTGTGGACAAAAAATGGCTAAAGCATCAGCCTTGGTTTTCTACTTGTTTTGTAATTTAAGGGTTTCTATTTTCTCACTGAGACTCCCTAGAATGTCAGTTTTAAATTCATCAAGCATATTACCAATTTCTACCCTACTTACAGATCCAGTTGCAGATTTGTTTACTCTAAAAAGAGAAGGATCTCTTAGACCTTTCCTAGTTTTAGATTTCCCTCTTGAGATATGAACACATAATTCTCCTATGTCACTTAATGGAAGTTGAGAGATATCTCCCTTCCCCATCATGTTAAGGATATCTATCCACTCATCTCTAATGGCTTTTGATAAAAGAGCTTTCAAGGTATCTTCATCTAAATTGTCCATCTTTGCTCTTTTCAAATTATAGTTGAATCTCTCAATCAAATATTCTAAGTTTTCATCCTCTCTTTGCATCATTTGGAACACTTCATCTTTGTGATTGGTAGGCATGCAATAATCCAAATACCTATCAAAAACGTTTTTTTCATGTCATTCCATGTTCTAATGGACTGAGTGACTAACCCCATGAACCATTTCAAAGCAACTCCTTTCAATGTTGAAGTTAAAAACTTAAGTTTTTGAGATTCTTATAGATAGTCATAGGTTTTGCACAAGACTTCAAACTCAAATAAAAATGTTTCAGGATCCTCACTTTTTAACCCATGGAAGTTTGGGAGGACAGAAGATGAGAAATTTTTCATTGTGGCATTTGTTTCATCATCCACTATAGGGAATCCAAAAGAATTATCTATTCCCCTATTTCCTCTGCCTCCTCCATTATTTCCTCTACCCCCTCCTCCAAACAGTGTGAATTCTCCATCATGTTCTTCTTCTGCCGTTATAGTTTCTTCAGGGTCAGTATAGGGTTCAACCTGCAAGGTTACTTCCTCCTCCTCTGGTTCTTCTATTAATGGAATATGGGAGAGAGGTTCTACTTCTTCTTCCTCACCGGGTGTTCCTAATTATTCAACTAAAATGTGCTCTCCTATGGAGGTGAAAAAGGTTATTCCTGCTGTTGGAGATTCGAAATTTTTCTCCCCTAGGACTGACTTGGTAGATGAAGTAGGAGATTCTTTTGATTAGATTTCTGCCCCTGGAATTCCAGGAGTTCTGTGGCTGGGAGTATGAGTTTGGGCTGGAGGTATGTCTTTTCTTGTTCTTGGTGGAGTAGGTGGTGTTGTAGGAATTGAACTTTTGCCTCTAGCTATAAATCTACCCCTAGAGTCTCTTTCTCTATGCATGTCATTTTTTTTTAATGTAAGAGATAAAGTTACCTGGTTACACTTCCTCGGCAACGGCGCCAAAATGTTTGGTCAATTTAGTGTCCTAAATTTCTCTACATAAATTACCAATCCAGGTATCGTAAACTGATGAAGTGTAGTACACTGTTTGTGCTAGCTAACCCTTCTTACTTCGTTGTATTTTTATGTTTTATGTTGTTTTGGGGGTTTTTAATCTTTTAATTCCTAATGATTTACAATGTAAATTATCAAAACTAAATCTAACTTTCTCAAAGACTACCCAAAATATAGAAATGAAAACAGAGCTAAGAAAGAAATGGAAACAAATCTAAGGAAGAAATGAAAACATAGATTCTATTCTTATTTTACTATTATTTCCAAATCATGAATTGAAAACTGAAAGTGAAATTTGCAATTGATGTCTAACTAATTACAAAAAATAAAACTAAATGAAATACTTGGTTACTCTGCCTCTCAATTTTGGGAGAAAGTCTCCTTAGGATGACATTTGAGTAATTCTGTACTTCATTAATCTAAGAGAAAGCAAATACAGAGATGCAGAAATAACTCATTGCATAGATGAAATGTTCAACCACTTAGTTAAGGATGAATTATCAACTTGAAGGGTTTTCCATAAACATTCATTAACACCATGAGTTAGGATTTTGAACTAAAAATGAAATGGCAAAGACAGTAAATGACACTGATCAGTTTAACTAAGAATTTAAACTAGCAAAACAGTAAATGAAGTAAACTATCCAACAATGTATCCTTATCATTCTTCAATCCTACTCTCATCCTGAAACAAGGTTAGTTTTTTACTGAAGAAACAAGATTACACTATTGAGTTCTATCTTCTAAACTATTGATAAGAACTAAAAAGAAATCAAGCTAATGGAAACTGCTCTAAATTATAAACGCTGTTAGTAATAAAAATGATTATAAAAACTGTTTTAGAAGGAAAATGATGAATTTATAGTTAACAAGAAGAAGAAAAATAAATAAAATAAAACCTCTTCAGTGCAGGGGCCCTCTGCAACTGATTAGGCTACGCTTTCTCAATCAACTCCAAGAAAACTCCTTCACATATTCATAAAAAAATACGGTCTTCTCATATTAAAACAGGGACACAAAACGTCCAAAAATTACAGAGTCTAGAACTTCGATTTCACATAAAAACTATTACTATTACTGCTAACTTCTTCGGTCCTTTACATAGGTATTTATAAGAAAATCATATAACTGTTTGTGGAGAAAAACATGCTACAGCCAAACACGTAGAAGATAGATACGCGGAATTTCTTCCTTGGCTGTTGGAGAAGTAAATCCAAGACATGGTGGCTATTGGATTCGTTTGTACAGGTGGTCGTTGAATTCCATAGGTACATGTAGTTGCTCTGGATAACGCTTCCCATCACTGTGAAACGTGTTAATTATCCACGAAACAGAGTCATATTACCCTTGGTCTCTTTGCGTTTGACTTATCCATTGATCGTAGTCTTATGCCATCTTCTTTGTCGACCTAGGCTGAATGAATAGGATAGGGTCCATGTCATGATGATTTCAAAGCTGCCCATGTAGCTAGTTTCTCCTTCTGACACTTGGAACCTGTTAGAGCATGGAGGTAGCTGTGGAACAGCCGATTAGCTGCAGAATAGGCTGTGTTCTGTAGCTAATATACAAAAATTTATTCAAACAACAAAACATAAAAAGCATAACATGTAAATCCCTAAATGTCCTCCTCAAGGCAGTATATACTAGTTATTAGCGATGAGAATGCATCTTTCTTATGGAAAAACAAAGAAAAGGAATGAGAAGAGTTGCTAGGGAAAGAGTAATTTTGAGTCTCAACAAACAGTGCAAGGAAATAGGAGCTTGGAGGGCAGAGAGGAAGGCTGGAGAGAAGCCAAGATTTCCTGTGAGCATCTATGAGGATTGTACTAAGAGCTGGCTAGTTGTGAGAGCTAAGGCTTTGTATAATTCCTATGTACTTCCACCATGTATGATAATACAATAGTGTGGGGTTTTTATCTGAGACTTTCCCTAAATTATTTTCATGTGTATTGTGCCATTGATTCTTCTTCTTCTGGTTATATTGTTCAGCTCGATCTTTAAGCTTCCACAAATTGATAGTAGAAGTAGGTTATAGTATTTTGCTTTGATTTATATTGCATTATCGGGTTAACCTATCACAGATTTTATAAAACATTATGTACATGGGATTCAATGTATTATTTTCTGGCCCATTGATGTCACTGTATCATGTATCATGTACTTTGTAGCTCAATCCCACATTATTGGGCTCACCATTATTCTTTGTACGTAGTTATCTCGGCGGGTATGGGTATGCCTGCCCCACCTCATTTGAGATCATGTACAACATAAAAGGATACTTCTATCAGTTTAGTAAGTCTTGCCCCCTCCATTTTTGTCTCACCCCCTCCATTATTTTCTCTAAGAATAAATATTAAATGATACTTTGATCATTATTCCTTGTCACATTTGACTAAATCACCTAGGAATAATTAAATAAATCACTATTTATTTATTATTCCTTAATTCCATTATTGGAATAATTGTTAAATCATTATTTAATAATTATTTCAATTTTACAACATTCTTAATCCTCACGAAATAATTAATAAATCATATTATTTGCTGATTATTTATAAATAAATTTGTTTGACCATTTTGAATATCTTTTCCCTCTCCAGAAAATATAATAAAGTATTCCTAACGGTTAGATCTTGATTTTGTCAAAATTATTTTATTATTCTCCATTTTCGAGATTACCTCAATACTTTGTTATAAATAGGAGGGTTTTCCATTCATTTTCACCATGATCATTATCATTGTCACCATTATAGTCTCTTTTCATCTGAGCTTCCACCTGAGTTCTCCACATTGTTTTGGGTTTTTCACACACTGAGAGAAGGAATTGATTATTGAAGCATCAAGGACATCAAATGACCCGTCCCATGGAGGGGGATTCACAGACCTTTTTGTAGATCTCATTCACGAGGTGGTATCAATAAAATATTTACTATTCATTTTAAAATTCTTTCCATTTGGGCTAGTACATTGCATATGTTGTTTTGTTGTAGGTTTTTCTAACCCATGTGTAGAACTTTATGACCTATTCTATGGTCTGCAAAATTCCCTCCACAAGTCCCATCATGATAGGCCTTAAGGATATCATAGATCTCATCCTCTCTTACACACCTTCTAATCTGCTGATCAAAACCAGTGTGGAAGAGATAGTTATCCAACCAAAAATATTGGGCACTTTTTTGAACACTTTTCCTCTTTTTCTTGGGAGAAAGGTTATGAGGAAGCTTTCCTACAATAAGGTAATTGGAAATGTCTGCATACCAAGGTGAGTAATTGGAAATTACAAAAAGTTACTCATCTGGAAAAGAGTCTTCAACAGGAAGATCATCAGTAACATTGTTTAATCTAGAAAGAAAATATGCAAAAACATTATCCTTCCCAAGTTTATGTATAATGGTAATATCAAATTCTTGGAGTAACATCAACCACATAGTAACCCTGGCATTAGTAACTAGCCCATTCATTAAAAACCAGATAACAAAGTGGTCAGTATGCACAAAGGTTTGGTAACCATTAATGTAATACCTAAATTTATTAATAACATGAACAACGAAAAGAAACTATTTTTTTGTCATCGTGTCATTTACCTATGCAGGGGTCAAGTTATTGTTAATGTGGTAGATGGCGTATGTTTTATTTTCCCCATGTTTTCCAAGTACAACACCAATGGTTTTATTAGAAGCATCAATGGATATGTGAAATGAGAGACTCCAGTTATGTCCTCACAAAATAGGAGATGTTGTTAAACACCTTTTCAATTCTAAAAAAGTGTTGTTACACTTGTTAGTCCATACAAAGTCCTTATCCTTTGTTAACAAAAGAAACAATGGGAATGAAATCTTAGAAAAAAATTCTATAAATTATTTATAATAATTTGCTATATATAGAACCTCATAACTCATTGTCCAGGCTTTTGGGAGCCAAGCTTCTGATATGTATAACTTAGAGAAAGCTTGGAGTGTATTGTAACGAGCCTTGGCTTCTCCATACTGCAGAGCAAGTACATCTCTTTGGAGGAGCAAGCGGAAGTGATTGTAACATTCCATTATCAGGGCTAGTGGTTGTCATGGTTGTATGTATGATTGGATATTTCACTCTTTTAATATAACAGATCCAACACGTTTCATGCATATATTGTTATTGTAGTTCAACTATCTTGGTTACTCTAACGATGTATGTAATTGTAATTTATGCATGTGTGTATGGACTATTCTGTATGTGTTTGTATGAATCTTATCGAAGATTTTTGTTGGTATAACTCATCACTTTGGATTGTCAAGTATCCTGATTTCCATCTCGTGATGTATTTCAGCTTGTGTGTTCCCTTTCGCTTCTAAGGGGCGCACTCTTCTCCCCTTATGTGTGTTAGAGCCTTTAATGCACCTTCCTTGACTTGTTGCAAGGTCACACCCTTGCTTCCAACAAGGATGTCTTACTTACCTCTGTGTGTAACCGTAGTTAAGGCGATACTGTACTACCCACTGTTTGGACTCCTACTCCAAACAATCTGAGGTCTACTTGGGACTTATTACCAGGTAGATCCCTTGACATGTTGTTGGTTCCAACACCGTCAACACCAAATTATAACCAAAACCACATAAAATTAACTCTTAGTGATCTGTAAACTGTTGTGGATATTCCAATGGATAGTTCGTCACAACAAATATGAAAATAATGTATTAAAATTTTTAATTTCTACTCTATTATATTTTTATTAAACTTTAAGATTTGTAAATTTAACTATAAATAGTGCATGCATGTGAATAAAAATTATGTAGAAAAATAGAGAACGAAAAAATAATCTCTCACACACACATAAGACACAATATATGCTCTGGGAAACCCTTTTGGGAGAAAACCCAGTTGGGAGGTGAGGTTGTGTCGCTCTCTTTCTCTATCTAGAAATATGGCGGCAAATACAAAGAAGTAATGCTTGTGGCTTGTGGGCTTCTACAGTGCACAAATCCTCTTTGTGTGATCCACATCCTATCCCTCTTGGCTATCTTTGCTCATCTATGGAACAAAATGCTCTCGAAAGAATGGAATACCTCTTCCTCCTAATGATTTGGTTATAACACAACTCGATAACCTATTAGTGGTTAATTTTGACAACGTCAACTCTTAACTAGAGTTACAATATAGACTCTACTAGAATATTTTACATCACAAACATGTGGCTAGCACTTTTCCATGAATAATGGGGGCTAACGCAGCATCCTCCCAAACTATAGGTGTGAAAATAGGAAGGTCAACTTCTGAGTGGCACAACTTTTGCATACAGACTCCGATTGGCGCGCTTTCACTGTTCAAAATATATTTCTGTGTAGAACAACATGAAATGGTGTTGTGCTAAAGCGGAAAAATTTTACCCCCAAAAATGTCGTTTTATGCCTCAAAACGCTCTTGGAAGGTTTCAGACCTCGTTTCGCCAAAATGGGTCCACTAGTAAAATCGGTCCCATGAGTTGATTTGTCCATGTTTTCCACTCTGAATGCATCGAGATGGATGACAAACAATATAATCATCCAATCCATATCACTTAGAAAATGCGTTGAAAATGATCCACATCAAGATATACCTTGTATTGCATCTCATAGTTCCATAAGTAGTAGCCAAGCCACCATCAGATCTTAACATTATGATCGTCGGGGTGAAGACGCAGATGTGGAAACTCTGATGGCACTAAGATGCACAAAAATGAATGATCCCTTGATCTCTATGCATAAGTGGAGTTATACTTCCAACCATTTCTGTAATTTTATGGGTGTCAAATGTAGTAGTGACAACTACAAATTGTAAGTTATAGGAGTCAATATAAGTAGAATGACCCTGAATGGAAATATCCCTTCCCACCTCAGGAATTTATTGCTTCTCCAATATTTCAATCTCTCTCATAACATATTTATAGGTCATATACCCAAGGCTTTGGGACGTCTACAACAACTCAAGAAGGTATGCATCTCTGCAAATGATCTGACAAGGACCATTCCACACAAACTCGATGACTTAAAGAACCTACAATTACTGGCCTCTTACAAGAATGCCCACATAGATTTGATTCTTGGGACCCTTGGAAATTGTTCAATGCTAAGAAATATTGATTTATCTTTAAAGCATTTTTGTATAAGATTCATTTAGTACACCACCTTCTACAGGCAAATAAACAGATAGGTTGGATTGAAACAGTGTAAGTGGTTTTCCATGTTGTTTTGTCACATCGCTTCATCAATAGGTGGTATTTATTAATTTATTTAATGCTTAGTCTATTCATAAGTGGTATTTAAAATAAACACAAAAACGAAAAAATATTTCAATTTCATGTCCATATTTAAATAAAATATTTAGATATCATATTTTCCTCTTTATATATAAGTTATAGAATAAAAATAAAAATAAAATGGTTAATACATTTTAATAGTGTACTTCCTTCCACTATCAATATGTATTTAACACACACACACACACACACACACACACACATATATAAAATATAAATTCATCTTATTTGCAAATTTATCATCCATAATAAAAACTAGCATACTCCCAAGGCAAGGCAAGGGAAAGCAAAGGATAAGACAAGGCAGATGTGTTGTAAAAGGAAAATAGAAAGATTTTGAATAGTGAGTTGTGGTTTGTTATGTTCCTTAACATTTCAAGGTCTAATTGAGTTCCATAAGATTTTAAAGTCCAAATGCTTCATGTATATACTTTCTATGTATGGTTTCCTAACTTATTTTAGCGAAATTTCTCACTTTTATGCTTTATTTTGCCTCTAATTATTTTCAAGGTAGGGGAAGAGAGTCCACAAAAAGAGAACCGTTATAATATAAGTGTTATCACCAAAAAATGATCACCTAGCCATTTCTAACTAGATGGATCAAAATACACCATGTAGGATTAATTTTACCATAGTAAAATCACTTTCACCATGGGAAATAATTTAGTAAACCATTTTTATTAAATTGTTTCCTAAAAAAAAACAAAAAACAAAAAACAAAAAACAAAACCCATGAGAATAATTGAATAAATCATTATTTATTTAATTTTCTCTAGGAATAATTATTAAATCATTATTTGATCATTATTCCTTGTCACATTTGACTAAATCACCTAGGAATAATTAAATAAATCACTATTTGTTTATTATTCCTTAATTCCATTATTGGAATAATTGTTAAATCACTATTTAATAATTATTTCAATTTCACACCATTCATAATCCTCGCGAAATAATTAATAAATCATTTTATTTGTTAATTATTTCTAAATAAAGATATTTGACCATTTTGAATATCTTTTCCCTCTCCAAAAACTATAATAAAGTATTCCTAATGGGAAGTTTTTCCATTCATTATTCACCGGGATCATTATCATCATCACCATTATCGTCTCTTTTCATCTGAGCTCCCACTTTAATTCTCCACATTATTTTGGGTTTTTCACACATTGAGAGAGAGAATTGATTACTAAAGCATCAAGGACATCAAAGGACCTATCCCACAGAGGGGGATTTACAGACACTTTTGTAGATCTCTTTCACCATCATTTTAAAAGTCTCTCCATTTGGGTTATTACATTGGATATATATTGTTGTTTGGTGTTTGAATCACATATGTTGTTTTCTTACAGGTTTTGTAGCTTTATTATTACAGATCTCAAGCGAAAGTAACCACAAATTGTTGTTAGGGTCATGTGCCACCAGTGACGTAAGTGAGATATTTTTGGTACACCTTCCAAGAAATTTCAATCGGTTGTGCTTACCAATCCTTTTCCTCACCAAGGATATCTTACTTCTCAACCTACACAAGGTCATGCAACTCCCCCACCTCCACCATATGGTCACAATGATTATCAGATTCTTATGATGAATTCCGATGAGGTCAATACTGAACAAGTCAACCTCTAGACTTGACCATGCCAATACGACAATATACCCACTCAGTCAGTAGCTGAGTCCCAACTCCAAGTTTCCACAAAGCCTTTATCGTCATCCAATGGTACCTTACAGAATCCTCCACCTAAGGTAGAGGTTATCCCCAAGATCCCTAAAGTTTCATTACATCGAAATGTTGCTTCTGCTAAACTCACCCATACCTATAGCATAGTATATGACTTGGTGCAGTCTCATGCTTCCATGTCAATGCTAGAAGTCCTCCATATGTGCTCATCCCAACGGAATTATCTACTCTCTGTTGTGGGTGTTATGGATCCCCGTGATGAATGTACGATTGTCTTTGATGTTGAAAAATTAGAACATCCTCCCTTACCTTCATTCATTGCATTCCAAATCACTATTTATTTATTATTCTTTAATTCCATTATTGGAATAATTGTTAAATCACTATTTAAACATTATTTCAATTTCACACCATTCGTAATCCTCACGAAATAATTAATAAATCATTTTATTTTTTAATTATTTCTAAATAAATATATTTGACCATTTTGAATATCTTTTCCCTCTCCAAAAACTATAATAAAGTATTCCTAATGGTTAGATATTGATTTCATCAATATTATTTTATTATTCTCCATTTTCAAGATTAACTCAATACTTTGTTATAAATAGGAATGTTTTCCATTCATTATTCACCAGGATCATTATCATCGTCACCATTATCATCTCTTTTCATATGAGCTCCCACTTTAGTTCTCCACATTGTTTTTGGTTTTTCACACATTAAGAGAGAGAATCAATTATTGAAGCATCAAGGACATAAAAGGACCCATCCCACGGAGGGGGATTTACAAACCCTTTTGTAGATCTCTTTCACCATCATTTTAAAAGTCTTTCCATTTGGGTTATTACGTTGGATATATATTGTTATTTGGTGTTTGGATCACATATGTTGTTTTGTTACAGGTTTTTCTAGCTTTATTATTGCAGATCTCAAGCATAAGAAACCATAAATTGTTGTTAGGGTCATGTGCCACCAGTGACGTAAGTGAGATATTTTTGGTACACCTTCCAAGAAATTTCAATCAGTTGTGGTTACCAATCCTTTTCCTCACCAAGGATATCTTGCTGCTCAACCTACATAAGGTCATGAAACTCCCCCACCTCCACCATATGGTCACAATGATTATCAGATTCTTATGATGAATTCTGATGATGTCAATACTGAACACGTCAACCTCTAGACTCGATCAGGCCAATACGACAAGATACCCGCTAAGTCAACAACTGAGTCCCAACTCCAAGTTTCCACATGGCCTTTGTTGTCATCCAATGGTACCTTATATATCCCTCCACCTAAGGTAGAGGTTATCCCCAAGATTGCTAAAAGTTCATTACATCGAAATGTTGCTTCTGCTAAACTCGCCCATACCTATAGCATAGTATATGAATTGGTGCAGTCTCATGCTTCCATGTCAATGTTAGAAGTCCTCCAAATGTGCCCTTCCCAATGGAATGATCTACTCTCTATTGTGGGTGTTGTGGATCCTCATGATGAATGTATGATTGTCTTTGATGTTGAAAAATCAGAACATCCTCCCTTACCTTCATTCATTGCATTCCAAATTAAAGTCTCCATGAGAAACACCACTGCCCAGCCATGTATCATAAACAAAGGTGCCTCCACCTATGTGATGGTTGTTAGTGTTTGGAAGTGCCTTGGTTCCCTGGACCTGTCCCCATCCACCATCACTCTTCGTGCTTGGGATGGTCATCCCTCACAACCCCTTGACTTATATCGCAACTGTCTGATCACTGTTTTCGGCAAGACTGTCTCTATTGACATTGAAGTCATTAATGCCCCACTAGATTATAACATCCTTTTGGGTCATATTTATACCTATGCTATGTCAGTTGTCGCATATGTGGTTCACCATAAGATGTGCTTCCCTCATAATGGAAAGATCGTAACTATCCATCATCTGACATACTATGATCCCAAATCTTAGACTTCACCTCAGTCCACTATCTCATCGATGACTGGCAATCAGATTGTCTTGTCCCTCACCAATGTCTCTCCTGGAGTCTACAAATATTCCACCTTGCTTGGTGCCTATAATGGTCCACCACCTACTCCTTCTGAGCCTAGGTCATCTAGTGTTCACATGCTTCAAGCATCATTGGCTACCCACAAGTGGTCTGTTATGACTTCACAATAGCTAGCACCTCTACAACATGTTGTTCCCAACTCAACCCAACCTTCTGGTATCACTCCTCAAGGTCCCCTTCCTTCTACTGGTATCTCTCCTAATCCTTTTCAACATGGAACCATTCCCCCAAGTTTTAACCATCTCGAAGCAGTTCCCCCGGGTAATCACCCTTCTTGTTAGATACCATTCTTATTTCCACCCCTGGGAGTTTATTCTACACCTTCCATGGCTAAATTAAATTTACCTAACATTACCTTGGGGATCCTAGCCTGATAGATTGATCCTCCCTTAAAAAAATAACCCAAATCATGTCAAACCTTACACTTCTTTGACCCTGGTTCAACTGGTTGTTCCTACCCCTTCCTTTGCTTCAATTCCATAGCAACCTCAACAGGAACCTACACCTATTGTGAAAGCATCTGGTGAGGGGGGGAAGCCCATAAAAAGGGAACCAAAGACAAAGCACCCGCAACAATTCCAGCCCCTCCTAAGCCTCCAAAGCCTATTCCTCTATGTGCTTTGTGTGATGTTGTTGGTCATGTCACCAATAATTATCCTGAACTCCCTCATATCAAGAATGTGGTCTCTGATACCTTCTCAGATTCTAACATTCCTGAGGTCCATGTAACCTTACCTGAGTCAGCTAAGAAGAACAGTTCATTATGCACGAATCACCCCTGTGATTTTTGTGATAATTATGGCAATTATTCTCACCATTTTCCTCATCTCGAAAAATTTCGTGATACACTTCAAGTGCTTCATGAATTAGAGGTCGCTCATAGTGAATCTACCTCTCCTCTACCCACATATTCTGGTCCCACTCTTACGCTAGAATAGGTGGTCTCTTAACCACCCATCGTGATCCCTCCCCCTGATGTCAAAATGACAGGTAATACCACTCCTATTATATATCTGTCATCATCCATGGGATCGATATATTGGAACTCTCTATTGTGATTATGTTTAACCTTCTTCGATGACTACTTCAGTCTCAACATCGGTAGATGTCACATCTACTAGACACTTATCTCCTAGACTTGAGAGTGTGTATGTGAACCTTGTCTCTCATGAAGATGCCTTAGGTATCTCCTCTTCATCATGTGGTATCTCTTCCTCCAGTCCCCCATCTTCCATTTTTGTGATGATATCATGGAAGCCATGACCACCCTTGATTATCCTTAGGATGATATGCACCATCTTGTATACTTGCTTCTGTAGCAAACCCATGATCAATATGTTGTGGAATCAAAATACTTCATTCATGGTGAAGTTGATTGGTTTAAAAATCCCATTCCTGCACCGAATGATTTTTAAGAAGGAAATATGGCTAACATTTCCCTTACCATCAAAATTAACATTTCAAATAAGACAGGGATCGAAGAAAATATCATCTTGTGGGCACAATGCACCCCAGAAGAAATTTATCAAGGAAAATTTTAAGGATGGAAAATTTTCTTGAAGTTTAAAACATTGGCGAATCTCACTAATCCCTAATATGCAAATTATAAATGTTTATTGATATATTTGTAAAATTAATCAAATTTATAATTATTTTATATATAGTCCTATATAATGTTGGCGATTTTTAAGGTAAAATAATTTTATATTCTAAAATTTGGGCGAATCGTCTTTTATAAAATTGAAATTGGCGAATATTTTTTGTGAAAAATCATGGAAAATTAGCCCACTGGCGACTGATGCCCCTAAAATTTTCCATGAATTTATGCTTACACCAAGTTATTCAAAGAATTCTATGATGTTTTTGCCTGGTCTTATTATGAAATTCCCAGACTTGATCCCACCATTGTTGAACATCACATCGACACTTGGCCCGATGCCATCCCTTTCTTCCAAAAGAAAAGTCCTATCCATCCTTCCAAATGTGAAGCTATCAAAGCTTAAATTGATAAGCTCAAGCAGGATGGTTTCATCTATCCTATCGAATACACCACATGGATGTCTAATCATGTTCCCATTATTAAGAAACAAGGCACCATTTGTCTCTACACAGACTTTTGTGATCTAAAAAAAGCTTGTCCCAAAGACAAATTTCCCACACCCTTCATATACCAAATCATTGATGAGTGTGTATGGAATGAGGTTCTTTCCTTTATGGATGTATTCTCTGGATATAACCATATGTGTATCAATTATTTTGATCATATTAAAACCACCTTCACTAGTCTGTGGGGAAATTTCGCTTATAAGGTCATGTCATTCGATTTAAATAATATTGGGGCCACTTTTCAGCATGCTATGTCTTACTGTTTTCATGACCTGCCTCATCTTATCCTTGCATATCTAGATGATCTCACCACTCATTCCAAACTTTGGTCACAACACCTTCATTATTTTCTTACCATCTTTCTTCGTGGTCACAAGTATAACATTCACCTCAATCTCCTTAAGTGTGTCTTTTTCATTCCTGCCGACCAAATTTTGGGCTTATTGTGTCCAAAGATGGTATCACTCTTGACCCTCTCAAAGTTCAAGACATTCTTGAACTTCCTCCTCCTCGTACCCTTCATCAATTACAAACTCTCCAAGGAAAAGCCAACTTTCTTTGTATGTTTGTCCCTGACTATGCCACCAATGAACATGGGTTTCTTAGACTCCTTCGATCTAACATTCCATTTTTTTGAGATGACCAAGCTCAATAATCTTTCGATGCCCTCAAACATCCTCTCACTTCTGCTCCCTTGATTAGTCCACCTGACTTTGAGAGGGACTTCATATTGTATATCTCTGCATCCACCTATTCGGTTTTTGGGGTCATAATCTAAGAATATTTTGCTTAAAATAGGCATGTTGTCTATTATGTCATTAAGAACTTTCATGGCTCCCCTGTGTCCTACTCACACGAAGACAAGTTGGTGCTGGCTGTTTTGTATTATGTTCAAAATCTTTGTCATTATATCCTTATGCATACCACCAAAGTCGTGACTAATTACAACCAAATGGGCTTCCTATTGTGTCAACGGATCATTAACGAGAAGTACGCCCATTGGATCATTATCCTTCAAGAATTCAATCTCGAATTTTTCACACCCAAAAGTAAAAAATGTTTTCTCCCTTGTTGAATTAATTTTTGAATTTCCCACTGGTGCATCTGATCCGCAGGTAAATGATGATATATTAGATGAAAACTTTTTCGACATTACTTTGGATGATCCTTGGTATGGAAACATCTTTTCCTATCTACAAACCCAGAAATTTCCCCCCCACCTCACTTGTGATGATCGACGAAGTATTCGACATCAATCCCCTCACTATCTCCTCATTAGTGACGATCTCTATCATCGCGGTGTTGACACTGTCCTTTGTCGTTGTCTCACCCATGTTAAATTTGAGCAAGTTCTCAATGCCTTCCATGGTGGCACTTGTGGTGGTCACCTCTCTAGAATGACCAATAACCAAAAAATCATGCATGTCGGCTACTTTTTCCTTATCTCTTTAGCTATTGCATTGAGGCAGTCAAACATTATCCCAATTTCCAGTTATATGCCCCTAAGGTGAGAGATCCACTTTCTCTTATCCATCCTATCGTTGCAGGCAGTCCTTTCTGTAAATGGTCTATTGAATTTATGGAGTGTCAACCCCATCTTCTAATAACCATAAGTATATTATCATGGTCATTGACTATTTCACTAAATGGGTTGAAGCCATGCCAACATTCAATAACACGACGACTACTGCACCCCTTGTTTTCTTTAACCATGTTATCACTCAATTTAGGGTTCCAAAACAATTGGTCTTCAACCATGGCCGACACTTTGAATATGAGATATGGCATGAGCTATCGTCTATGTTGGGCTTCAAACACCAATATCCATCATCTTATTACCCCCAAGGCAATGGCCAAGTTGAAGTTGTCAACAAAATCCTTAAGACTATGCTTCAGTGAACGATGAATAAACACAAGACCAACTAGCATCTTATGCTCTTCCATGCTTTATGGGCTTATAGAACTTTTGTCAAAACTACCATTGGGTTCACTCCATTCCACCTCGTTTTTGGATATGATGTAGTTTTACCAATCAAGTGTGAAATCCCCTCCCCCCACCTTGTCATCGAACTCCTCCCACACACCCAACCTCTAGAACAACAACTTATCATGCTTAAGCATGCCAATGAAGACTGTCGTGTTGCATTGTAAACCATTGAGGATGCCAAAAAGCACACCAAATCTCAATATGATCGAAAATTCCACCCTTGTACCTTCCACGAAGGCAACCTTGTTCTTGTTTATGACCAAGCTCATGATGTTGTGGGGCATGAAAAGTTTGAACCATTATGGCTAGGACCTTACATCATCCGTAAGTGTTTGGAAAAAGGGGCATACCTTTTAGAGGGTCCAGAAGGAGAAATCCTTCCTAACCCTCACAACACACTCTACCTAAAGAAATTTTACCCATAGCATTTCCCATTGAAATTCATGTATCTTTTTATTTTTCTTGCATTTAGGTAGCTTGCATTCCCCACCATCTTATTCATTTACTTCTTGCGTCTTTTAGATGGATCCATCATCCACACCTTATATCAGTTATATCGATGGTGCAAGTCACTTTTCCAGGAATCTAGCCTCGACAGCTTGGTCCATTTTCACCCCTTGCATTTGTTAGTTCACTCCAATGATGTCTGCATTGGATCCACCACCAATAACCACGCTGAATATGATGTTGTGATAGGTTTGTTAGCTAATGCCCTTGATCATCGCATCCTTTACCTTCATGTTTGTATTGATTCATTGTTACTTGTCATGCAATTGAACGAAGTTTATCATGTGCATAATCTTGTCCTCTTTAGAAAATATCTACAAGTTAAGATTTTGGCACGTGAATTTGAATCCATTACATTCAATCATATTCCTAGAGCCCAAAATCACTATGTAGATACCATTACAAATAATATTCTAGATTGGCATTTACCACATGCATATATAAAAAGACATCCATAACATAAACAAATGGCTAACCAAAATCATCACAAAAATATGCATAACCATAATTATGTATCATAATATCCAACATATGTTGTTTTGAGTCCACTACTCTAAATACATCTGACATTCTCATTCGCATGTTATCACAAAACAGAAATGGGGACCCACATGTCCCTATACCTAATCATTATCATGTGAAGGCTCTCGAGCCAATGGCTCTATCCCGCCAGCCCGTAGGTCTCGTACTGCCTCACTGGCCATAGATATGTGTCGCGTGATTCCTCGCCACTCTGAGGGAAGACCAGTGCACTCATTTGTATACCAATCTTCTAACTCATGGCACTCATGGTTTGTCACCCCGGCTAGTATCACGTCAAATCTACGTTGGAGATCCTTTGGTAGAGCTTCACTACATTATCTTTGTTGTGATGTGGACCCACCCTGATCCACAGCCCCAAGAGCTGCAGATTGTCCCATGTATCTTGTTGGCCTCACCGGTGCTATATCTGCATACCACAAAGTTTAGAAATTAGTACCACATATACATATTACTTAAACTATAAATTCATCAAATATATAGCAACTTTCAATTACCATCTAGACCCCATACTTGTCCTGGTGGATGTGGTAAGTCAAGATCCCCTTGATAGTCCATTTCACTATATGGATAATCATCTATGTATAATGGCATCTGGTCCCATTGAGAAAAAAACTCAGGTCAGAACACTCACCTAACTCCCCCTCCTCCACCTCATCGTATTAGTTTCCCCTAGTGGCACATCCTAGGCTCATGTGGGAGCCCATCACATATCTATACATGAGGACAGATAGTTAGGATCTTCTCAAATAAGAATGAGCATAATACTATCCCAAAAGAACAATTATCATTGGTCCTCCACCTTCATAGTGTCAACTTTTGTTTCAATGATGACAACATCATCTGGGCCCACCCATAGTAGGTCCATGCCAACACACTCTCCACCAACATCCCCTAGTCTCCAGTGATGTGATAGAAGGCATGACTACCCAAGATCCGCAACACATTACGATTGTAGCTCATGTCTCAAGCCTCTCTAAGTCACTGATCTGAATGGTCGTGGCCTTTCCATGAACCCCCGGTACACATTGATGATTAACAAACTCACCTATATGCCTCCCACAAGGAAGCACTAGATGTATCTCCCCCACTACACCCGAGAGGGAAAACATGTCAGAAAATATATGTCCTGGATCGTGATCTCCATCATGTGCCCCTATACTACAAAGGCCTCTTGATCTGGGTCCCAGTAGATCACAATCCTCGACAATAAGGGCTAACCAGCCCTAATCAAAGTATCCAATAATTTTAGCACACCATACCCTGCCAAAATCCCTCTCACCACTTGATTCCCCTCAAACTCAACACGAAGGTATCCAAATATCTTTCTTGTTGGGTTGTGTTATATTCTTTCCACGACTAGCCCACGTAGTTAATCGGGGGGTTAGAGGGGGGGCAGAGCCCCCCTTCATTGCACCGATTGTGTAGCGGGGGGGGTCACAAGGGGTTTGAGGCGTACTCGTAACCCCACTTTATGGAGTCCGGGGCAGCGCCCCAGAAAATTTTGGTTTTGGACCCTATGTTAGGTTGGGCAGACCCACCTATGGTTTTGTGCATGATTTTCGCACATGTTTTTTGGACGCAATGGTTTTTGGTCCATGGTATTGGACGCGATGGTTTTTCGGTCCATGGTATTGGATGCTTCGGCATGTATAAATATGTATTATAACATTGAAAGGAACATAATGAAAAATCAAGCTAGTAGTCCCAGTTTTGGGATCCAGGGGAAAATCTTTGTGTATATGTGTTTTATGTGTTATGCTCTCACATTGTTTATTTTATGTGTTTTAGAATTCGTATGCAGGTAATTTCTGTATGGGGTTAAAACCTACATTTGGTATCAGAGCAGTTCTGGCTTCAAGGGGACGCTTTTATTGCTAAGGGGTTTCGCTTGGGCCTGTGGTAGACCCTGTTTAGTGGGAGATCTGCGAGATCGATTTTGGTGGTGAAAGAAAATGGCGAGCAGTGGAAAGATAGAGATCAAGAAATTTAATGGTTAGAGTTTTGAGTTGTGGAAACTCAAGATGGAGGATTTGTTGGTGGATAAAGATCAATGGATCGTGGTAGATCTGGGTACTAAACCAATGGGAGTGTTCGATGAAGAATGGAAGAAGTTGGATCAGAAGGCAAAGAGCACAATACGATTGTGTGTCTCAGATTCAGTATTGTTGAATGTATCAAGGGAAGCTACGGCGAAGGCTTTGTGGGACAAGTTAGGAACTTTGTACCAATCTAAGTCTCTGGTGAATAAACTGTTCCTGGGGAAAAAGCTGTATAACCTGAGGATGAAAGATGGAGAGTCAGTGACAAAGCATCTGAATGCATTTAATACTGTGGTAAGTCTGTTAGCATCTGTTGATATTAAAATTTCAGATGAAGATAAGTGCATCAGTTTGTTGTGTTCTCTACCAGATTCGTGGGATAGTCTGGTTATTGCAATAGGTAGCAATGCAACTGCCTTGCAGTTTGATGAAATAGTCTCAGCCTTGCTGATGGAGGAGATGAGACGAAAGATATGGAGAGCCAAAATGGTGATGCCTTGTCTGTACAAGGATGGTCCCATAATAGAAACAAAAATAAGTCATCGAGTGGGAGATCTAAATCTAGAGGGAGATCTGAACCTCCAAGAAAACCTGTAAAGGTGGTGTGCTGGAAATGCGGAAAGGAAAGCCACTTCAAAGGGGACTGTAAATATAAAGCTCCTGACAAAGGAAAGGGATCTGATGATGCTTCTTCTGTAGAGGCAAAAACCACTTCAGATGATGGTGGGGATGTGTACTTGGCTTCTTCAAGTACAGATGTATATCATGAGGCATGGTTGATTGACTCAAGTGCATCCTTTCACTTCACTCCCCATAGAGAGTGGTTCTGCGAGTATGAGAAATATGATGGTGGTGATGTCTTCTTGGGGGATGACATGAAGGCTAAAATCGTAGGTCGCGGAAAGGTAAAGTTGAAGTTGCAAGGTGGAAGAGTTAGAACACTTCCGGGTGTTCTACATATTCCTGCATTGGCCAGAAATCTAATTTCTGTAAGCAAGCTGAATGATGCAAGTGTAAAAACAGTATTCGAGAAGGATCCCTGCAAGATGGTTCACAGAGCACTGGTATTGATGAGGGGAGTTCGAACTGGAACTCTGTACAAGCTGCAAGGTAGCATGGTTGTTGATAGGTGCAACAATTATGTGGTTCCTGAAAGTGGAGCAGAAAATCTAGTGGTCTCTGGAGAGAAGACCATGTTGTGGCATCAAAGGCTTGGACATATTGGAGAGAAAGGCCTTCGAATACTTCATGGTAAAGGTATGGTAGAAGGTATGAGTAATAGCTCTCTAGATTTTGATTTCTGTGAAAATTGTGTATATGGGAAGCAGAATCTAGTGAGTTTCCCCTCTGGTAGTAAGAGGGCGAAACAAATATTAGAACTTGTGCACAGTGATGTGTTTGGACCTGTGAAGGTTCCATCACTGGGTAAGTCTGTGTACTATGTATCATTTATAGATGACTTCTCAAGGAATACATGGATATATTTCCTTAAGAAGAAATCTGAAGCCTTTGACAAGTTTAAAGAATTTAAGGCTCTCGTGGAAAATCAGACAGAGAAGAAGATAAAGGTGCTAATTACTGATAATGGTGGAGATTTTTGCAGCAAGGAATTTGAAGAATTCTGTAAGTGTGGTATAGCATGACAGAAGACTACTCCATATACACCTCAGCAAAATGGAGTTGCATAAAGAATGAATAAGGCGTTGATGGAAAGGGCAAGAAGCATGCTAAGTGGTGTCAGGGTAGGACAGGAATTCTGGGCAAAGGCGGTGGATACTGCATGTTACTTGGTCAACAGGTCACCTTCATCACCGTTGGAGGATAAGACTCCACAAGAGGTATGGACTGGTAAGAAACCCTCTCTTTCACATCTGAGGGTATTTGGATGTGATGCACATGTACATGTTCCAAAGGAGAAATGAACCAAGTTGGATAGTAAATCTGAAAAGTGATTCTTTATTGGGTATAAGGATGGTTTAAAGGGTTATAAGCTTTGGAACCTAGTCACAGGGAAGGTTGTGTACAGCCGAGATGTGGTGTTCAAAGAGGTAAAAGATGTTATTAAACATGAAGTCCAACCAAAGGAACCTAAGAACATAGAGTTTGAGATAAAGGAGGAAGAATCAGACTCTACAGCAGAGGAATCAGAAGATGAAGAGCCACAAACTCTAGGTGTGAGAAGATCAGTGCGAGAAAGAAGGCAGCCAAAAAGGTATAGTCCATTTGTTTTCTGTTCAAATTTTGCTTTATCTATTACTAATGATGATCCTAGAACTGTGAAAGACGCAGTAGATTCAGAGGACGAAAAACTCTGGAAAGAAGCCATGGTTGATGAAATGACATCTTTGCACAAAAATGAGGCTTGGGATCTGGTGGAGTTACCGGCTGGAAGGAAACCCATTGGTAGCAAATGGGTGTTCAAGAAGAAGACAAATGCAGAAGGAAAGGTAGAGAAATACAAATCTCGGTTAGTAGCAAAAGGTTATTCCCAAGTCTCGGGAATTGATTTTGGTGATATTTTTTCTCTTGTTGCCAAGGTAACTTCTAATAGAATACTTTTATCTGTTGTTGCTGCTTTTGATTTTGAGGTAGAATAGATGGATGTGAAGACAACATTTCTTCACGGGATTTGGAAGAGGAAATCTACATGAAGCAACCTAAAGGCTTTGTGATGAAGGGTAAGAAAGAACTAGTATGCAAGTTAAAGAAGCCTTTGTATGGGTTAAAACAGTCACCAAGGATGTGGTATCAGAAATTTGATACATTTATACGGAGACTTGGCTTCACTAGAAGCAAAGCAGATCACTGTGTGTATTTTAAATTAATTGCTGCCCGTGTTATTTATTTGGTCTTGTATGTGGATGATATGTTGCTGGTTGGAAATGACAAAGGAATTATCCAGGATTTGAAGACCCAATTGTCCTCCAAATTCGATATGAAAGATCTTGGTGCTGAAAACTATATTTTGGGCATGGAAATTAAAAGAGATCGGGCAAAGAGGAAGCTCTAGTTAAACCAGAGGAAGTATGTCGAGACAATACTGTAGAGGTTTAATATGCAGGATAGTAAACCAGTAAAGGTTCATATTCCTGTAGGTGTGAGGTTATCTGCTGAACAGTGTCCAAGACATAAGAAGAGGAAGAGGACATGTCCCGTGTTCCATATGCAAGTGCAGTAGGTAGCTTGATGTATGCAATGGTCTATACTAGACCAGACATTACACATGCAGTGGGAGTATTGAGCAAGTTTATGTCAAAACCAAGGAAGGAGCACTGGACAGCAGTGAAGCGGGTTTTCAGGTATTTGCGTGGCACTAGTGATTATGGTTTGTGCTACCAAGGAAGACCAGAATTGGACAGAATGTTGGATATTCATGGCATTGTTGATGCAGAATGGGCTGGAGATCTGGATCAGAGAAGATCTACAAGTGGGTATGTGTTTAACCTATTTGGAGGTGCAGCCAGTTGGATTACTAAGAAACAATCTCTACTGGCACTATCAACTACAGAGGCAGAATACATGGCAGCCACTCATTCAAGCAAGGAAGCAGTTTGGTTGCAGAGATTGTGTTCAAGTATGGGGTTAGTATAGGGAGCTATAAGGATAGACTGTGACAGCCAAAGTATAATTTTCTTGGCAAAGAACCGCGCATATCATTAAAAGACAAAGCACATTGATGTTCAATATCACTTTGTGAGGGATATGATAGAAGACAAAAAGGTGTTTCCGGTAAAGGTGGACACTTTGAAGAATACTACAGATGCATTGAAAAAATTTGTGAGCTCTGAGAAGTTCTCTTGGTGTAGAGAGACAATGGGCATTTCAGGGATGGAAAAATGACTAAGCTCTCTTGTGGCCCCCTGTGGAAAGAAAACAACAAGTGGGAGAATGTTGGGTTGTGTTATATTCTTTCCACGACTAGCCCATGTAGTTAACTAGGGTGTTAGAGGGGGGGCGGAGCCCACCTTCATTGCGCTGATTGTGTAGTCGGGGTGGGTCAGAGGGGGTTTGAGGTGTACCTATAACCCCACTTTATGGGGTCTAGGGTAGCGGCCTGGAAAATTTTGGTTTTGGACCCTATGTTAGGTTGGGCGGACCAACCTATGGTTTTGTGCATGATTTTCGCACATGTTTTTTGGACACGATGGTTTTCGATCCATGGTATTGGACGCGATGGTTTTTCGGTTCATGGTATTGGATGCTTCGGCATGTATAAATATGTATTATAACATTGAAAGGAACATAATGAAAAATCAAGCTGGTAGTCCCAGTTTTGGGATCCAGGGGAAATCTCTGTGTATATGTGTTTTATGTGTTATGCTCTCGCATTGTTTATTTTATGTGTTTTAGAATTTGTATGCCGGTAATTTCTGGACGGGGTTAAACCCTACATTTCTCACCATGATACCTTCAGCTCTGCCATACCTCCAACTTTTTATTATGTTTTGTCAGTTCAGATTTAAAGGCACACATCATGGGTACAAAACTTTAGCTCAACATAGACCCCCCGTCCTACTCTTCTTAACAGTCTTGAACACAGTTTTTTCCTTCAAAAATGTGTTTGATGCACTTCTTACACCAATTTCTATGTTCTAAAATGTAGATCAAGGCCCAATAAGTGTGCTCTAACCATGAATAAGAGCATGGGTTTACCCTAGAGAGCTGAAGCTCTAATCTGAGCATCTAGTCCACCAAAAATGATGAGTAAGGTTAGGCCACCTACCTACAACTTGTAGATCCTGATTCTAACAGTCGGTTTCTTTGCTAAAATATCCATAATATTTAGGGCCTTCTCCTCCTCTCCAAATTCTCCAATAATTCACTATGAAAATGAGTTTGATTTGGGGGCAAAAATCCCTTTTATAGGAAAAACCCTAGTTTTTCGTCGCCAATTGCAACCAAACTGCAACTCTGTTTGACAAACCATCAACACCATTGGAAAGTTGTCACCGAGTTCTATAATGGGTGTCCCTTTTTTTTTGTAATTTGACACTTCACCAGGAAGCCATATTTTCCATGAGGTCTCACTCTACCACCTATTAAAACCAAATTTCTTCATATAAGTCAATTATACTTTGATACCACATTGCCTTGGCACTTGTCGACTTGTGTGTCAATTTTCATCATGAGTAACCATTATTTACTCATGTTTTCATGGTTCCCTTTGGGCCTCCCACATGTGGCAGCATCATCGAGTCACCCTTTTTTAGAGCATCTGACATGCGTCACCCTTGAATCTATGGAGTTTGTTTCGAGTCCCCTTGAGTCCATCTACAGTATTCCGTACATATTTTTGTCGCATCAATCCCATTGTATTAATCTTTGGTCTCCAGCTATACTGCTTTGTCTTTGAAAATCCCACTTCTGAGTAATTGACCATTCCCTACGGAATCGAGTCATTCACTACCAAGTGAACCATACATATCATGCTATGACAAGGGAAGTCGTCAGTCTGCCACTCATATTTTTCCCTTTCATCATCATCCCTGGTGTCAATCCATCAGTAACTCTACTATGATACCTCGTGCCTTTATTAAGGATTCCTCATTGCCATAACCTTAGAGGGCCATCTTCTGTCGACTTCAACACATTTATTCCAGAAGTGTGGTCTAGAGGGCGGTGTACCTTGGCTCTAGATTTTACCTTGGTTCAGTGTCTTGGATCAAGAAAATGGAATCATCATTTCCCTTTGACTTGGTTGTTTCTGATGTGCTCGACGACAGCTCCTTATCGCGCGATTGAGAATTGTACACTTGATGGTTCGGTGATCCAAACGATTCTCCAGTGATTTATGGGTGTGTGTGATATGTTCCAAACCTCATGAGGGGG